>OZ020262.1:9403406-9993136 GCA_963971285.1 Astropecten irregularis | reverse complement strand
GTGAAATCAACCCCATGATGAACTTGATTATATCTTTACGAAGGAGTCAGTTTGTTTACATGCCTGTTTGTTTATTTGTTTGTTTGCTAGGAGTTAGGAGGGCCTGAGGAGTTTCGATCCAAGCAGGATCTTTATCAAAAGCTAGCCTTCGATAAAGATCCTACTAGGATCGAAATGTGTCGGGCCCTTCTAACTCCAAACATTTTATAAATTTCAGGTCATTATTTTGGCCAATGAGCTGACACAACAGTTTATTACTTGTTTGTTTGTTTGATTTTTACCTGTGCTGTTAAGAGCTGTTGATTGTTGGGCGATGGCTGCGGTTTGTTGGGCTGCTGTATATTAGTGACTGGCGTGTCTTCCGGTGGAGAGATCTCATCGTCTGGCACCTGCGACGAAAAGAGAACCGTCAGGGTCTAAAGATTGGATGTCAGGAGCAGGTGATCACGTCGGGGCTTGAGAGAGGAGATCAGGCCACATGGATGGGACTGTTAGGGGCGAGGTTAGAAGATTTTCTTTTGGCATACCTGTGGTGTGACATGCTGATTATTAGGCTGTTGTAGGTGCGGTAGATGCTGCTGATAGTTAGGTACTGAGGGATCGTCTTGGGGAGAGCCTTCTTGTTCGTCCATGACGTCCAGGTCTTCGGGTTCCTGCATCCAAATTCACATCACGGTAAAAATTAAAGTCTCTTCCACCAAATCAACTTTCAAGATGGAAAATCAAAAACGACTATCACAAATCACCTGTTACTGTTATCTTTGATCTTAAAATGATGCCGGACTTACGTCATCGGGACACAATTCGTAGGCCTTTGCCAAGGTCATCCGGGCACTGTGTGACCGCTCTAAGAAGTAGCCGTTGGAGGTCTCGTTGGACTGGGCTGGCGGTGACCAGTTGTTGTAGGTGTACTGGGCATTGGCCGAGTATGGCCTCTGTGGCAGTAACACAAAACAAGGAAGGAACGGGATAAATTGGTTAATAGTACTAGCTGGAGGTTAAACCTTCTAAAATGGTTGATACATGGAACAGGCGTTTTAGCACAAAACTAAAACTGATCCCATTCAGGCTCTTTCTACAACTCCAAGGAACTCCGACTCACCCTCTCCAGTTCGTCGCCCAGCCACTCCACCGACAAGTTCCACTTGCGCTTCAGGTCACCGTGCGACGCCAACAGCCTGGCCGCTGCCTCGCAGTTGGTGAAGAGCGCCACCATGCATTTGATGCACTGGTAAGCCCGCTTCTGGTAGTGGTTCTTGGAGCGCTGGACCGTGTCAAACAGGCCGTCCCGATCATCTGGTATACCTTCACGAGAAGAGGACAAGAAAGGACTAGAATCCTAGTCATTTTCTTAGGATTGGCCTCAAGGAAGCCTGACCAGGCTTAGGCATTCCCTAGGCCCTTAGGCATTTCCTGGGCCATTGGGCCTTACCTGGACCCTTGGGCCTTACCTGGACCCTTAGGCCTTACCTGGAGCCTTGGGCCTTTAAAATTCAGAAGATAAGAAGATGAGAACCCAAACCACGAACATGGCTAAGATTCGAGGTGGAAATACCAAGATGGCGGCACAAAGATTCATGGTTCAACCCCCGATGGACACCTCTTGGGAAAAAGAGATGGTCCTGACAGAATCTGAAATCAAATTTAATGTTCCAGCAAGTATGCTCTCGTAATCATTCAAGATCTTTTTGATCACCGCTAATTTTCTTCAGGCTTACCTTTGAGAGCATTCAGGATGCGGTGGTTCTGCCACGAGTCCTCCAGGAGGAGCATTTGCAGGAGCAGGTCCAGGTAAGGTCTGAGCTCGTAGGTGTACGAGTAAGCGACCTGCCAGAGAAGCTCTCCTAGAACCATGGAGGAGAACTTAGGGTTCTCCCAACTGCAGAACTAAACAACGAGATAGAGAGTGCGGGAACCAAGGATTAAAATTTGTTGCGAGTGATGATCTAGATATGAGGTCTGAAGCTTCTTGGTGGAAGCGCAAGCTACCTGCCAAGAGTAGGTCTACAAGAGCCACGACAAATTTGGAGCAACAGAACTGCCCAAACATCAAGATATCTATTACATTTGGAGTTAGAAGGGCCTGACGTTTCGATCCTAGCAGGTTCTTTCTCAAATGATGGGAAGCAAAGCTAACTTCAGCTTCTGCTATGTGAGTAAAGGATGCTATCCGTACAAGAGAAACAACCTACCTTCAACAGTTTGGTGGTCTCGTCCGAGTTGTTGCAGTCTTCGATGAGCTTCTTAACGTAACCCCCTCTGTGGAACAGGTGCTCGGCAATCTGCTGCTGAATGGGCATGATTGGCTGAGTGCACACCGTGTCGCCATGGGGATTGTCTAACGCCGAGCAACCCTACACAACAAAGACAAACACACATCATCTGTTTCTTTCCTATTCTTTTAACTGTCTATGCTTTTACCAAGATTTTACGCCAAGTAGTCTTGGAATGACAAACTGGAGATTTGACTTACGGAGACCGATGACTGCGTCAGTGAGGAGACATCGCAACATCTGACCAGCTGAGATACGACAGAATAGAGCTTGCCCAGCTCCGCATACTGGTACTTGATGGCCGGTCCCGGTCCCTCGTCAAGAGCTACCAACATGAAGGTCGCAGGGACATTCAGACTCAACAGCTGTGTCCTCTAAAACAGGGAAAATTTCAAGGGGGATATGAATCAAAAATTTAAAAAATCTAAATTTATACAAATTTTAACCGATTCATTTGTTCATTTGGTGATTTTTGGAGCCATAAGACTTGAAGCTATGCGTGGTGGAAGTAGTAAAAATAAGGAAGGTTTGCGGGACACCATGTAATCTCTTCTGCACGTCACTCTCCTGAGCACGAACAGAGCACACTGTTCGGAACGTCGTTATTATACCACCGGTTCTTCTCAGAACCACACACTCTCACAGAAGAGATTACATGGTGTCAACGCAAACCTACCTTATTTTAAGTTTCGGACTATAAAATGATCTAGAATTCCAAGAGTTTACCTCTGGGATGCCCAGGTTGGCATACATCTGGAAGAGATGGAAGTACTGGGTCAGATGTCTTCCGTGTTCAGATACTTCCTTCTTGAGTAGCGACAGCACAGCATGAAGGAGGTAATCACTAAGGGTGTTGGAGGAATCAGACACTTGTCCGGCTGCAAAGCAAGGATTAAGACAAGAAAACAAAGACCGTAAGTTGATGACAGGGTCTTGATAACACCCCTGCTTCCACTCAGGCTCTGGCTTCGGCTCAGGCTTTGGCTCTGGCTTCGGCTCATCAAGTGGCCATATAGAGGCCTTTGGCTACAGCTTGGAAGTAGATAAAGAGTAAAGACACTCCATCTGAGGGGATTTACTTATGATAAAGTTGTGACTACACTTCTAACAGAGTATCTCAGGGACCTATAATTGGGACCTGACAGAGGGTCACCAGGTGTCCTCATCAACCTGTTCAGGGTACTCCTAGCAAACTACCTGGGCTGAAGGGGCCGTCTTGCTGCGAGAAGTGAGCCAGGATCACGATGACCTTAGCGAAGGCATTCCGCACCTGCGCAACAAATACGTAGAAGAAAACAAGGGTTTGAGCTTAAACAAAATGCTACATGCAATCATCAGCTGTAAACTGCTTCCCAACAGGAATAATGACCTGATGTACAACTTCTTTGAGTTAGGAGGGCCTGAAGCTTCTTGGTCCTAGTTGGATCTTCCTCAAAGACTCTGAAATATTTTCTCCAAGAAGAGACCTCCTCACTTCATGAACATCATGCAACATTGATCGAGTCTCAGTGAAGTCAAATTTCTGGGTTTTTTTTCAGCCAAAATGGATTTCCTTTTTATTCTAAAAATCACCTTAGAATAAAAATGATGGAGGTGGCTTGGTAACTTTCTGATTCTGGACAGTGCTAGATTAAGACTAATTCAGGAAGGTTCCTTGGACAAAATGCCTCGTTAATGATTATACCGCCCATTACTAGATTTCTGCAGATTCAGGAAGGCCTTCCAGTCAAGTGGACCCTTCCGACCTGTCAATCAAACTGCATGCATTGACCAATTGGGGGACGCCACGAAAGGTGACCACGAAAGCAACGGTCAAACCCGGTCACATGTGGTATGTAAAACACACATATAGGCGGGGCTTAGGAGCAAAGCCGGAACGGTCATTGCCCGAGGAGTTTAAGTTCATGGTCTTGGTTTTTACCTCCGAGCTGGGGCACTCGAGGAGATACTCGGAGAACCTTGATGGGTGAGCAAAGAGGACGTTCTGGGCAAACCACCGACGGACATTCTTGCTGCTCCGTAGAAGAACATAGAGGGCATCGTACCACTCCGTAGCTGGTCCCCTGCAGGTGAATAGATCAGGCATTGAAACATGTTTACCAACTAAAACTTGTTTGTAACTTTCTGTTTCAAACATAGCAAAGATTTGTCATAAAACTGCTTAGCAAAATGAAAGTCCGGAGCATTCCGATCCTAGCAGGAGCTCTATCGAAGGCTTAAGTGATTATTACTTGTACAAGATTATAACTTGTATTGATAAAACTATAAACTGAATTTCTGAAATATCTAAATAATCAGAACCTTGTACTGAAAACAGGATTTTCTCTTGCAAATAATATAATAGGTTATAATAGGTTACCATGGCAATACATGACTCAACATGATTCTTCTCAACAAAGAAACAATTCCATTTCATTATAATCTGTGTGTTTTGGAACGATGCTGCCCCTGGAAACGGTTGCTTTCATCAAAGTAACACAAATTTCTGGCCTCTTTAAAGTTTGGTTTCGTTTTCGGGTATCATGCCATTTTTCCATCAACTCATTGTAGAAATTCTGAGAAGGCCAAAACTGGAGTGAGACTATGGGCCTTAGGCTTGAGGCTGGGCTTGGAACTTACTCTCTACCGCCATTTGAGGCCCACAAAACAAAACATTGAGCCATATGACAAAGCCGACGAAAGGCTCCAGCTCCGCCATGTATCTCAAGCCCTTCGTTTAATTTGGACACAAAATGGCGGTAGCAAAATCAATCCAAAGCCTAGCCTCAAGCCTCATTTCGTAAAGGCCCTATTTCCGCATCCTCGAGCAAGTTCGATCAGCGACTATTTTTCAACTACTGGTCGATTTCCCCTGGTAGCCTGTACACCAAATATTCCACGGGTACCAGGCACAATCTACCAGTGGTTGACAGATAGTCACTGATGGAACTTGCTCCTTACCTTAGCGTCTTCTTGGTGTGAAATCCAACACTGAATAGAAACCTTGATGCCAGCTGAATGCTGGTCATAGCAAGCTCTTCAGACTCAGCACCCTAGACAATCAACAACAAAATCAACATCAACTAAACCATTCTCTGATGACAAACCAATCCCAATATAAAGTTAATCTAGACGTAGGGCTGGATAGCTCAGTTGGTAGAGCGCCTGTACGGTATTCAGGAGGTTGCCGGTTCGAATCCCGCTCCAGTCAATTTGTCTTTGTTCACTTTTCAATACAAAGTTGTCAGACAAATTAATGGCCTAACCAGGGCTCAAATTTCAAGAAAAAAACATTTTACTAGACCTGAACTTTATTCACTAGATCTGTGGCATTCACTAGACTTGTGGCATTCATGTACATACATAGGAAAACCGTAATTATGCAATATTGTGTCAAAAGTCATAAATTTAGGCATCTTTTTAAATTTGCAAGGACAACAAAATCACTAGACAGCCAGTACACACTTTACTAGACCGACACTGAAATCACTAGACTCGGTCCTTGGTCTAGTGGATATTTCGAGCCCTGCTTACAATTACTAATAGAGAGAAGCAAACAAATGAGTCTATTTGCATCAAATGCTTGGAGTTAGGAGGGCCTGACGTCTTTCGATTCAAGCAGGATCTTAATCCAATACTAAAAGAACCTGCTAGGATCAAAAGACGTCAGGCCCTCCTAACTCCAAGCATTTGATGCAAATAGACTCATTTGGCTGCAATTTATTACTTGTTTTTGCATCAAAATTAAACAGCATGTACCAGGCATGCAACTTGGACTTTAATAACAAAAAGACGAGGATTTTTCAATCTTGACCATACTTTGTAGTGTTTGTCACTTTTCAATGGCATAAGAGTGAAGTGAAAACAAAGAGGAAATCAGCTGATCCGAGGTTAAATTGCATGCATGATTTTAATAGACAGCTCAAAATGAAATTTCACCTCAATAACTGAATGAGGGTCTCAACACACAACAACAAGCCATACCAAACAGCGCCCTCTATCGAGTATGCAATGACCAAATATAAAAATCCACATTCGTACAATAAATCAAACAATACAAGTAATAAACTGCTGCAAACTGCTCATCAGCCAAACTAATGACCTGAAATTTATTAAAATGCTTCGAGTTGGGAGGGCCTGACGTGTTTCAATCCTATGGGAGGGCTATGAAGCGTTATAGCATTCGATAAAGATCCTGCTAGGATTGAAAAGCGTCAGGCCCTCCCAACTCTAAGCATTCAATAAATAGTACAACTGAAATGACGTTTGTTTCTTTCTGTGTACGTACCAATTGATCCTGTCCCTGGGGTAAGTTGAATAGCGAAGTATTGCACGTGACGAGCTTACGTATAAACTGGAAGTATTCCATACTGTACTGCATGCGACTATGCATGAACTGAATGTTCTGACGGCGGACACGACGCTGGATGGAAGCTGGCATCTTCATCAGTATCTTTGGGGCTGAACGGACAAAAATATCAATCAGAAAATGATTATTTATTCCCTAATATAATTTTAGAATTATGCATATTCCTACATTACACGCAGTTCTAATCAAAGATTAACACTTTGTTGAAATGAGAACATTTTACACACTTTTCTTTTACAAAATTTGCAAAGACATATGCAACAGGGAAATATAAAAACCCTAGGGGTAAATTTCATAGGCCCACTTAAGCATTAAGCGTGAAAAGTCTTCCTTGATCAAACAGGTTTACCAACCAAATGTTCATGTGATGTTGACTGCTTTTGACTTGTATTCAGCCATTGTTTGTTGAGCATAACATTCACAAGGAGTTTTGGCTGGCATAATGATTTTAATACCATTTGAGGTTTTTGGTGCTTAAGCAAACTTTTGTGCTTAAAGCAAATTTTGGTGCTTAAGCAGCTCTGTGAAATTGGCCCCAGGTGAGTATATGGGACTCTGCTTGCTTTGATCTACATCATAATCTGTGCAGTACATAGCCTGGGATATCCTAGGTGTAATGATCTCATTAATGCAAATACAGTAAAACCTCGATGTGTCGAAACTCAAGGGAATGAATGTAAACTTCGAATCATCCAAGCTTCGACTCACGAATGTTTTGAATAGTGAAGTCAAATTGTGCACATAGAATAGGGGGGATCGACTCACAATAGAAGTGGCATGTTCCATCGCTCAAATTACATGTACACGCACTTCATTTTCAATTATTTATTTGTATAATGTATGATGAATAATAAATTGTATGAGTTTTTATACATTTCTCACCTGAGAGTTGGTATTTTGCCGATATTTAGCGCCGTTATTTGTCTTCTAAAAAAAATGCGCGTTTCATATCCGCACCGTTATTGCGATAAAAAAATAATCCATCGCCATGATCGCGTGAGCTCAATTTTCAAAGAGTCAAGCTTGGATTTTTGTTTGGAAAACATGATTATAAAAATGCATCTTTTATCTTTCTTTAATTAATAAAATGAGGTACAAAATGATCTTCAAGCCCGTACTGCAAAACAAACATGTGTAATGTGCGTAACGACTCAGTCAACGAGCTGTCCAAAAACACCAAACATGTGTAAACACGCTGTACATACAGCGAGCACGTGCGTGTTATGCTCCATAGGGGTTGGAGTCAATGATCAATTGCTGTACCCCCTTAGTCTTTGCTCCAGACGTTAAAATGGCCAAACGTGAATGCGGTACATGTACGCGTGCATTATCACGGTAATGTGTGCGTTCAGTGCGGTTGTATTTAGGCTACGTGCGCTAACCCCGAGTCAGTCTTTGTTCCAGACGTTAAGTTGGCCGAACATGAATGGGGTGCATGTACGCGTGCATTGTCATGGGTTCAGTGCGGTTGCATTTAGGCTACATGGATTGCGGAAGTGTTGTGTGTCAAAGCATTGTTGTGTACCGCATGGGGCCAACATAGCATAACGTGCATCGCATGCAGTCAATCTCCACGCAATAGGTGACTCATTTCTTCACAATGGGAACGTGAAAGCCGAGTAACCACATTAAAATAGACACCGCGGAGTTTATAGAAAAGTTTTCAAGTCATTATAACACCTAATTAAGACAGACTCGGCCACGATTTTTTCATTGTTCGGAACGGGAAATCTTCGACTCAAACGGGCTTTTGACACAGGTAATTCGACATACGAAAGTATTTTTGTACACAGAAGCCTATTCTTTCGGCGGGAATAAAGCATCACTTCGACTTAAGCGAGCTTTCGGGTCATACGAGGTTGACTTATCGAGGTTTTACTGTATATGCAAATATATGCAAATTTGAGACATTTATGCAAATATATGCAAATTGGAAATATTTCATTGATTGACCTATACTCACTGATTGTTAAGTTCTCGAAGGTCTTTTCTAGCTCTTTCTTGGGTGGGTCCATCCTCTCGTAGAACAAGATGTAGGCGTTCCACCAACGCTTCTGCCTCCTATATGACATACTGAATAGTGAACAAACAACAAACAAACAAACAATGACCCGAGATGCAAAAGGTTGCCATGGAAACATTAAATTCTTAAACTCACAAATGCTGATTATGCAATTCTAAAGATCAATTTCAGATTGTGGCAAATTTTTATAATAATATATGACAATGAAGAATTTTTCATTTCGGACGTCAAAAATACGACGAAAACAATATCTGTTTTCTTTAATAATCTGCTTACTGCCACAAGAGTTGTACTTCCTATAAAGATTTTGTACAAATATTTACCGTTTGAGCATGTGGTCGAAGACTTCGCCCATGTACTCCCCTCCAAAGCACTGATTCTTCATTTCCTGAGAGTGAAAAAGGAACAAATTTACGATAAAATGTCTCTGGAATCAAAACATTTCCACGCTTCAGTTTGACCCTGTGAAGCTGATTTAAGCTCCGATCCACTCGACAGTGGCTTGGAGCAACTAGCCGTAGCCGCAGCCACAATGAGTAGCAGTAATGGAGCGAGTCTGAGTGGCTTACCTCATCATCATCCATGCGACACTCTGTGACTTCTCCGTCGTCAAACTTGTACCATTTCCCGCTGCCATCATTCCTGTGTCAAATCAACGAAACCGACACGATTAGAAATGCTGAACTCGACTCTAAAAAGTTTGGATAATCATCCAACAGAATCCTAGTCTGAGTATCATCCGTTCTACTCCGTGCCACACTACGTGCGAACGTCTGATACATGCGTGCATGCAAATTTTATGCAACGCGGCCATCAGCCAATCAGATCTGTTTTGAGAACATCTCCGTCATGATCGCGACGGAGGATGTTGATTGGTCAATTCCGCGAGACACACAGCAGCTAGCTAGTCTACGTGATACGGTACAATAGTAGATACCCCCTGATTGGTCAAAACTTAGAGAGGTCAGTGCTGGGTTGGCTTGCATAATTAATCAGGAAATCTGCCCGCATGTGATAGACGCTCACTCGCTGTATAGGGAGTGCATCTATCACATAGACTAACAGAATCCCAGGGATCTGTAAGGTCTCCTTGATCTTACCTCTGTAGTATGTAGGAGTAGTAGTGACCTCCGCTGGCCTGACCACTGTGTACCACCACTCCCACTAGACGATACCTCGTGCTGTGAGCTGTCTCCTCTTCATTCTCATCGCTGCTCTCCCGCTCGTCGTGGATGACTTCCCCTGCAAGGAAAGAGAGTCAAAGCTATCAATCACCAAAAACCAATCCCTGACAAGGATGAAAGTTCTAGACAGAGGAGCGACTAGAGTCATGTTTTCCAAGACCCGGGCTCGATTTCACAAAAGGCTAAGACATATCGCAACATGTGTTTCAATCCTCACCTTCTATCTTGGCAAGTCCGGCCACTGTGTAGGGATCCATGTCAAATTCTCGAGGGAATTCAAAGTAATCGTTGAACTTTATTGCACATTCTCTGCAGAGAGGGAAAAGGGAAAACATGGACAAGATTGAAAGTCGTTCAGGCTCTTGGAGTCTGGGGCTCTAAGATTCTGAGGCTTTTAAAGGTGGAAAGAACAGTCCTACAGAAAATTATAGAGGCCACAAAATACGGCTTCAAATGTGGTTCTCAACTTCTGGAAAAAAACAGAGGTTCATTTGAGGTTCTTTGAACAAAGAGTTAAACCTCTCGCAAAACAAATTGCTAAAAAAAATCTCATTATGAGTTTGAGGTTCTGAGTCAAATTTGCGATACAAGAATGTGGATAAATTCTACCTGAAAGTTATGACGCTCTGCTTTAAAAAAATCCTGGCTTTACTAAATTTAGATTTTCATTAGGGAATCAAGCTTTTGACAGTCTTACCTTTCCCAGTCGTAGTCAAAACGCTTCAACTGGATGGCTAGGACACTAGGTAGCTTTTTTATGCACAACCTCTTGACAGTATCAACCTGAAACATCAACAAAATTACGTTAGAGTAGTACAAGTCCCCTAAAGATGCAGATGTGGTATGTTTAATTAAAACAATCAACTTTGAATCGATCATTTCTGAGAAAATTCTGAGAGGACAAGATGTTTTCATGATTGCAAGAAGACGGGGAGACATGAGAAATTAGATTCTGTCTATGAGAAGGTAAGGAGATTTTGTTCTGCTTTGGAGAAGATATAGAGAATTGTGCTCAACTTGGGAGGATCTATGGTGACTTGTGTTCTGTTGACAGGGAGGTATGGAGAATTGTGTTCAGTTGGGAGGAAGTGTTAGGAGAATTTGTGCTCAGCTTGGAGAAGACACAGAGAATTGTGCTCAACTTGGGAGGAGGTATGGAGAATTTTGTTCAGTTTGGGGAGGTATGGAGAATTGTATTCAGTTAGGAGGAAGTATTAGGAGAATTTATGCTCAGCTTGGGAAGAGGTGTGGAGAATTGTGTTCAGCTTATGGGAGGTATGGATAATTCCATTCAGTTTGGGGAAGGTATGGAGAATTGTATTCAGTTTGGGGGAGGTATGGAGAATTGACCAGTGCTTACCTTTTTGTTACATTTCTCGCAGTGGTAGGCATTGGCGCCCTCTAGGAGGTCACCTTTGACATACTGCTCTAGCGAATCGATGAGATTCTGATGATTACGGATATCTACATTCAGAGTGGTGAAGGATTCCTCCCGAGAATACCTGGAAAGCAAATCGTTACATAATACTCTGATTAGCGCCCTCTAGAGTTCCATCGTCCACGTACTAGACTAATTCCACGATATTCCAACGATAAGACTACAAGACTTCAACGATTCTCTTCGGCCTACCTGTGGGGACAGTCTTTGCAGATTTTCTGGTCTGCGAAAGATCCGCCGAGCACTTTGGCGAAGACAGCATTTGCACCAAACGCCTTGAGGGCGTCATCTAGGCTGTCCACCAGGCTGTTGAAGAACTCTAGTGCGTCGTGCTGCTCACGGAGATTCACTGGCTCACCCCACAATCTGCAAAAAGGAAGACAAACATGTACCTCTCATTCACTGGACCGTCCTGATTGATTGGTTACCCGGCTTGATGCCATACTAGACTGAGAGATGAAAGATTCAAGACCTCTCTAGAATATGAAGAGTTCTGGGATATGCTTCAAAGGCTTGACTCTAAGCAGAAGACGTCAGAGTGGGGTTCAAACTAGAGAAACTTGATTCAGGAGCTTGACTTGGATATTCCACGGAGCTTAGCTGAAGAAGCATTGTGCCACTGCTCCTGTACACTGAATTCTCCCGGTCTCCCTGTGAGACTTAAGAAAAGACCTGAACAGTTGGATTCCTTGCGAGTAATCCTGCCAGGCGGATTCTCTCTTTGAGAGAACCTAGCCCGGTAGGGCGTCCACATGGCACGTGGTTGTGTCAGATGGATCGTTATTTTGCTGAGATGGGGATGGGTCGCGTGGCTGCCTGGGGGATGGCCATCAGGAGACCAAGGAGTACCACTCAAAGGTAGATGCGGCAACGCGCTGCCACGGCGCATGCTCCCATTCATTGATTGATTGATTTACAGTGGTAGAACTTTCCAACTGGAGTCCCAACGACTCATGCTACTTACTTGAAGTGCTTCCAGAATCCCCGGGGGATGTAGTACTGGAGCTTGCTCTCCGAGAGGTGGCCAAAGATGGCCTGGACCTGCTTCAAGACCAGGAGGTTGTATTCCTTTCTCTCCTCCTGCTTGGTGAGGTTAGACTGACCCTCAGGGCTGCCGCTGTGCTCCGTGTCCCCGACATCAATGTTAGTCTGGCACCACAGAAAAGACAACGTTCGAAATGAGTACCCAAATCAGTCAAAATTAACCTTGAGTAAGATCAAGGTGTCAAGGGGTCCATTTCACCAAACACATCGTAACACTATCAATCGTAGGACTAATGGTGCACTGCAGCCCTACATAAGATTTGTAATTCGAGTTACGATCGATCGCAGGGCTTTGTGAAATCGACCCAAGGTGCTGTAAAATTTTAAAGATAGTGTACAAAATAGGAGAGAATCTAAACGTTTTTAAGTCTCACAACTTTTGAAAGGACATTAACTACAGAATTCCGGTGATTACTTAGATTTAAGGCTATGCATGGCGGAAGAACATAAAGACATATTTTTGCATCAAAATGAGTACCCAAATCAGTTTTCTTAAAAACTTGAGTAAGATTAAGGTGTCAAGGGGTCGATTTTGCGAAGCCCTGCGATCGAACGTAACTCGAGTTATGAAGGATAACCCATCGCAGGGGGCCTATCTCACGTACGGTTGCAATGCATCAAAAGTTCTACGATTGATAGTAAGTTACGAAGAGTTTGGTAAAATCGACCCCTGGTGCTGTAAATTTAAAGATTGGGTACAAAATAGGAGAATCTTAACGTTTTTACAGTCTCACAACCTATTTCTTTTAATTCCAGTGAATTGCAGTGCCGGCCATTCATTTTCCAGTGGGTGTAAACTCTCACCTCTGTGTCTTGCTTCTCATCACCAGAGAAATCCTCTTCTATATCTGTGGCTGCCCCCTCCGATGCAAGAATAGCTAGCCGGATATCTGGCACCATGTACAACTGGCAATACCAAAGACAAAAGAGAGATTTGTTAAATGCATACATTGATGGGAGAAATTTCGAAGCACAAACATTTTGTTGGAAGATTTCTATAATACAGGAAGGTTTAACAGCTGGACCGAACATGGCCGCCTAATGCAGTAGTACACATAGGCTGCGTTCGAGCGGTTACTCCCGGTAACACGAGTGTGATGCGCGCGCAATACTCTCCGGTGCAGGAGTACTCCCCAACGCTGGAGAGTATACTCTCGCTGACCCGAGTGTCGTACTCCGGCCGTTCGAGCGCTCAGGAGTATACTCGTGTTAACACGAGTAGCTCGCTCGAACGCAGCCATAGAGAATTGGCAGCCTAAATCAGCCATGTTTGGTCCAACTGCTGCAGCTGTGGATATACGTCACGTACCTGTTGCAGTACAGAGTTCATATAGCAGGTAGCACCAGCATTCTTCAAGCCTACGTAGCCATTATTGGGTCTTGGACCCACTGGGGGTAGGTACTCCCATTCAGCCAAGGGTATCTCAGTGCCTACAATAGAAACAACGACAAATATACGGAAAATAAATAGATACAAATTTGATGAAATAATGATAGAATTATTCATCAAATTCATGAGAAAATTCTCTTCAGTGTGAAGTAAAATGTTTGATAATAAAATTATGAAAAAACAATATTTTGATAAAAATTCGCCCTTTAATGTGGCTTTATCTTCTCAAAATCTATTATGTTTAATAGCGTTTGTTTCCCCGTTAATCGTTCAATACCTGAATAGTACATGTCCGTTAGCATGTCGGCCACCATGCGGAGATTGGGCACGCAGTTGTTGCACAGCGCCACCAAGAGGTCAAATGCGGCATTGGTGGTGGGCGGAGTAAAGCAGACGGGGCGGATGGGATCCAGGGGCGTCTCGGCGCCGTTCTTCCGAGTCTGAACGAAGATCTTGGAGGCCGGAAACAGGAAGTCCTCCATCAGCTCCTGAAACACAACAACATCAAAACATTGCCATGGAAACATGAGCATAAACATCACTTTTCACAAAGAAACAATTTCAAAATGATTGGAAGCTTTGAAAGGTGGAGAAAAACACAGAAATCAGTTTACAGCGAACCATGGGCCTTTCTCAAAGCTCGGTTCCGGCTCTGGCTCCATTTTGTGAATCCTTTCTAAAATTACGGGTAAGAAAATAGAGACTTTTGGCTGCAGTTGGGAAGTAGCTTCTCTGGTTTTGAAAAGGAAAACAGAGCTTCAGCTTCAATGAAATACCATAACCTATATTTGGAGCACATGGATGAGAGAGATGAAGCCGGAGCCTGAGCCGGAGCAGAGCTTTGAGAAAGGCCCCACTTCATTATGAAACCCTTATCCGGAGAACAGAGAGGTGTGATAAAGTCAAACAGGGGTCTTGAAGATTCCTGAAGAGTTGATACCTCTGGTTCTATCAGCACTTTTTCAACAAGGCACACCATGAACCTGTTTGTAATTTGTAACACCGCCAGCATAGGGCTGGATAGCTCAGATAGTAGAACACCGGTACGGCATTCCGGAGGTAGCAGGTTCGACTCCTGCTTCAGTCAGTTTTTCTTCGATTCTTTACCTTGATGAGTTGGCAGCCGTCGTTCTTGGAACCCACTTGGTATTTCTTCTCTGAATGCATGAATGCTAAGAGCTCCTTGGTGATGCCGAGGTGTCCCTCCAGAAGTCCTTCCTCGCAGTAATTCTCACCGGTACTCAGCACGACGTCCTGCTAAGTAACAAAAAACAAACGGTTTACCAGTATGCCTTTCTTGAGATACACCTGTTTTCAGCATTTGAAAAGATCCTGTTAGGATTGAAACGTCAGGCCCTTTTCTCTGAACAGCCTTTGAGAAAGATCCTGCTAGGATTGAAACATCAGGCCCTTTTATTAAACTCTGAACAGCCTTTGAGAAAGATCCTGCTAGGATCGAAACGTAAGGCCCTCCTTAAACTAAGCCTTTGAGAAAGATCCTGCTAGGATCGAAACATCAGGCCCTTTTAACTCTGAAGAGCCTTTGAGAAAGATCCTGCTTGGGTTGAAACGTAAGGCCCTTTAAACTCTAAGCCTTTGAGAAAGATCCTGCTAGGATCGAAATGTCAGGCCCTAAAGCCTTTGAGAAAGATCCCGCTGGAATTGAAACATGAGGCCCTCCTAACTCTAAGCCTTTGAGAAAGATCTTGCTAGGATGGAATGTCAGCTAGGGACCTGAAATCGGTCCATAGTTTTCACAGAGGGGTGAAAGGAGGAGTAAAGCTGGGAATAAAAACAGGATTCAAGCAAGGAGCAGAGGTTACATCAAGACCCTGACTCACCCTAATCTTCTTGATCCAGTCAATCTCGTTGTTGAGAAGGATCTCAGCATTGGGCATGGCAGTACCAGTGTTGAAGGCATAGTTTAGCAGACGGCACAGGAGTGAGAAGTATTCCGAACAGTGCTTGGAATGGTCCTTGGCCGTGCTCTGTAAAACAAGATCATCAAAGGTACGACTCACTAAAATTTCATGGGAACCTGAAACTGGTGCTGTGGGAAACAGCGCATGGGCACCGGGCACGAGGACGTCACAGAATAACATATCTGGACGTTCTCAAGAAGGACGCAGGAGTGCAAAGCACCAGCGAGCTGGCAGGAAGTATTGAAAACCGGAATGATTGGAAACGACGATGGAAGGCTCGTCTGAGGACGACCTAGAGAGAATCTATTTGATGAATCTGAAATTCTTTGTAAGTAAAGCAGCCTGAAATTATGCAAATCATTGGACTTTAAGGGTAGTTTACGAAACAGCGGCTCAGGCTCCAGCTCTGTAATTCATATGCTGAAAATATAAGTTGTGGTTTTTGAAGCTGAAGCTCCGTTTTTTTCTTTTCAAACCAGAGAATCTACTTCCAAACCGCAGCCAAAAGCCTCTTTCATACCCATTATTTTAGAATGGATTCACGAAATGGAGCTGGAGCCTGGGCTTCAGCCTCCATTTCGTAAACTCCCTAGGATGAGGGCTACATATGTTGACAAAAACCCCAAGAAATCAGCCCTACAAGGGTCTCTCAGATGTTAAAAGTCAGTCCCTCATGTCAGTCTGACATCTCACTTACCGGTAGAACGGTGAACAACAGCGTGATGAAGAAGAACATCGGACGCTGTCCGCTGGAGCACTTGGTGGCCATGAGCAGGAACTGATCCATGGCAGACATCCGGACGGGGCGGCTCTTGGACAAGAGAAGGAGGTCGATGATGAAACACTGCCAGGGCTTGTCCTTGTTGAGGGCTTCCAGAGCGGCCGGACAGAGGGCCAGGCAGACGGAGAGAACCTCCAAGGCTTCTCGGCAAAGCGCTACGTCCTCGCCCTCTGTGATCCTAGCAATGTCCTGGATTTCATATTAACGAGAAGGACAAGCTGTTAGCATAAGAATGTGGTATGGGCAGAGTACCAGTTGCAAGCAATACACATCACATGACATTCTGGCTGGTAACCAATAACAGCCGCATACCTTTTCGTAGCCTTTGTGAACCTCTTCGTTGGAGCCATGTAGTAGATGAAGGCAGCCGCACCCAGCGGACCAGGCTATCTTCTGCACCGCTTTGACCACACTCAGATCGGGCGTGTCCACTTTGGCCTGAAAAGGAATAGTGAACAAAAATGATGGGATTACATAGGATTTTTAAGAAAATCATTTATATTTCAGGCCTGAAGATTCAATTTTCAGAATCAATCTCAAAATCTCTCCGCATCTCTTGGACAGAGACAGGAATGGCAGTAGATAGGATTCGCTTCTCGGCAACAAACCAAGAAGGAAGTCTCTAACCAACTGTGAGACACTCACCCCTTCAGCAGCATGTCTGCCCAGCCTCACAGCGACATTTCGAAGCACACACTCGGCATTGGGGTTGGGTATGTGCTGCAGCGCGTGCTGCAGCAGCACTGCCTGGTTGTGGGTGCTGGCAGACACCTGCGGCTGCTGGGACTGCGAGCCCGTTGAGTCCGGCTGGCAGGCCTCGGCCACGAAGGCTATCTTGGCATAGCCGACCGTGGTCAGCATCAGCTTGGCGATCTTCAGCACGACTTGAAGAGCAAGCCTGTCGTGGATCAAAAACCAGATCATATTAACTATTCAGGATGGACAAAAACTGGTTTAAATTAAAACCTGTTTTGCTTCTGCAATGCTACAGCAGCCAGGCCACGCCGTCACTCAGAATCTTACTGCTAAATCGTTAGAATTACTGTAAATCAGCTAAATATTAAATTTGAATAAGTTAACAAGAAAAATTGGCTGGACTGAACCGTACCATACCGGCCCTCCAATACCAACTGAGCTATCCAGCCCTATGTTGGCGGTGTCCCTAATAGTCAATTATCTTTGTTCGTTTGGCACTCAGAAGCCATGAAACCACTCACATACCGCCATACCCCAAGGATCATTGAAGATACGCGCAGCATTAGCAATGCTGCAACCAGAGGAACAGTACATGAGAGATCACTCAAAGAGGATACGGCTTTTTCAATGACTTAGAATTAACCAGTCAGTTTCCCGTGATTTAATTTGATAAAGTAATAAATGTGTTTCTTTAAATAAATCAGAACGGAGGAAGAAGATTAATATAAAACTCATTTTGACAAGAAATTCGAACAGGATTCGAACCTTCCATCTCTGAAATAACGTACCATTTTTCATTTGAAAATTTTCTTTTAAAAAGATCCAAACGTGAGGACATTTAGAAATATCAAGACTCACCTTCTTGTGTCGGTGTCGGCATTGGGAAGGAAATTGTTCTTTGTTAACATGTTCATCACGCACATGACACCGCCACTCTTCAAGAAGTTGTACTGGAAAAAAAATTTAAAATGCTCAAAATTATTACTCGCTAACGGTGAATATCAAATAGAATTTTTAATGATGGTTAGTTTTATTGAGCAAGACATTTTATTTGCTAAGCAATTTTTTTATTGTGATTAACAGCTATATGAAATTGGGTCCTAGTGGGTACAGATTTCAGTATCATCGTGATTATTTTCATCTTGTTTGGTATCTTACCTGAAATTCAAACGCTGTTTCACCATGGGGCATGTTTGCTGGCATCAGCAACGCATACAGGACCTGTGGTAAGAAGAGATGAAACAAATACCTTAGCACAAGTCATTGAAAAGTGAACAAAGAAAAATGTACAGAAGCAGGATTTGAACCAGCTACCCCCAGAATACCGTACCGGCGCTCTTACCAACTGAGCTATCCAGCCCTATGTTGGCAGTGTACCAAATGGTCCAAAATGATCTTGAATGCTGGTTGGGCCCAGTCACTAGAAAGCCAGGCCAGGCCTGGGCTTTGCCTGAGGTCGTGGGCTTCTATGATCCTTAGCCTTGAACAATCAACTTCAAGCCCCTGCTGTGTCCTGGATCATAGTTGAAAAGCTTGGCCAGGCCTGTGTTTTGCCTGAGATCTTGGGCTTCTATGATCCCCAGCCTTGAACTATCAACTTCAAGCCCCTGCTGTGTCCTGGATCATAGTTGGTATAAACCTGATTGAGAGACTGAGTCCACATTGATCATGGACAGTATCTGGAAGCCAGGCTTTAATGATTTTAAGCAGCTCTACTGTTCTGAAGCTCGTGGTTGACAAGAGGAGGATTCCAGGCCCCATAGCCTAGGTCTGGCCTGGCTTTCCAGTGGCCGGGCCCGACCAGTATTTAAGTTTCTTTCCCTAAACACCTTTTGTAAGTTGGAACCGATTTGAATACCTCTAGGTGGTAGAGTACTTGTGACTGTGACGAGCCGAAGAAGAGCGATTCTAGAGTGGGCGAGGGAGACTGGTCGCCAAGTTTGGCGTTGTTCCGGCACACCTCCATCAACATGTCCATCGTTGATGTATCTGAACAACGGAAAATAAGCATGAGACGTGAAATCTCTTCTTGAAGGGGCTTGGGGAGCCCTCAATCAGGGGCAATATACGGTGAATATTTGAAGGGACAGTGAGATAAACATATCTGGGGATTGATTTCACCAAACTCATCGTAACTCACTATCAATCGTAGGACTTATGATGCATTGAAGCCCTACGTAGGATACGATGAGTTATCCTTCGTAACTCGAGTTACGATCGATCGTAGGGCTTAGTGAAATCTACCCCTGGGGCAGCAAGGCAATCACTAGCACCCACTGTTGTCCGAGAACCAAGCCGACAACTCGGGAAACCAATGCAACTGCTTCTAACATTTAACATTTAACATTTATTTCATTTCTATAGCGCTATTTCTATATATAAAAAATCGATATTCAAAAGCGCTTTACAATGTTCAGCCCTATATACAAAGTGCTTACAAATATGAATAAAAATTAATAAAACATAACATGTTAACATTAACATGAAAAAAAAAATTACACAATTCATAATCAATAAAAGTTACTAAGAATTTTAAAATAAAATAAATTAAAATTAATTTAATAAAATTGGTACTGTTACCCTACAATCCTAGGAATCTTCAAGCAGCATACCCAAGGGACTATTGGACTTTAGGCAGGGGCCAATTTCATAGAGCTGCTTAAGCACAAAATTTGCTTAAGCATGAAAAGCCTTCCTTGATCAAACAGGATTGCCAACCAAATTTTCATGATGTTTACTGCTTTTGACTTGTATTTGGGCGTTGTTTGCCGAGCATAACATTCACAAGGAGTTTTGGCTGGCATACTGATTATAGTTACGGAGATTTCTGGTGCTTAAGCAAATGTTGGTACTTAAGCAGCTCTATGAAATTGGACCCTTGTCTTAGGTACAACCATTGACAAATGTTGAAAATTATGCAGGAGGCCCTACAAACCCTCTTAGGGAATAAGACACAATAATTTTTTTAAAGGGACTCAACAAGTGGAAAGGATTCTTCAGAAATCTTCGTCTTACCAGCTGGGATGATTTTAAGGAGAGCCCTGGCACCATCTCGTAGGGGGTTGATCTCCAACGAACAGCCCATATCAGCTAGATGAAAGATGAAGTCTGCGTACTTGTGCTGGGTCGACATCAGCTGAAACAGGAAAGAGAACAAACTTGAAACTGACTTCCAAATCCATACGAAATACATCCGAATCCTGGTCTGAGTGTCACCCGTTCTACTCCGTGCAAATAAGTACGAACATCTGATACATGCGTGCATGCAAATTTGATGCAACGCGGCACATCACCCAATCAGCTAGCTACATGATAGACGCACTCGCCATACGGTACGATAGTAGATGCCCCTTGATTGGTCAAAGCCTAGAGGTCGGTGCTGGGTTGGCTTGCATAATGAATCAGGAAATCTGCTTGCATGTGATAGACGCTCGCTCGCTGTACGGCAAGTGCGTCTATCACATAGACTACCCGAATGCATCAGATTCCCGACAAAACTGGGAGGAGTGATTTGATGATGTCATCATCGGTGCGCTTACCACTCCTGGTAGGCATTTCTCGGCCTCTATGTTGGGTCCTTCACTGGGGTGATGCGGGGAACCGGTGGAGGAGTCTGAGGAGCTATCGGGCGAGGACGGCATGTTGGCTCCAACGGGGCACAGCTTGGCAGTAATCAGCTGATGGGGGAAAGGGAAGAGAGGAGATGAGATGATCAAGATGAGATGAGATGAAATGACCCTTAAGAGAGGGTTTCAGTCCTGTGAACCTCACAATTGACAAACATCTTTATCATACTTTGGTTTTTGTCAAAGAAATGCAGATTCATGGGCAAAAATATCAAGAAAGATATAGTAACAGTCATCTGTGAAATTTCCAGTCCCATACAGTGCCCACTTTTTGAAAAAACAGTGAAAAATGCCCACGGTATTTTAAAAATCTTTTCACTGCTATTTTTTATCTTCCGAAGATCAAACTTGTTTTTGGCCATTGGTTTTTAATACTCTTTTCTGGATAAATACAGCATGGTTCAATGATTCGGTTTGTAAATTGGTTTAGATTGAATCTTCTTACTGTCTTGTCTCTGAGAGGTATCTTGCCAACCAGTCTCCGGTCCTCGGCTGGGTCTAGAAGCTCTCCGTTGACGTACAGATCCACCCTGGTGGTCGCCGTGTTGGCTTTTACCCTGTCAACCAATCAAACCATGAATAGTACGATTCATGAATAAATTAAAACTGACCCTTGACCTCATGCATATTCATTGACTGGATGCTGGTGGGCCAACTATCGAGTGAGCATGATTAGAATATTCCACGAGAATGACCTGAAATCAGATCTTTCCGATTAAATCTAGAATCGTTTTTCACAAAAGTGCCAGCATATTATAAACAAAAATGAGTCTGTACATTTGCAATAAAGGCACTATCGACAATGTGTCATTCATTTGCATAAAATTTACATATTGAGTAAATTAAATTATAACAAAAATGTGCAATGTGGTCTTTTGTACACCACTAGTTTCATGTATTCTTGCTACATACAATCTGTTTGCAACGTCCTCAAATGGATTGATCCAACAATTAGGGAGGTTTTTTTTCTTGCAAAAACAATTTGAAATTCTGCTCTTCAAAAAAAAATTGATGTCTGATTGGGTCTGATGGAATGAAATGGAAAATTTGAAAATTGAAATTGCTCTCACCTTTGAAGTATTTGCCTACGGACGGACGCCAGTGATTCATTGGTGTGTGACCATATGTCAATATCCTCAACCTGCCTTCCCTGGTTAGGGAATCGTACCAGTAGCGTGACATGCTTCCCACGGTGAGCTCTGAAACAACCCGCAAAAAAACATCAAATGTAAGAACCAGGGGCCAATTTCATAGAGCTGCTTAGCACAAAAAAATTGCTAAGCATAACATCTCTGTCTTAATAAAAACAAGGTTAAAAACAAAATATCCATGTGCTGTGTTTCACTTGCGATTGTTCTTTGGCTGTTGTTCACTGACCATGAATATCAAATGAAATGTTTCACGGTGGTTTGTTTTATTGGGCAAGACATTTTTGTGCTAAGCACATTTTTGTGCTAAGCAGCTCTATGAAATTGGCCCCAGGTTTCTAAGACATCAAACTTTCTCTTTATTTTCTATTCAATTTTCAAACCACTTTAGAATAGAACCTTATGTAAGGAGTTCAATTTGGAATGTCTCAACTAATTTCTTATAAGAAAGAGTTGACTTTCCATTCAAATACTGTTTTTAAAATCAGTTCTGAGAAGAACCGGGGCCTTTCTCAAAGCTTCCAGAGCTACGTACGGCTAGGTCTATTGTCTTGGTGTCTGTGCATATTTTCAATGGAGCGAAGACCTAGACCTAGCTCTAGACAACAGATTCGGATGCAGCCAGAGCTACGGCTAGGTCTATTGTCTTGGTGTCTGTGCGTATTTCCAATGGAGTGAAGAACTAGACCTAGCTCTAGACAACAGATTCGGATGCAGCCAGAGCTACGGCTAGGTCTATTGTCTTGGTGTCTTCACATATTTCCAATGGAGTGAAGACCTAGACCTAGCTCTAGACAACAGATTCAGATGCATCCTTAGAGACTCCAGCTGGTTTCTGGATAGAGCGCCCTCTATGTGTTTACCCACCTTGCCATTGGCAGTATGGTCCTCTCCTCCGTGTATTCCAGGTCGTACTCGCTGATGTACTCTCGGAGTACGGTCAGGACGCGGGTCATCCTGACAGCTTCTTGCTGGACCTTGTCCGGTCCGTCTTTGTCCTCTTGCAGGATGCGGAGGGTGTCGTACATGGCCTTGAGACGATCCATGCAGGACTGGATGAAGTCTTCGTGGATGTCAACCTAGCGATCATTTTTTTCAGGTCAAGATACCAGACAAATTGTCAAACATTTTTGTTTTGGGCTTACCTAATTTGTGTACTAAGCAGACACAGGATTACCAGCCAAAAGTTGCAGGCAATTTTCAAGCTTAGCAAAAATAGGTTCACTGCACATCTCACAAAATTTTTACAGAATAATCATCAAATAACCACAAGGAAAACTGACTGAATTTTGTAAGTCATTCTAAGGTGAACAAAGACAAATTGACTGGAGTGGGATTCCAACCGGCGACCTCCTCTACGGTGTTCAGGAAGTTGCCGGTTCAAATCCTGCTCAACTTTTCTTCGTTCACATTCCAAAATTTTAACAGGAAAGTGAATTTCTAATGAGTGAAACTTTTGTGGTAAGCAAATTTTGTTTTGCTAAACAGCTATAAAGTGAAATCAGCCCCAGACTGGACTGTAGACGGATCGAGTGTGATGACCCACCTGACTGCTCTGTAGCCTAGGCCCAAGGTTGGTATTAATCTCCTTCAGTAGGTCTATAGCCCTGTTGGCGATGTCGTCCGAGCCGCAGAGGACCACCCTCCACAGGTAGTCCTGACCTATAAGCTCCAGGTCGTCCATCAAGTAGTTGCGCCTCTTGGGCACCAGTTTGCCCTCCTTGGAGTTGACGGCCTTGAAGAAGCGGTCAAAGCACCTGACGGAGAAGAAGACGGAACGAATGATTCTCCAACAACGCAATAAATTGCGCTGAACCACTGAACTGAAGGGCTACTTACGAATGATTAAACCATCGGTTCTTCTCAGAACCAAACACACTTTATACAGAAGAGATTACGTGGTGTCGCCCCAAAACCTGCCTTAGTACTTCTACCATGCATACCTTTAAGTCTTATTTATCGTTTGAATAAATCCTACCCCAACCTGCTCACTTGACGCATGTTTGACTTATTTCTCGAAACTATAATCTGTCACACTTTTTAAGATTTCTCACGCTGAATTTCCAGTTCAAGCATATTTTCTCTGCTCTCCTTGACCCCTACCCCTAGAATGCTCCCAAGACTCGGATCTTACTTGATGCCATTTTCTGTGAGGAGTGACGGCTCCAGCTGAAGGATGTTATTCTCAAAGAAGTCCTTGTTGATCTCGGGATCCAAATCGGGCTCCTCACCCATCAACTAGACACACAAAAAATGACAACGAAAATTAGATGAAACAAAAGCCAAACATACTTCAATGACTCGTTGTAAATTGGCTTAGAATCACCAAGTAAAAGGAATTTACTATTTAAGACAAAGAATGGAACCAATTCAGATTTTCTGAATAAACTTCAGTCGAATCATAAATTAAAATCTGCGACCATCCATTGAAGAATTTTCCCTTTTTTCATTAATTTCTTTCAAGTTATTACCCTCAAATCTAGAGATAGACCCTATGACTTGTCAAAGCAAAGACAAACTTCGAAGAAGTTACGAAGAAAACCCAAAATTTGTGATTACCTTTGAAAACCACTTAAAGCAAGCTTCACGGTCACTGACGTACACTGAGTTCTCGGCGAGACAATTCCAGATCTGTGCAAGAAGAGAGAAACAGACATCGCAATTTAATTAAGAGAAAAGGGAAAAAGACTTCCGACTTCGCTCACAGGAACTAAGGATGATTCAGAAGATTTGAATGAAGCGGGCTCATCATTTGTGATCTTCAGAATGGACAGAGACGAAGAAGAGATGACACTAACCTGCTTGGCCTGGGGAGCACATAGCCACAGCTGACCATCCTTCAGAAGAAACCTGGCCACAGATTTGAAACAAATACAAATTATTTTATGAATTTAAAAAATGACAGGTTTGGTAAAACAAATGAACATAATCATTCTGGTTTGCAGTGTTATCTTGTTATGAAGCTCTTTAGAGTAACCAGGTTCTGAAAAGAACCAAAAATCATGAAATTTATTAAAATTGCATAATTTATTTTAGGGTTCTTTTTCAAAATCCTTTATGGTTCTTCTGGCGTTGTTCCAAGATTCTTTGGGTTTGTTCCCCCTATGTTTTTTCATTTTCGTTTCAAGTTTTTAGGTTCTTTTCACGCTCTCTTGGAGTTCCTTCTGGCTTTAGGTTCTTTGTGGTTTCTTTTCAGACCCTAAACCTCAAATACGATTTGAGACACGGTGAGAACTGTCTTATAGGCTAGAATCCTTAAATAAGGGTACATTTTGTCCAGGTTTTTTTAAGTCTTACCTTAAGAAGTTCAATCTTTCTTGCACTTGTTGCACGTGGCTGTATCTGCTCTCCGTGGATACGTTGTGGGGATCTAGATCTGGATTTTCTGGATGAAAAACAAATATTGGAACAAAATTTTGAAACGGTGCCGTTACCATCCGACCATCCATGCAGGTCAGCTATTATATTAAGAAAGTAAAGAACAGCAATTATGTAATGATCGGTTTTCCTAAACGTCTTTACCTTTTGCAATTTGCCGAGCTAAGTTCATGTAGCTGGACAGGTTCTCCGCCACCAAGGTAACGAGGGAGTGCTTCTGCTGTAGCATGTTGATGACGTCATGTCGGTATTGGACGTGTGGACATCTCTGGGCATGCGTGTAGTTCTGTGGGGCCTTAGAAGAAAAGAGAAAACAAAAATACACATTAATACCATCATTTTTACCAGACGTATTTTTTCAAAATCTTTTAATTGGTTTTTAAAATCTATACAGAAATTGGAAAAAGTTCAAGTGAAGAATTTCTTTTAGGATTTTTTTGTTGCAGAAAATAGTACAAAATCGGCATTTTTTTTTTTTACAAAATCCCAGTGCCGAAGAAAGTACAACATACTAATTTTAAAAAAGAATATGCATCCCTGGAAAAATCTATCACTTAGAATTATGATTTCACAAAGTTTGTGGAAAATTTCACTTCTCATGGTCTAACATCTCTCCAAAAACTTTTTCTAAAAATGTCCTCATCTAAGATTATGTCCAAGCACCTTAATAGTCAAATTTGTAAAACCATTCCTACATATTAACAGCAATTATTGCAAGCAAAAACCCCAAAACTGAGATTAACAGGCAAAAATCACTACATTCCCAACGGAAAAACGGATTCAGAAGTGACAACTGCAGACTCCTGAAATTGAAAAACCAGAAGAGGCTAAACCAAACTACAAGAACATGGAAACCATGACAGAAATTATTCCATTACTATCGTCATCGTTTCCAAATTATTTTTAAAAAAGCATCTGGATTAATATTCTAAGATGGGTGAGAAATGACGTTTTTTATTTTGTCTCCATGCATGGGAAAGGCCCTCTATTGGCGACAGTGTGTCTATTTTGGTGGAGCTTGGGCGGTCTGGTTTCTGGAATGAACTGCATACTTTAACATTGTATGTCTTGGACTGGGACCTGCCTGAACCAACTTGGGATGAATTAAACAGCGCCCTCTACCAGTGAAACTTAGTGGATGGACTTTTATGATCATTGTCTTCAACTGTTTCTTTTGTTCTTGTGTTAACCAAGCTTATTTTAGGTTTTCGAAGGTGTTTTTGACTAATTTCGGATCAAATTCTGACTTCTGAAAATGCCACTCTGTCTACATTTTCTCTGACACATTTAAGTGTCCATAACGTTGCTTTTTTTCATCAAGACCTTCAAAATATTTCTGATGCTATAGGTAGTACATCTCTTGAATTGAAAATGATTTATCTGAAAAAATGTCCACTGAAAGATTTGAAGACGAGAACATGGAAATTGAAAAAAAAACTGACTACATCACACTCAAGAAAATCCACACAAATACCGGAAGAAAAGTCAAGCCGCAATCGCAAAAAGACAACATAAAAAAAAACGAAACAGAATTAGTAGAAAATCTAGAGAAATCTGAAAGCTAGAAATTGTTGAGAATGCATTCCTCAAACTCATGCTAAATACAAATCTCAGTGTGGCACATAAAACAAGATTTCAAAGACCGCCACTACTTTCTCCAAAAAAATAAAACCACTAATGGCACAATCTCCTTGCAAATATGGAAGAAAAACCAAGACTAAGAAGTATTAGAAGGGAAAAAAGGGGATAAAACATTGGAAAATTGTTTTATAAACTGGAAAAGATCTAAAAAAATAAAAACTGGGTATTGGCAATCGTTTATTAACGTACCTGGTTCAGCTGGCTAGTGCGCTGTACGGTTTAAAAGAAAACACGGTCAAGAACATTGCCAGACAGACGGGGAATATTAAACGACGGTTTTCATCTTATACAAACCAACGAGCCTTCATGATCTGAATACCAGTCTCAAGATCAGGTTTTTAATTTTTTGGATCATACAAATTTTAAATTATGATATGAACATTCAAGATGTTGGGTTTTTTTTCAATGGATTTTTTTTTGTCAAAGCTTGTATCCTGTAAAACAGGATGAGTCAAAAGTTGACCGGGATTGTAGATGTTTGTCAAAAGAAACAAATGACACTCAAAAGTTCAGTATTTAAGCATATTTAACAAGCATTCTCTCCTGCTTATTAGAAAAAAAAAAGAATGAAACAAATTGATAATTCTTAAGAGGAGTTATGTCTATTTTTATAAAGGCACTCAATTTGAAAGCTGCCTATGGAATACTTATAACAAAAACAAATGTACAGTAAGCATTGTAGCCGTGTATGTACCCATTGCAACTTAGATTCAGTCAAGCGATAACATTCTATGGACAGCTTGCAAAATGAGTACCTTCCTTAAAATAGACATAACTCCTCTTAGGAATGATCAATTTGTTTCATTTTTTTTAAGATAAGCAGGAGAGAATGGTTGTTAAATATATGCTTTACTGAACTTTTGAGTGTCATTTGTTTGTTTTGAAAAACATCACCAATCCCGGTCAAGTTCTTTTTGACTCGCCCTGTACGATATTTCAGACAAATAGACAATGAACCACGAAGTTTGACAGAAAATAACTCTAAAAACAAACCAAGCAACAGCAAGAAAATGTCAAAGACAGAGCAAAATGAAAGCTAAAGACAAAAAGGAGACAACTGGAACGTTTGTCAGTTGACTCACCTCTCCGAAAAGACAGCAGATTTCCTTGATCTGTTTCAGGGCCGGTATGACCCACTTGTCCGTCCGTAGTTCATCTACGAACCGGTCGATCCAGCGGATTTTCTGGGCATCTCGGTCCTGCTTGGGCAGAAAGATGAACGGCTGGTTTGTAATTCTTGCTTCTTGATTTCAATATCATTTTTTTAATACAAATTCTTTCAAAATTCTTTCAAAACTCAAAACAGACTATGGGTTAATAGAGTCGCTGAAGCAGGCAAGATTTAAAGAAGAAAATGATTATCTTGTCAATAGATAGCTTTTGATAGGCCACGGTTTATAGCAGAATGCCAACTTTCAACAGTTGTGACGTCATCAGTCTTTATGCACCAATGACGCTTTAATACGGCAGGTGAAAAAGTATTATCAACATGGATAGTGACTGCACTAACCATTAGTCAAAACGGATAACCTTAGTCTTCTGTCAGCTAAATCTTTGAACAGATTCATCTGGATTGTAGATCGACAGATATTTGTTGAGATTCATTATGTCAAAATCAGTTATAAGATGGAGTGAGTACAATATTCCACCTTATAAACTGGATTTGACATACTGAATCTCAACAAATATCTGTCAGCTAAATGTACGTGTGTGCACTATCCATGTGTGACCAAAACCTCTCTATTAACTGAACGGAACCCTTTGTTATTTCAAAGCAAATCAAGAGAGTCCATTGAGTAGCGCCCTCTATTGACTAAATCTGTGGTCCGGGACTACGGCGGAAGCCTTATCAATAATACCTGTGAGCAGCTGTAGTCTAGAATCTTAGTGAGTCCATTTGAATAGCGCCCTCTATTGACTAAATTTGTGGTCCGGGACTACGGCGGAAGCCTTATCAATAATACCTGTGAGCAGCTGTAGTCTAGAATCTTAGTGAGTCCATTCCAATAGCGCCCTCTATTGACTAAATTTGTGGTCCGGGACTACGGCGGAAGCCTTATCAATAATACCTGTGAGCAGCTGTAGTCTAGAATCTTAGTGAGTCCATTTGAATAGCGCCCTCTATTGACTAAATTTGTGGTCCGGGACTACGGCGGAAGCCTTATCAATAATACCTGTGAGCAGCTGTAGTCTAGAATCTTAGTGAGTCCATTTCAATAGCGCCCTCTATTGACTAAATCTGTGGTCTGGGGCTACGTCCGAAGCCTTATCAATAATACCTGTGAGCAGCTGTAGTCTAGAATCTTAGTGAGTCCATTTCAATAGCGCCCTCTATTGACTAAATCTGTGGTCTGATACTACGGCCGAAGCCTTATCAATAATACCTGTGAACAGCTGTAGTCTAGAATCTTAGTGTGAGCATGCAGAGCCTGGTCCATGATATCCGTGGGGACATCCTGCTGGTGTGCCAGGGCCCAGAGTAAGCCGAGGACCTTGTGGGCCATCACGCCGTCCTTGTCGTCCTCGGCGAGTCGTCGGATGAGCTCTAGGAGCTTCTCCCGCTGCTTGGTGGAGGCGGTGGACCAGCTCTCCTGGAGAAAGAGATATCATCAATATCTGGCATTTCTAAGGTGCTCTTATTTCTGTGATGACGTCTAATTTTGCAAATCTATGTTTCAATCCAAGCATTTATTGTTTGTTTTTTCTGTCACGAATCTTTTCCTGCCAGCAAACAACCCAAAAACCTGACTGAACTTTCAGGGAGTCAGTCCGCCTAGCCGAAAACTGCCTCAGCACTCACCTGGAAGCAAACAAACAGATGGTCCAGCTGCTCGGGAGAGAAATCCCAGGCTAACTTGGCAAGAAGATCGTGGACATTTTTAACGATAGCTTCGTGTTTTCCAACCTAGAAATCAGAACGTGAACAAATAGAATCCTTGTAAAACTTACACCGATTACCACAGCATTTCTGATAAGGATGGGTATTATGCATTTTGACAATTCAAAAACTTTCACTGGTTTCCGTCTAAAAGCTGGTAACCAAATCTATATACATAATGGTCCCATAGTGGGTTATGGTATACATATCTTGACTCTGCAGGGTACCAGCATTATCTGTTTCCCTGGTAGCCATCACTTAATAATCACTACCATTAGCAAATGTAAACCAGTGACAAGTGTCAACTGCCTATGGGGCCTTTACGAAATGTGGATCAAGGCTAGGCTTCGGATTTATTTTGATACTGCCATTTTGTGTCCTGAATGAAATGAAGGGCTTGAGATACATGGCGAAGCTGGAGCCTTTCTTCAGCACTGTCACGTGGCCCGATACCTTAGTTTTGTTTTGTGGGCCTCAAAAGTCCCAAGCCAAGCCTCAAGCCTAGTTTCGTTAAGGCCCCTAATTGCACTATTTGGAAAGCGCCCCCTAGAGTTTCCAGACAAACCAGAGAGCAAATTCTGGGAAACAAAAATTCACATTACCTGGGCGGCCCATATATTGTCTAGGTCTTCCATGGTTAGCGCCTTTTCCTTGATGACAAATCTCAGAATCTTCTCCAGCTTTTCAACATACTGTTGAGAGCAAAACAACCATTTTACCAAAAAAATAAATCACTGATATTCAACAAAAAACCAACAAATTCAAGCAAAACAGACAAAGGATAACCTGCGTGCTCTCATAGGAGTCATGTCTGATTCTTGAGTGTTTGTGGATGTTGAAATTATTCCTCAGTATGCCTTACCTGGGGTTGATGAAGACTATCCCTCAACACAATTGAAAGCACTTGGTTCTCCTGAATCCACTCCTGCAAAATGAGGAATAAAAGAAATGAGAAATAAGAATAGACGAGGACCGTTTGATAAACAGTATGACCACGCAAGACAACCCATCTAGGATATCCTAAGATTAGAGAATATACAGGCAACCCTTGCAATGAGTAAGTTACTTGGACAAGCTCAATGGACCCTTCTGGCCTGTCAATCAAACTGTATGCATTGACCAATTAGAGTACGCCTTCTAATCAGGTGACCACGAAAGCCTCGGTCAAACTTAGTCACATGGGGTATGTAAAACACACGTGGGCGGGCTTAAGAACAAAGCCCGAACGGTCCATGGACCTTATCGAAGATAGCGAAAAACAGACTCAAACGGGGTATGCGCAAAGCATTCTGGGTAAAATTGTTGCTAGGGCACGGCCTGAGTGATGTACAAATGCCACAGGATTACCCACTGTCCTTTGCGTGCGCAAGCGTAGTGCCGAAAACAGGCTATCTTCGATAAGGTCCATACAGCATTGTCTGTCCTTGGACTTGATCTTTCATGAGTGCTGTATTGGACAACAGCGCCCTCTATGAGTTGCGCAATAAGCCGATGAACACTTACAGCCATCCTCTCAGCAGTGAGCCATTCCTCTTCCTCCATACCGCTGTGTTTATGCGTGTAGTATGACACGCTGGCTATGACCTTGTTGACCTCATTCAAGGCGTTCATCTTTCCGTTGAACGACGAGATTTGTAGAAGTCTGCGGGTCGAGAAAAAAAAAAAAAAAAAAAACTTTCTTAATTGACCCCAAATCCAAAATCCACCCGATTACTGCCATTACTGTCATGACATAAATGTTACGAATCCAGTCATGGGCTAGTGGTGCTTGCTTCCTTGGGCAAGACGCTTTGTCACATATTGCTCCTCTTCACCCAGGAGTAAAATGGGTGCATGTGAGGGTAGAGATGGCTTTGTGTGCTTGATCAGCCACTCTCTGCTTTGCAGGCAGCCAGGACTGTATGGCCGTGTCCCAAATCTCTGGCTGTGACCTCAATGTAACACACAAGTCGATAGAAACGGCTGCAGTCATTGGCTAGTGGCTGCCATAGGTACGTGTGTTATTTGCAGCCGCAGCCAGATGGAATGGCGCTATATAAAAACCTGCTATTATTATTATTATTATTATCGTTTCATTGGAATTACAAGGAGTAATATTGATGATAAATTTGATCTGTGCTTCTTACCTGAGGATCATCTTGAGCCTGAACATCTCCAGGTTTTTTATCTTGTCTTCCTGGTTGTTCAGCCGGGATACCAAGTTCTTCAAGGACTGCAGTTTTGTTGTGAGAGAGAAAATGAAAAGCAGAGTTGTAGTCAAATACTTTTACCAAGTACTGCAGAGTACTTTGAATGCCGAGTATCAAGACAGGTCGAGTACTTTGCCAACTGAGTTCAAGAACTGGTTTCTGAGTACAAGTACTTTGTACTTCCAAGTACGAGTACATGTACTTATCTTCCGAGTGCAGGTACGAGTACAAGTACTTCTTTTTTTGCCTGTAATTTCTTTTGAAAAGGCCCTATGGAGTGAAGATTATGGGCAGATTCAGGAAGGTTACCAGTCTGAACTGTGGTGGGTTTTTTGGGGGAGAAGTTTACGTCGGTGATGCCATACCTTGATGATTGAGGTAAGAGCGTCGTTCTTGGCTTCATTTTTGGATTCTTTCTTCAGCTCTTCGTTCGTTAGGTTGTCCAGGTAGCTAACTATCCGATCCTACGAGAGAAGACATCAACGACAGGAGGAAGGTGAAAAAAACTTAGCATGGACCAAACATGACGAGATACAAGAAGGCCTCAAAATTGAAGTCTCGTTGCAAGACTGAGATCCGATTCATTATGTCAATCATGAAGGCAAGAGGGATTCAAATAAAAACCATTCACTTACCACGACAGGCATGAAGTGGCTCTGGATAATGTGTGACGTCAGGAGTTCATAGCACTGACCCCACGGCCTGAAAAATTAAAACAATCGATACAAAAATTGTCAGAATTAACCTTCAAATCATCGTTTACTGCATTCCATTCCAACTCAGACTATTTAAAATACAAAGTGCAAAAATCAACAACAAAACTGATATCGTAATAGGTTTACAGAGCAACATGCGATTAACTTTTCTGCAGAGATAGGTTGTTCCTAAGTAGCTGTATGTTTAACCTGGGGCCTTTTCTAAACCCCGGCTCCAGCCCAGGCCCCGGCTTCGTCTCTGTCATCCATATGCTGAAAATACACGACTGAGGTTTTTCATTGAAGCTGAAGCTTTGTTTTCTTGTTCAAACTGAAGAATCTACTTCTGAACCGCAGCTAAAAGCCTCTATTAAAAACTGTTATTTTAGAATGGTTTCATGAAATGAACTAGAGCTGGAACTAGAGCCGGAGCTAGAGCCGGAGCTAGAGCCGGAGCTGGAGCCAGAGCTTGAGCCGGACCCGGAGCCTCAGCCGGACCCGGAGCCTCAACCGGAGCCGAGGTTTAGCAAAGGCCCTTGATATTCTTGAGTCATCCGAGACAATGAGAAGACAGGCAGGGGGGTGCTTGTACCTTATGAGTGCGTGGATGATGGGAACGTTGAGAGGCTGAGAGTCACTGAGAAACCTTTTGAGGAGGACGTCAAAACCACTGAGGGACCCAAACCGGTTGATGAGATCCACCAGCCAGCCCTGAGACAAAGAGACAAATTAAAGGTAAAATACATAATTGGCAAAGGTCACAGAACAGTACTCAAACATGTACATGAAATGATAAACCTGTGAAAATTTTATAAAACATGAAGAATGGTTCTGATCTTACCCCGAGACCAAAACTGTGTTCGGTCTTTGTTTGACCAATTTCTGGATAAATACACCATTTCAGGCAAAAATACTTTAACGGTATGTTTCTACGAGCACCATCTTCATGCCATGTAAGTTATACGTAAATCTGTTAGTATTTCTGTTTGGGTACATGTATGTCACCAATCCTGTACTGTACCAATACAAGATGGACATCAGTATACACATGTTGGATTTGAAATCTGACAGTGAAAATTATCAAATAATTATCATACTGATATGTAATAAAAATCACACTGAAAAAAAATTGAAATTCATTGTAATTCTGTTTTACCTTAGGAATTCTGAGATCTGGGGGCCTTGCGAATAGCTCATTGCTGTTCATCTGAGGGGAAATAATGATAAAGAAGACACAACATTGATAACATAATTTTAATACTTTAAAGCACATTTTTATGAATAGTCCAGCGACATCTTAACAGTAGACGCATATCTGCCCTACTACTACTACTACTAATAATAATAACAACAGGTATTCACAGAGCACGCTTTACAAGGAAAATTCTTAACATTAAATAAAGACAGACACAAATAAAGAGAAATAAGGACACTAGCAGTCGGCCTCCCTGAAACCCGTCTCAGCCCAGGACTAATCCCAAGCACTGCCGTGCAACACCCTCCCCCGCAATTAAAACTGAATCCATCCCAACCGCAATAGGAAAGTGTGACACCGCAGCACTCAGGACCACTGATCTATACAAACTAGATGGCTGCGTTCGATGCGCGCGCAATACTCTCCGGTGCAGGAGTATACTCCCCAACGCTGGAGAGTATACTCTCGCTGACCCGAGTGTCGTACTCCGGCCGTTCGAGCGCTCAGGAGTATACTCGTGTTAACACGAGTAGCTCGCTCGAACGCAGCCCATAGGTCGCGGGTGCAGTGATTAGACGGCGAGCCGTGAAGTCACCAGCGGCCATGTTAGGATATTCAGCACAATACTCATTGCACTGCATGACTGCACAGCATGCAGTGCAGCAATTCTCTGTGTACGCCAGCCACTACGCCTGCTAACGTATTGAATATCTCAATACGGCCGCACAGATGTTTCACAAGCAGAGTCGCACGACCTATCCAGTTTGTATAGATCAGTGCTCAGGACTAATCCCAAGCCAGGACCAGCCTGGTGAGATCGACTGCCTGTCCCCAACAATCAACCATTCCCATGAGGTCCTGGGTAAAGAGAATTGCAAAGCGTCTCGCTCAAGGACATCAAGTTTAGGGATCAGTGCGAGAGAATCCATGGAGTGAAAGAAAGAGGAGAAAGAAAGAAAGACAGGAAGGGAGGAAGAGGTACGTACCTGAGAACCTTGTGGGACTGTCTCCGATTGTCGGTTGCCATTATAAACATGAAATCTAAAACAAAAGAGGAAAAAGGCCAGAAAATTGTGAGAAATAAGCAATAATGCACAAACGATTGACATTATTTGGGGCTTAAAATGACAAATCTGGGCTGGATTTCACGAAACTTTAAGATTAATCAATAAGATCACCATGGTGATTTGCATTGTGACATCACACTTTGCTTAGCCATTGAGATTGGTTCACGATTTAAGATCTTAGTGCTTGGTAAAATTGACCAACATTTCCTTCCAGCCAGGGAATCAAGAGTCAGAATTACAATGAAAATATGAACATCGCTTGACCATGGTTAAGAATAAAACTCCATTTTGTATAAGGATTGCCTTGTACATACGAAACAAAAGTAAACTCAACGAAAAATGTGATGTAAAGAATACAACATTCATAACGTTGTCGGACATAATGGCGGCAATTTGTCGGACATTAAACAACGCATTGCAATTGGTCGATTTTTCAAGGGGCGTGGCCTATTGGATCGTTGCATTGGGTTTCGGTCGATTTTGGGTCTGATACACTTTCTCAAACTTACTTGCACAAGGGGTTGAGGGCCATTGATAGCAGATCTAGAAGGGGGAACCAGTCTTGGTCCAACTTGACGAGGCAGAGCTCGATGAGACGCTCTGTGTTCTTCATGATGCATCGCTGGTAGAGAACCAAAAGAAAACAATCACAAGATTTGAGCATGGCATCATCAACTAGGTTCCATGATGATGACCAACCCCTCTTAACTGTATCATCCATACATCGTTCATCCAAAACCTTCGGTACTTAAAATATCTCAAATGAAGGAACAACCCTCGCATGAATCCTACCCGTTGCGACAAGACAAGGCAACAACCAAAATGGATTTCATGATTAAAAAGCCGTATCCTCTTTGAGTGATCCCCCATGTACCGTTCCTCCGCATTGCTAATGCTGCGCGTATCTTCAATGATCCTTGGGATATAGTGGTATGTGAGTGGTTTCATGGCTTCTGACTGCCAAACGAACACAGATAATTGACTATTTGGGACACCACCAACAGGGCTGGAAAGCTCAGTTGGTAAGAGCAACAGTGTGGTATTCCAGAGGTTGCTGGTTCGAATCACGATCCTGTAAATTTTTCGATGTTCACTTTTCAATGACTTTAGAATAGATTTCATATTAGAAAATGACTTTACCTCTTTCAAGCAAGCCACAAAGGAAGTGAAAGACGACCATCTGCCAAATCTTTGTGGTTAATTTTCTGAAGTCTGTTTTGAGAATAAATTAAAATGTAGATCTTTTTCAAACTCACATGGATTTCATATTTCCAGCCGCTCACTGCTTCGTCTGTCAGGATCTTAGTGAAGGAAGTCGTGAGACCGTCTCGGAAGAATCGCTGACAAGCTTCACTGCGGACATCGGTACCTGAGTACCAGAAAACAAAATAATACACATGTGATGACCAAAGCAATACAAAAAAACTTCAAGTTCATGGAAATTTATCCCCAAGCTTAATTTTTTATCTTTTTGTCCCCAGTTTTATTTTTATTCTGAAAGTGTCAGGGATTTCTTAAAAAAGAAGAAGACTCAACCACTGTGGGAGTCAATGACTCTTGGAATGAATACAAGGAAGTAACTTTTATTTTTTTAAAGGAGGGAAGTAAATTTCGAGTGGATGCACCCAAGGGAAATCCCAGAACCAGGCAGAGCCTGATAACTCGGTCCATGACCCTTTTCCAAACCTCGACTCCGGCTCAGGCTCTGGTTTCGTCTGTGTCATCCATATGCTGAAAATATAGGTTGTGGTTTTTCATTGAGGCTGAAAATCTGTTTTCTTGTTCAAAATACAATATCTACTTTCAAACTGTAGCCAAAAGCTTCTATTTTGATACCCATTATTTTAGAATGGATTCATGAAATGGAGCCAGAGCCGGAGCCGGAGCCGGAGCCAGAGCCGAAGCCGAGGTCTTGAAAAGGGCCCATGTGGTGCTTTCCGAGGAATGTGAACTTAGGGAACCCAAAGAGGCAAAAGGCCAAAGTATTACATCAACCCAAAGACTGATACACCAATTAATAGCTCTGTTTCATAACTCAAGCTTGGATTTGAACGACAAAGGATAAAAAACATTCCGCAATTCTTACCTTTCTTGCAGAGGTTGATGGAGGCGTCTAGTAGTACTTCTAGTTCCCCCTTAGGAAGGACTGGTACCACCCATCGAGGCTTGTTGATCATGTCATCCAGCCGACTCAGTTCCTCCAAGGGGAAGTCTGGCTCTTCCAAATCCACCTCCAAATCGCTGTCACCACTGCCTCCCTGTGGAAAGGTATCAGCAAAAGAGGAAGTGTCAACAAATTTGCAGTCAGAAATTGTGATGGTTATGATTCTGTGTTACATGAAAAAAAACTAGAAATAATTTTATAGTGATAAATGTCAAACCTGTTGTATAATCTAGGACATTTTTGCTTTGTGTCTGAAAATTTTCAAGATGTAACAGGGTTGATAAGCACATCTGAAAGGAAGTTAAAATTGGCAATTTTAGTTTTGATTCCAGCAGCGAAAACAATTTTTTCTCAATTACCTGAAAACTCAAGATTTTTATATTTTCAATCAAAGGCAAAGTGAATTTGCACAATTTTTACCCAAAGAAATGTATTTGAGAACAGGAAGTGCCCATTCAGTCAGCTTACTGGCTGAAGTGGCAAAGTATTGATATAGTATTCCAGCGGTTTCAGACTTTAGGTCAAAGTACACTCAACGTTTCTTGCTCAATCAAAACTATTTAACTTGCTAATCGGAATCCCTATCCTTCCGTTATTTTTACAGTGTAATAATCAAATAACCACAAGGGAAACTGACTGAATTTATTGAAGTCATTGAAAAGTGAACAAAGAAAAATTTATTGGAGCGGGATTCGAACCAGCGACCTCCGGAACACTGTACCGCCTTTCTTATAAAGAATTTAATCTTTCACATTGTGGCATCTTGAATTCTTCAAAATTCAATAATGTTCCAATATCTCTGTGGCACATTCTTTGGACTTTGGGTCTGGTACGGCCCAAGGCAGTAGTGTATTGGCTTTGCTTTGGTCTGAAGTCCTTTAAGAAAGGGAATAGATTTTGGTGGATTAGGGATAAGTTACAGTTAACATACCTGCTGTGTTGGTGGTTGTTGCGGGCTCGGTGGTGTGACAGGCTGCGACTGTTGCCCTGGGGTCTGAGGCTGGGTCTGTTGCTGGGGGTTGGTGTCAGTCGCAGGGTTCCCCTCTGATCCGGAGTCCCCGCCCCCTGTCGGACTACCTCTCATTCCTATTGTCATGACGATGGCTTATGTATCGCCCGTCTCAAGGATTACGTACTTACAGAACACAAGACGTCTGATGTCATATCAGTGTGCTGCAATAATGTTCCAAAAAGTAAAAAGTCAGAAATCAATCTAGGCTAATCACAAGTCATTCTGCATTTTTCTGCAATCATTTTGTTTTTCCGCTTTGAATCTGGATAACGGTTAAATTGACATCGCTAGCATTACATCACTGATAATTAACTCAGTTTTAAACTAATTTCCTGAAATGTAACGTTAAACATGTTAATTTGATTCAAAAATTGCAAGTTGGCATGGTTGGTGCAAACAAATGCATCAGTGACTATCTGAGAATGAGCTTTATAAATAATTAGCAACAAAATGTGATAACCTTCTATCTCCAAATTTGTACCCAATGGCAATACATTAAAAATTAAGATACGATGCCTAGCCTCGGCTAATTCACTTTGACATGATAAAGTCACAGACGCTGTCACAGACAGAAGAATGAAGTGATGGAAAATTAACTTTTACAACATATTCTAGGACTAGGACCATCATAAATGTTAAAAACAACTCAGTAGTGGGGTTCATAATACAACATCCGCCACATTTATCACCAAAATAACCCCCAAAATGATCAGATTCACAGCGAAAAATACTTCTGTCAAAACCAACTCGTCAAGTTTCCAAAGGATGAGAAATCTCGCTACCGTATGTACACTGCATGCACTGACGCGGCGGAGTGCTCAAAACAATTTCTCACTAGGCCTACATTTTCCCCGAACTAAGGATGCAAACTATACATTATTTATCCCCCACTCGGTCGCTAAAAGGTGAAGTATGTACCTTTCTTTTAAATCACGGCCTTTACAATTTTCCTTCCAGTTGAAAATGCAGGAAAATCAGCTGGAAATTGATGGTAAACACCAACGTTGTGGCCCGGGTATGTACCGTACTTTCCGTCACGAAAATACGTCATGGGCTCATCTATCCGGTTACTTAGAAAATAATGACCTTCCAATATGCTTTAAAAAATATCAACAGAGACAAACAAATTTGATGTAACAAAATCTAAAGGAAAGAAAACAATTTTATAGATGTAAATAATGGCTTGATTTATTATATAATCATTTCATATCCAGAATATATAATTCAATATGTAGCCGGTAAAATTTATGAAAGGGATATTTTGTTCTATGGCACCAAGAATTTTCTAGTCTGGTTGTACGGCCCTCAGAAAGTGCCGTAAAAAAGCGCGGCCGTTCGAAGTCCGATAGCAAAACTGACATTAGCATATGCGGAGGCGGGGGCCAGATCAATTTCTCCAACCGATCGGTTGGTGGCGCTCTGCATTATTCAGTGATCGTAATTTTGCATTGGCTGCATTGGGCTACGTGTTTGACGTGCAAAATCCATGCTCTTGTAAAATTTTTGTCCTAAAAATGGCAACTGGGTGGCGACATTCTGCTCGTCTTTTGCAGTATTTACGGGGTGATCATGCATCTCGTACTTCAGCAGCAACAGCTAGCAAGGTTCTGTATTATACTTAGATTAACAGTTTACTTTTAAGAATGTGATGCAATGCGTTTTCATTGATTTAGTTCGTAGCAGACGACAGATAATGAGATATCTTTTTTTTAGTAGGCCCTAACGTTAGACTTGAGATTTTCCAGTCCTTCGATCTAATTTAACTAAGAATATCATACGAAAGAATAATGCCTTCATTGTTTTATTTTGTCTAAAGAATTGTTGGGTAAATACTGCTTCTCACACTGAGAAGAACATTTTCGAAGATCAAGCACAATATAAAGTGGAAGTTATTTTTTTCCTGCCATATACGCGTTGTGTTGTTTACTGATGTCTGTGATGACGTTAACTGTGTACATTGAACCATAGAGCTAGGAAACTGTTAGGCCTTAGTATAATCATAATTATAATGTGGAATTTAAATTATGGTACCTTGTTTTATCTTACACCCTATATACCTAGCACTGTGCAATGTCACAAGATAATTGTCCATTTATAATTATATAAAGAATCCACTCTGTCAATGATTTCCAATGAACTTGTCCTTGACCTTTGACATTAATGTATGCTTCATTTTGTTTTTCATTTCCCACAGTTGTTGTACAGACACACGCCATGTGCCTCACTATGGAGGAGCCATTCCATCTACACGACCACCAAACTGAACCCAGATGAGCCGGTGAGTGTTATTTGTAGTCGAGGAATGTTCCATATCAGCAGAACTGGTATCTGGAGATTCAAGCCACACATTACGACAGTCTCCACAGGGGGAACAGGATGCCACACTTACCACTCGTCGTTGATTTTGGTTTTCTCGTTTTCTTTCAGACGTTTGATAAGATCCTCATCGCTAATCGGGGTGAAATTGCGTGTCGTGTGATGCAGACATGTAAAGTCATGGGGATCAAGACGGTAGCTATCTACAGCGAGGCTGACGCAAACTCGGTAAGAGACTGGTCATGGTGAGTAGGTTTGGATATCTCCCTTGATGGTTGGCGGGCTGCCTGGATGGCCAAAGTTCCCGACGATTTGGCTAGCTTTGCCAACCCGCTAACTCCCCTCCCAGGCTACTCATTGCCTGGCTGGTTGACGAGCTTCCCCCTCGCCTGGGGAGTTGGTTGGCTTGCTCCTCGCTGACTTACTGGCTGATACCTCCTCCCCTGAGGATTTGGCTAGCTTTGCCGACCCGCTAACTTCTGTCCCAGGCTACTCATTGCCAGGCTGGTTGACAAGCTTCCCCCTGCCCTGGGGAGTTAGTTGGCTTGCTCCTCCCCGGCTTACTGGCTGATACCTCCTCCCCTGAGGATTTGGCTAGCTTTACTGGCCCCCTAACTCCCCTCATCTTTTTGATTGGTTGTCTTCCAGGCTACTCATTGCCTGGCTGGTTGACGAGCTTCCCCCTACTCCGGGAGTTAGTTGGCTTGCTCCTCTCTAGCTTACAGGCTGATACGTCCTCTTCTTCCCATGATTATAGACAGACTGATCCATGAGAATCAGTCTTGATCTATCAGTGGTTGCTTCATTTTCATTCACCTCGTAAATCTTACAGATTGTCCGAGACAGAAATGATACAACATTTGTTGGTTTTTTGTGTCTTGATATTATTAAGCTTCACGTTCAGATGGCCGACGAAGCCATGTGTGTCGGCCCAGCAGCATCGACAGAGAGTTACCTCAACGTTGACCGCATCATGGAAGTCATCAAGGAGACTGGAGCCCAAGCTGTAAGTACAAACTCCAGTAGTAAACAGAGACTTGTCTTGCTTGTGTCTCTGAGCAAGATACTGTACCATGATTGTATCGCACCACAGATTAAGCAAATGTGTAACCAGAGAAAGCAGATTGTTGATGATGACAGCTTTGAGTACCGGTGGAAACAAGGCCGCTTTCATACTTTCTCTAGCAATAGCCTTTTTGTTGATTCCTTACCTTCAACAGGTCCACCCCGGTTATGGCTTCCTCTCCGAGAACAAGGATTTTGCCAAGAGGCTTGACAGCGAAGGGGTCGTCTTCATCGGTCCAGGCACCAAGGCCATCCACGCCATGGGAGATAAGATCGAGAGTAAGATCTTAGCCAAGAACGCTGGAGTGCACACGATCCCGGGCTTCGACGGTGTCATCAAGAACGAGGAAGAGGCCATCCAGAAGGCCAATGAAATAGGTGAGAAGTCTGAAGTCTAGTGCCTTGAAGTCTGACACCATGTTATAACATTGACTTGGGCTCTGGCTCCAGCTCTGGGTCAAGCTCATTCTAAAATGACAGGTGTCAAAGGATACTCTGTTCTTGGCTTTGGATACTCTGTTCTTGTTTGAAGAGGCTTGACGAATTCCAGAATTCCTGAATTAACTCAATTTTTAAAGCATTATTAGAGGGAAAGGTTTTTGAGATTTCTCTGTCTATCTGCTTTTAATACAGGATACCCTGTCATGCTGAAGGCATCCGCAGGGGGAGGAGGTAAAGGAATGAGAATAGCCTGGAATGATAATGAGGCAAAGTGAGTATAGCTCTTACATCTTGTGGTGTCACCCTGACAAGGCTAATATGGCCCAGATTTCCATTCACACACTTCTGTAGAATGTCTAGTTGCACATTTGAGAGGACACCAAGGCAATGACCAATTAGATTTCTGCCGTGCAGAGCTAAGTAAAAAATGTCACCTAATATTGCTAGATTATATCGGCCAAGTAGGGTTTTTTTGGGGGGGGGGGAAGTAGGGAAGTAAAAAAAAACATGCGCCCAAATTTCGAAAATGTTAATTTTTTGAAAGCTAGCAGTCGAAAATGTAAATTCCTTCGATAAATTTCTTTTCCTCTTTCTCTCTTAGGGAGGGATTTCGTCTTTCATCTCAAGAGGCAGCGTCAAGCTTCGGTGACGATCGCCTGTTGATTGAGAGATTTATTGACAACCCACGGCACATTGAAATCCAAGTTAGTGTCCATCGGTGCTGGTGCGAAGCTGCCATCTTGGAAAATTGTACTTTTGATATTTTTGTTTATATATTCTCTGAAGAGCTAGAATATCAGGAAGTAAAGCAGCAAAGTAATACTCTTTTGACTTACTAGTTATTTCTGTTGGTTTTTTAGGTACTAGCAGATGGCCATGGTAACACGGTTTACCTGAATGAGAGAGAGTGCTCTATTCAGCGTAGGAATCAGAAGGTTGTCGAAGAGGCACCGAGGTTAGTTCCCAAGAATGATTGATCACTTGAAAATGTAGACCTAGGTCCTGGGGTCGATTTCACCAAACTCATTGTAACTTACTTTCAGTCGTAGGAGTTATGATGCACTGCAGCCCTACATAGGATACAATGGGTTATCCTTCGTAACCCGAGTTGGGATCGCTCGTAGGGCTTTGTGAAATCGACCCCTGGTTAATGAAATCCTGGGCAGCACTACCTAGCATGGGACGATAAAGCAAGCCATTGGCCAAGGTCTTGGAATCTGAGAGAGTGTCAGAGTGAAGGTTAGTACAGGAGGCCTTCCTGGCTCCCGTCCCTTCGTTGCCCTCGTCCTAACACGTCTTAGATTAATTTCTCCCCTGCAGTACTTTCTTAGATGAAGCCACGAGAAAGAGCATGGGAGAACAGGCCGTCCAACTTGCCAAGGCCGTTGACTACCTCACAGCAGGTAGGAATGACAGTAATATCCGCTTAATTGACGTTAATACCATCAGTCATCCTCACAGATAGATTGGTTAATGGTCGCTTTATGTTGATATCTTTTATTTACAGGAACAGTGGAATTTCTGGTGGACTCGCAGCGAAATTTCTATTTCCTGGAAATGAACACAAGGCTTCAGGTAATTCATATAGATGAAATTTTTCGCACTCTGTCATCAATAAGTCAAGCAGAAACTAATTTTCCATCTTGGTAGAGCTTAGGTTAGGTTCTTGATAAATTGTTTGAGCTTCTCTTTTCTTTTTAGGTGGAGCATCCAATCACAGAGTGCATCACCGGCATTGACATTGTACAGGAGATGATCCGAGCTGCTAAGGGCTACCCTCTGCAAGTGACACAGGCTGATATACCCATCAATGGCTGGGCAGTGGAATGCAGGGTGTATGCTGAGGTAATGATAATGGGGTGCACTCTGCTCCTCAGATACTACTGACTGAGTTTTGAAACTTTTCCATTTCAAAGTTTCTTCCCTTATCAAGATTTAGTCAAGCAACATCTGTGACTTTTCTTGTCTTCTAGGATCCTTACAAGGCTTTCGGTCTACCATCCATTGGACATTTGCACAGATACAAAGAGCCGACTGACGTCCCAAACGTCCGAGTGGACACTGGTATCCAGGAAGGGAGCGAGATCAGCATCCACTATGATCCAATGATATCTAAGGTGGGTTACCGTGTCAGAGGTCAAATGTCCACGTTAGCAACCAAGACATCAGACAAGTCCCTCAGGAGAAGATGTCACAAAGCAATAATAAGATTAATCTTGGTCTCCTGATGAGGACTAGAGCAGACTAGTCGAAACGTTGAGACCTAATTGCGAGAAGCTATAGAAGGATATAGAAGTGTGAAAGTACGAACGATTATTACATGGTGTTTCCGCAAAGCGATCCACATACCAATTGTCACCATGCAAAGCCTCAAATCTTTCAAGATTAATCTTAAAAGCGAATTAATCTTAATTGATAAATCAAAGTGTGATGTTACAATACAAATCACTATGATAAAACTGACAACTTATCTTAAGATAAATCTTAAGTGAAATCTAGCTCAGAAGTCGCATGTATACAGTAATAATTGAAGAATCGAAATCTTTATTGGAATCTTAAGTGGAAATCTTTATTGAATATAAAGCAGGATTGATTTTGTTAAATTCTGTGGAATTATTTTTGTTTGGATTTTGCAGCTTGTTACGTACGGAAAAACACGGGAAGAAGCCTTGCATTTTATGTCGAAAGCATTAGACAGTTACATCATTAGAGGTGAGCGAAAAACTACAATTAACCCCAACACCCAAAATCTATGACTATTCTGTGTAAATACCACACTGTGTAGTATCCCTATGGCACATTCTTTGGACTTGGACCAAGTTGGGCCATCAAGCCCCATGTTAAGTTACAGTGCCTGGGCTCTTCAGTCCTGTGTCCTTCAAAATACTACACTGTGCAGTATCCCTATGGCACATTCTTTGGACTTGGACCAAGTTGGGCCATCAAGCCCCATATGAAGTTACAGTGCCTGGGCTCTACAGTCCTGTGTCCTTCAAAATACCACACTGTGCAGTATCCCTATAGCACATTCTTTGGACTTGGACCAAGTTGGGCCATCAAGCCCCATATAAAATTACAGTGCCTGGGCTCTACAGTTCTGTGCCCTTCAAAATACCAGTATCCTACAAGAAATAGAAATTTATGAAAAACAATTCAAATAAGAACAATTAAATGTTAAAATTGTAAATCAGTCAGATATGTAATTTTTCCTTCTATTTGTTACAGGAGTAACGCACAACATATCCTTGCTACAAGAAATCATTGCTCATCCTAGGTTTATCTCCGGAGATATTGATACTAAGTTCCTACCGACTGAATATCCTGACGGATTTAAAGGTTTGCGGTTAAACTGTTCTTCAAAATAATACAAAACAGAAATAGCAGTTAATGGGTTATAGGACTTCTGACTGGCACCCTGAGCAAAGATAATTGACTAAAGGGAGGCCCCATCATAGGGCTGGAAAGCTCAGATGGTAGAGCACTGGTATGGCAGTTAATGGGTTATATGGCTTCTGACTGGCACCCTGAGCAAAGATAGTTGACTATAGGGAGGCCCCATCATAGGGCTGGATAGCTCAGATGGTAGAGCACTGGTATGGCAGTTAATGGGTTATATGGCTTCTGACTGGCACCCTGAGCAAAGATGGTTGACTATAGGGAGGCCTCATCATAGGGCTGGGTAGCTCAGATGGTAGAGCTCTGGTATGGCAGTAATGTGGCTTCTAACTGGCACCCTGAGCAAAGATAGTTGACTATAGGGAGGCCTCATCATAGGGCTGGATAGCTCAGATGGTAGAGCTCTGGTATGGCAGTAATGTGGCTTCTGACTGGCACCCTATGCAAAGATAGTTGACTATAGGGAGGCCCCATCATAGGGCTGGATAGCTCAGATGGTAGAGCACTGGTATGGCAGTTAATGGGTTATATGGCTTCTGAATGGCACCCTGAGTAAAGATAGTTGACTGTAGGGAGGCCCCATCATAGGGCTGGATAGCTCAGATGGTAGAGCACTGGTGTGGCAGTTAATGGGTTATATGGCTTCTGACTGGCACCCTGAGTAAAGATAGTTGACTATAGGGAAGCCCCATCATAGGGCTGGATAGCTCAGATGGTAGAGCACTGGTATGGCAGTTATTGGGTTATATGGCTTCTGACTGGCACCCTGAGCGAAGATAGTTGACTATAGGGAGGTCCTATCATAGGGCTGGATAGCTCAGATGGTAGAGCTCGTTTCTTTCTTCAACACATGTTTGTTTTCACATTCTAGGCCATCAGCTGAGTGATACAGACAGGGATATGCTTGCGGCTGTCGCAAGTTGCGTCTTCGTCAAAAGAGACGACAAGGCCAAGGGCTTCCTCAACCAAAACAGGTTGGTGTGTCTTGCCAGACTATTTGTTCAAGTTGCGAAGGAGGTAATCCCTCCACAGTAGATTGTTCCTTGAAGTAACATTGACATTTCAAAACAATTATCGAAAACCTGAACAAATTTATCGTCTAATTTCCTCTCCGCTTCGTGATTCAGAATACTGCCAGAGCCTAGCAAGAAGAGAGATTGGTCACTCCAAGCAAACGTGGCCGGCCAGAATTACGATGTGACGGTCAAGAAGACCGACACTGGTTTCCAGGTAAAATTTGTTCAAACACTTTCCAAGGCAATAGAAAATGTTAAAATTGGTAAAACTTAAAAGATTTGGTATTAAAGGAAAAATAAACATATTTTACATAAACAACAGTTTCACAAGATAAATACTTTCACTTTTGGGAATTCCTTATTTGCTTTGCTTGATTATTTTTGTGGAAATTTTTTTCGTCGACAGGTTGCCATGGGAGACATTACCCATGACATCGACGGAGACTGGAATCTCACTCAGGATATCATCAAACCAACCATCAATGGTTCCCAACGTGATTTACAGGTAAAATATAATACATGTAGTTGAGGGCAATATTACACTATTGCCCTCTTAGCCAGTCAATAGTTGGAACACCATTACATCATTCAGCTCTGACTGAGGGCAATATTACACCACTATTGCCCTCTGAGCTAGTCAATAGTTGGAACTCCATTACATCATTCAGCTCTGAGTGCAATATTACACCACTATTGCCCCCTTAGCTAGTCAATAGTTGGAACTTCATTACATCATTCATCTCTGACTGAGGGCAATATTACACCACTATTGCCCTCTGAGCTAGTCAATAGTTGGAACTCCATTACATCATTCAGCTCTGAGTGCAATATTACACCACTATTGCCCCCTTAGCTAGTCAATAGTTGGAACTTCATTACACCATTCAACTCTGACTGAGGGCAATATTACACTACTGTTGCCCTCTGAGCGAGTCAATAGTTGGAACTCCATTACATCATTCAGCTCTGAGTGCAATATAACACCACTATTGCCCCCTTAGCTAGTCAATAGTTGGAACTTCATTACATCATTCAACTCTGACTGAGGGCAATATCTCACTCCATTTGCCCTCTGAGCTAGTCAATACCGGTAGTTGGAACTTCATTACATCATTCAACTGTGACTGAGGGCAATATTACACTACTATTGCCCTCTTAGCAAGTCAATAGTTGCACCATTACATCATTCATCACTTTCCTGTGCTGTCTACCAGTACAAGGTGTCGTGACTATTGCTCCAGTACTTACATTACTTAGAGGGGAAATATACACACTATTGACCTCACCACCAGTCAATATTCCAAGCATGGCAAAAGGAATATACTCCAGCAAATATAATAGTATTTCAGATGACAACACCAGGTGTTTTCTTACTTTTGAAAATAAAATGTAAAAAATTGACTAGACTTTTAGATTTGTTTCATTTTTGGTGTAATTTGCAGGTTGTATCCCATGATGCTACAGGAGCTATGAAAGTCCAGTTTAAGGGAACAGTGGTATGTTGGCATTCCAGTTTGGTCGTGAAACACATTTGAGGAATCCTTTGTTTCATAACCAGAAATAGATAAAAAATAATACCTCAACTTACAAATAATACAAGTAATAAACTGCTGAGAACTGCTCATCAGCTTAAACAATGACCTGAAATTTATAAAATTCTCGAAGTTAGGAGGGCCTGTTAGGATCGAAACGCACCAGGCCCTCTCAACTTATAAATGATAAACAGTACAGCTTGACATCTTGACAAATACAGGTTCTCTTTTAGTTTGAAATTTTTCTTCTGGCTTTAAACAGTCGGTGTTTTTTTTTTCAGATATTTCTTGGACCATTTTTATTTTCAAAGAATACAGGACTTTGAGTATTCCAAGTCCTTCCAGCCTCGAGACCGAATGGAATATACTGCCCTGTAGCGAGGGCAGCATATACAACTATTGGCCTCCTAAGCCAGTCAATATTTTTACTATCCAACACCTCTAGTTTCCCCTGACTGTACTGCCAAAGGATGCAGCCGATCTACTGTCGCTGATGCCAGAGAAGGTCAAGCCCGATCAGAGCAAGGAGGTGGTGTCGCCCATGGCGGGCAAGGTGTATGCCATCGACGTGGAGGTCGGTCAGAAGGTCTTCGAGGGGCAGGAAGTCTGTATCGTGGAGGCTATGAAGATGCAGAATAGTTTGCTAGCATCCACGACGGGCACGGTAAGGTTTCAACTTTGACGAAGATCACCTCATTCACGCATCTCAGACGTTGTTTATCAAAGGGGGCATATATATAGGTGTCTAGTGCGTTATGCTCTCGCCTCTCACCAATGTGGTCCTGGTTCGATCCTGGCTTAGGTCATATGTGAGTAGAGTTGTGCGTTGGTTCTCCCCTATGCTACGAGGGTTTTCTCTAGGTTCTCCGGTTTGCCTCCCTCCACAAAAATCAAACACTTTTGATCTCAGGCTGTGCTCTGTGATCATATATGGGTTGATGAGGCTGGCAGCCAAGGGCGCCTATGAAAGCCTGCTACTCGATCAGGTGTAGCACTATCCTTCATAATTCAGCACTCCAGCTGCCAATATGGATGATTAGCCTCCGAAATTATTATTATTATTATTAAGAAGACCCGTCTCTCAATAATAATCACATCATCATTCTCTATCTTCCTTGTTTAGGTCAAAGCCATCAACTGTGCTGCAGGGGAGAGCATTGCGGAGGGTGACGTCCTTGTTGAGCTGGAATAAAATCAAATCATGTAACGTCTACCGTACTTCCAATAAGCATGATGTACCTTTAAACATAGTCTGGCTTTCATTTGTATGGTACCCCGACCTACGTGTGCACTAGTAACAATTATATATATGTAAAATGGAAGATTTCTAAAATCTTGGTTTAAATTTGAATAAATTTGTCGAGTTGGCTGAGGAAGGTGTTTAGTGATTACAAAGAAAGTGGCATTTTGTTTGCAGTTGACGTGACGGGAATATATTTTTGTATTAAATACTAGTAAAGTCTTCTGTAAGCAAAAGTTTAATAGCATTCAACTTTTAGAAGTTCTGAAGTATCGCTTTCACCTTGTTGCAGAGCATCAAGTGACCCGGGTTTGACCTGGCTATCGATGTACGAACCCACCGACTCATGGGGCATTTTCCAAACCTTGGCTCTGGCTCCGGCTCCATTTTATGAATCCATTCTTAAGTAATGGGTATCAAAATAGAGGCTTTTGGGTACGGTTTTGGAAGTAGATTATCTGATTTGAAAAGGAAAACAGAGCTTCAGCTTCAATGAAAAACCACAACCTACAATTTGGTTTTACTATTTTTTTGATAAATACAGCATTTCAGGCAGAAACAATTTAACAGTATGTTTCTATCATCACCGTCTTCATACCCTGTAAGTTATAGGTAAATCTTTGGAGATTTCTGTTTTGGTATGCTACCAAAGTATGATAGTATCTTTAAATTCAGTATATTATTGAAATATTTTAATTTTACATAATGTTTAAAGAAAGAACATTTAAAAAAATAAATAAAACCCGGTTTGCATAAGTTTTGAAAATTGGCACCAAAGAATACAATAAATGAGTGCAAAACCTAGACATGTTTTCGAGATTAATTTTTAAACTTCTCAGGAGTCTTAATACAATGATACGAGGTATCGGTAACATCGTATTGATATTTTATTGATATTGTAGATCATGTCTTTGTTAGTACTTCCACATATTTACATATATATGTTTCCCTTTTTTGTGTCAAAAGTACCGGTATTTGCTTTGTACCAAGAGAGACTTATTCCAATTTTTTTAAGTACGAGTCTAAACATTTGTATTTATTTTTGTTTTTTGCTGCGTGTATCATTGAAACGATCCTTGGGGTATGGCAGTGTGTGCGTGGTTTCATGGCTTCTGGCTGCCAAACGAACAAAGATAATTGACTATTGGGGTCACCACCAACGTAGGGCTGGATGGCTCAGTTGGTGGAGCGCCTGTACGGTGTTCAGGAGGTCGCCGGTTCGAATCCCGCTCCAGTAAATTTTTCTTTGTTCACTTTTCAATGATTATTGTTTTAAATAGCTCACTGGGCTAGGTTTCATTCAACACTGAGGGCTTTTGCGAAACGGAGGCTCAGGCTCCGTCTCCATTTCGTGAATCCATTCTGAAATAACTGGTATCAAAATGGAGGCTTTTGGCTGCAGTTCTGAAGTAGATTCTCTGGTTTGAACAAGAAAACAGAGCTTCAGCTTCAATGAAAAACAACAACCTATATATTCAGCATATGGATGACAGAGCTGGAGCCTGAGCCTCCGTTTCGTAAACGCTCTTAAGATGAGTTGTCAGTATTACCATAGTGATTTGTATTGTGACATCACACGTTGCTTAGCAATTAAGATGAATCGACACTTAGGATGGATCTTGTTGCTTTGTGTAATCTTCCCCAATTGGTACAGATATGGTACGGTGTTTAAATAGTATAAATAATAATTTCTTTTTAAATCTAAAGCTTTCTCTTATAACTAGCAATAATACTCCGATCCAGTAGGCCACGCCCACCATAGCAACGGCCAAGCAACAACGCGCATGTACATAACATGTCATGATTATCCACACGCATGGCATTGCATACCCTCAACCACTGAAAGCACTTCTATCCGTTGGACTTTGGTTTTGCAAAACTCCAAAAAATGTACATTTCCTCTCTGCCAGGGCATCAGGAGTCAGAAATATAATGAAAATATAAACACCACTTGACCATGGTTAAGAATAAGACTCGGGTTTGTAAAAGAATTACTGTGTATTTACGAAGCAAAAGTAAAGTCAACGAAAAGTGTGTGGTAAAGATTACAAAATTTAAAACAATTTGTCGGACAGAATGGCGGCAATTTGTCGGACCTTAGATAAGGCATTGTGATTGGTCAATTTGTTAATGGACGTGGCCTACTGGATTGGTGGGTTGGGAAGACAAACTTCTGCCATGGCATTTTTGGATGTCCAAAGCTCAGCCGATGTATCCCATTGCTTGTGTCCTTGAGCGAGACACTTTGCGTTGATTGATTCTGCAGTATTGAAGGCTGTATACAATGTACCTGCGAGGATAAAATCTGTACAAAGTTTGAATGATCGAATGCATGCATTTCACCACTGCCAAAACGAAGGTACCTGGGGAAAACACAGAGAAACCTGTTCCTTATTAAACTTAAACCAGAAAATGAGTTTTGAAATAAATGCAGTAAATGCAAAGCTATATCACATTTAATTGAATTATTTGTTCGATATATTCATTTATTGTGTATTGTTCATGGAATGTATGATTCCAGAAGTGCGAGACTTCTATACACGTTGGTATAATTTACAAACGATAAAATGTACTGTTATGTCCTAATTATTCATGCAAAACTCAAAACATGTCCAAAAAAATTCTTACCCTCAGACTAAAAACAAAACAAAACAAAACCTTTAACGGAAGAAAAATGTGTTCTATTAAAATTTTTTAAATAAATAAAAAGATATGAACCCAAAAAAGAAATGATAATTTAAAATGAAAATTAAAACACTTCTTCAGTAAATGATTTTTTTTTCAAAACTGATCAAGGTTAAAATGAATACATTCTACAATTACTGAGATAAATTTCTCATAAAATATATTCTTCTTTCTGGATATAGACCGAAGCACATAAAATTTATTGCACATGTTTAGTATTTCAATACTTCTGTCAAATAGTGAATCTTTCTTGAATTTTCACCAGACTCATCGTGACTTTCTATCAATCGTAGGACTTGCAGCCCTACATAGGATACGATGGGTTATCCTTCATAACTTAATAAGTTACGATCGATCGTGGGGCTTCATGAAATCGACCCCAGGTCCACTTAAACAGACTTTTCTTAGCAAGAATGTCAATATTAAGCAAAAATCATCGTCCAAATTCATGAGGATTTCTAAAACATTAAAGCTTAATGCACACACATTCTTGGCAACATTATATAAATTAAATTGAAAATAGACATTATTACTGTTTTCGCAAGGTTAGATATTTATCTAATTATTTCGATATATTTTGGATAAAAATTCTCAAACTGTTTTCAAGCAGGCTAAGAATGTCTAGTGAGTTGATAATTTGATAAGCACTAGCAAATCAAAAACATATTCCAGAAATAGTTCAGCCGTACACCACAAATCTTAAGGTTAAAAGCAAAAATAATAACTTTTGTATATGAAGCTAATACAAACTATATCTTGTATTTTTTCAAGTCATCAAGGAATGAATTTTAACTGCCAAAAACGTGGTTTTAAGTATCTTTTAAAGGCATACTATCAAAGTAGATGATATTTTAAGAATAAATCGCAAGGATCTTCATTTTCCTAAGTAATGTAGTCTCAAAATAACTCTCCAATACAACCATGACAGCACGTCATTGGCCATTTCAGGGGCGGATCCAGGAGGGCGTGGGGGTGCATCTTCCAGCAAAAAAAAAATATATATATAAAGGGAGGGAGAAAGACTCAAAAAGAGAAGAAAAAGAGGGGGAAACAAAATTAGCTAGCTTTGATCGACCTGAAATGCATCTGTCGCTATCGAATTGGCACAATTTATTTCACGCCCTCCCTCCCCCATCACCTTTGGAAAATCCTGGATCCGCTCCTGCATTAGCATAGTACTTTTTATGTAAATATCTGCAGCACAGAGTTGTTGGGTATTAAAGTTAATATGCACACAGGCGCATTCAAAAAAGGAATAAAAAGCATTTTTAGTTACATGGTTGCTGATATAGATGGGTATTTTTTAGCAGATTACAATAAATACCAGTGATAATCATAATATGAGTACATTTATATTTTACTTAGGGCCTATTAGGGGGACGGAGCTGGACCTCGGCTTAGCAAAAAAGGACACACTAATCTTGACGTCAATCTTACTTCGTTTTGGGACCCAAACATGACCCTTCCCAGCATAATGAAGCACTTTACTCTTGAGATCCTAGGACTATATTGTTCTTATAAAGACTTCCTACTGTTGCTATGGTAAGTTCATGCATATGCATGAAGCTGTTGATTCTTGTTATCTATTTCTGTAAAATGAAATGTAGCAATTGCAGACATTTTAACCAAACTTACCACTAGGCCTAGAAACAAACATCACCTTAGATTAATTTTTGGCACTTGTCGGAGGAAAACCCAGAGAAAATCGGACATGCTTTGTAGCAACTGATTCCAGTAAACAAAAAAACAAAAAAACAAAAAAACATTTGAAACAAATTGTTTGAAATGTCATATGTATGATTATTTTAACAATATGAGATTTTTATGCCCATGATATAAAAAAAATCATTTTGTGCATGTTTGTATGTAATTGTCAGTGCCACGTTTTAACAACATTTTGTGTACATTATTGGAGAAGGATTTGACCTCTGACCTATCACTAAATACATATGGACTTTATACATGGACGATGGTTATTTGAATACCTAATGAATATTCATAAGTTAATTACATGTTCATGAATATTCATGAACTACTAGGGGTATATCAATCACAAGGGGTAATAGACATAAAGATCAGTACTGACTCTAATAAACACATTTCCTAATGGGAGTTTACATGGGCATCTCATTAATATTCATGATGTAATGAATTATACAGCAGGTTCATGAATTATTCATATGATTACTGAAGGATTTCTATGAGCGACACCACGATGTCATACACCACGGCGAAAATGAAGTACGAGGCCATCAGGAAATGTAACGGGTACAGGTAAGGGCTCGTTGGAAAGGGTATCGTCAGGTTACTGCAACGAGAATAAGAATGCGGGCGGAGAGAAAGATAAAAAGGAACTTTTGATGAAGAATGAAGCCAATCCTCTCTGAAACAAATAAACTCGATTTAATCAAATTAGCGTTATTAAAGATCTTAGGGGCACCACCGACATAGGTCTGGAAAGGGCGATGCTCTGGCTGTTTGCTGGGTAGCTCAGTTGGTAGAGCGCTGGTACTGTATTCCGAAGGTCGCTGGTTCGAATCCGTTCCAGTCAATTTTTCTTTGTTCCCTTTTAATGTATTAATGATCTTTGTGGGAAAGTCCACAAAGTCCTCACAAAGGCATGTAAAGGAGAAACTACCTGGGGTGGGCTTTAAGACTGTGGTCTTGGTCTTGATCTCCCTTGATATCATGTCACGGAGGACTCAAGTTCCAAATGAAAATTCCTCCGTGGGCAGGAAAAAATGATAACCTATTCCTTCGAGAACAGAATTTAAGACCTAGTTTGGATTTCTGACTTGGTTTATTGTCAGAGGAGTTCTCGACTGAAAACCGATTGATGGTTAGGGTCGAGAAGGAATCCTGTGGTTGGAGAAATCCTCTCCAAGGATGTGGAGGGTCTTGGCTGGATGTTCCGGCTCCTGTGCTCTGGCTGTTTTCAGGAGGCTGCTCCAACTTCTGAGGTGGAGTCTCTCGTAACCTGCTAGCTAGGACCTTGTGAAGATCAGCGAGCTTGAAGAACCTGAAGGTAGTACCTAGGAAAACTGATCCTTCTCAGGGACACAGTCTTGAACAGCCTGCTCTGTCAAAAAAGCTTTTGAAAACATCCACTCAGGGATATTCTTGCCTGATCTTCTTTACAACTGACTACAGGTCACCTTCTGCAAATAGAAAGACCACTTCGGATACTAACCTGAACTTCTCTGAGCGGCTGTTTCTGATCATCAAGAAGACAAAGATTCCTGCCTCGGCGTTGAGAAGCAGGGATGAGATCTTATCGAGCATGGTCACAAAACCCTGCAAGAGATACAATTATGGTTGGTGTTACAGATACAATATAATGGGCGAAAACTTCCGTCAATTCAAAATGAGGTATCATCACTCCTCGAAGCAGCTTGTTTGGGTGATGCAGCTTGTTTGGGTGATGCGGTTCGGCAGGGCGGTTTGGCCGCTGCTGTTGCAGATGGGATGCCAGAGGGATGTCATCACTCTGTAGGCCGACCAAAGGTGCGCTGGGTGGACAACATCCGAGTATGGTCAGGGTGTGACATCACCGAACTGAAAGCAGCAGCACTGGAAAGGCGGGCTGTGGTGGGAGCGCCACCAGTGCTTCCATCAGTGCATACAGTGTTTTATTATACTTGTGTTGATCCTGGCCATCACAATTAGAGTTGTTCCTGTATGTTGTTTATTTAATGTCAACTGTATTTTTTGTCTTCTTGCTTTTTTAGTCATGTACTTGTTTACTGTATTCATTTGATGTGTGATTCTGGCCGAATAAATAATAATAATAATAATAATTTGAGGAGGAGGAACACAGGCAATTGATTGGCTCCTCGAATAAACTGAAAGAGAGCTTCGCAACGGTAACTTCTTCAAACTGCAAACGTCAAAATGTCCTCCTAAAAATGTTTTCACTAATGGTTTTGGGAATAAATTTGCAACCCTGCCTAGCAACACTAACCTTTGGATCCAGCATAGCAACAACAAAAACAACCATGAAGACCACGAGACACAAGAATGGACGACAATACCTGAAAAAAAAAAACATTTATTCAACAGTAACTTTTTCAAAAATTTCTTTCGAAAAAGAAACTATTTCTATTAATCTATCACATCCAAACAAATTGAGACACTTTCATGACATTTCCATATTTTTCTCAGATTTACAATGGATGGAGTCAATTTTCGAGCTCCATTTCTCCATAGTACCATGGCAACGGCAGCCCAATTCCTATAGATATTACCTCTGTGAGCACATGAAGCTGTAGCTTCTAACTGGGTTGTTGACATGGCGGTCGATCTGATCCCAGGCCATCTGGGCGTCCAGCCAACCTAAAACTGAACAAACAAAACAAATTACATAAAATTATTTTATTTCGTGGAAGGTTGAAAACTTTATACCGACTCACTTTTCATTCACTGAAAAAGTGAAATTCATTAATCGTAATTCTGGTAAAAATAATTTTTCACGTGAATGACTGAGGTGAACTGAACTTACACGAATGCATGAGCGCTGATCCAATGGTGAGATATGACACGGTAATACTGATTGTAATAAATAGCTGCACCAGGATAGCGACCCAGGAGTATTGTGGGTAATCCGTCTGCAAGATCTGTCGGGGAGAAAAATGAACGAATGTTTACGAAACAATCATTGAAATAGTTACAAAAAGAGCTGAAAACGTAGAAACTAAAGACAAGAAGACAAGACAACACACACAGGGCGTTTACGAAACCTCGGCTTGGGCTCCGGCTCTGGCCTCAGCTCCATTTCTTTATACATCCATTTTAAAGTAACAGGTATCAAAATAAGATTTTTTTGGGTACGGTTTCCAACTAGATACTCTGTTTCAAACAAGAAAACAGAGCTTCAACCTCAGGGAAAAATCACAACCTGTATTGTCAGCTTTCAGATGACAGAGCCTAAGCCCAAGCCCAAGCCCAAGCCCAAGCCCAAGCCCAAGCCCAAGCCCAAGCCCAAGCCCAAGCCCAAGCCCACGCCCAAGCCCAAGCCCAAGCCCAAGCCCAAGCTCAAGCCCAAGCCCAAGCCCAAGCCCAAGCCCAAGCCCAAGCCCAAGCCCAAGCCCAAGCCCAAGCCCAAGCTCAAGCTCAAGCCCAATCCCAAGCCCAAGCCCAAGCTGTGGTTTTGTAATGGGCCATAGAATAGTATGAACACTGACAGATAGACAAACAGGAACTGGAGAAACAAACTGACAAATAAACAGACAGAAAGACAACTCACAGCTTGACAAACTGACAAACCAGCAAAAATATCAAATTCGCTGTTTTCGAACTTACTTTTGTTAAAGGAACCGTTGCAATCTCCCCTTCTTCTTCAGAACTGCGAAAAAAATTGAAAGAAGAGATATGTTCACTTTGCTGCGACAGCGCCGTCTTCGGTGGGTTGGACAAGTCTACAGATAAGATGATGGACGCATCCCCAAGGACATTCTTTATGGAGAGCTTGCTGATGCTGCCCGACCTCGCGGTCGACCAAGACTTCGCTACAAGGATGTCCAGAAACGTGACCTCACTGCTTTTTTGCATACCTCGCACAACATGGGAGTCAACAGCTACCAACCGCTCCCAGTGGTGCTCTGCCACTCTTAATGGTTGCTCCATCTCAACCAAACACTACGTCGATGGCTGTTTGAAATGCCGACTCCTTCGTTGATTACGAAGGGACGGGCAATGATGGTGATGATGATGAGCATGAAAGCTTGCTAAAAAGTATTTTCTTCCAACAAGCATACCCACAGAACATTCCTGATTGGCTTGAGATGCTTTTCCTAGTTTTGATGGGGGAGAGGTTATCAGAATTAAGGTCTCTAAGATGCCCAGAGAGTGAGAAAGAGGACTTACTGTTCCAGGGTTAGATCCTCCAAGCATTCATGAGAACCTGGTGTCAGCGTATAAGCCACAGTGACGGTCAGCCCGGTGCTATTATCATAATCAGTGATATGACTGACCATCTGACAATCACCGGTCTGAGGTACAATGTCCAAAACTGCCCAGCACCTTCACAAAATCAAAAGAGCAAAAATTATCATCATAAAAAACCCTTAAAATAATCAAATTAATTAGCCCTAATCATTTCAAATCCTTCAAAAGTCCATCCATGGTCACTCCTGGATTTGGAAAGAATTTTTAAAGAAACAGGATCCTGAAGTTCTGATACATAGGGGCTTATTTGTTTTGCCGCAGATCTTGGTCGCCATATTTGACCTTGCAGATCCACGTCCCAGGCAGGATACGCTGATCAAATGCGATTTGGAGTAGCTTTTGCCCACCGGCTCACTGATCATGTGCCTGAAACTAACAGCCCCTTTGATAAGGCTTCATGGCTCAACAAACAATCACTTTTTGTCTTCATTCTATTAGCTTATCTCATGAATGTAATCAGTGGCGTAGCCAGGATTTTTTAATAGGGGGGGCCAACATGTACATTTTAGCCAATACCAGCTTGACCAGGCCTGCGCATTGGATGCACTAGGCCTACTGAATACGCGCGCCAGTATTGAGGCACGGTGGTGTTGTCTTGGGGGCGGGGTAGGCCTAGGAGGAGGAGCCCTCAGATTTTTGATTTTGTTTGATTTTTTTTGATTTTTTTTTTTTTAGGGGATGAATAGGGGGGGCCCTGGCCCCCAATGGCCCCCCCCCCCCTGTCAACACCAGTGAATGTAATAGCAAGATAGTTTAAATAAAAGACCAAATGCTGTTTTTCTTACCAGAAAATGTTGAGCAATGTACATGTGATCAGACCAAGCAGCACAGCCCACATGAAACATCGGATCTGTAGTCAAAATCGATAAACATAAACAATATCAATACTCTTCATTGATCAAGGATCTGAAGTACTGAAAACAGCATTTGATTTTTAAATACATATAAACAACGATAATTTTGTAATAAACTTTAGACCTCTCTTAAACAATAATAGAGGTGATTTTACATTGTATAAAACCCCCTACCTGAGTTTTCTCAAATTCCAATCTAGCATACAGCATCGGCATGATGTTAATGACACCTCCTGTGTGAAAAAAAAAACAGATCAAATATTTCCGATTAATTAGTGAATACAAGTAATAAACCGTTGCAAACTGTGAATATATTAATTGAAATAATTACACAGCATTGTTGGTGTCACTTTCTGTCTCAAGAGGTAATGGTATGTGCTAGTTTACGTTCACTCAGTCGTATTACCAGCATATGGCTTAACATGCCAATAGGAGAGCAACAAAACACTCAAATTATCGATAACCAATGATGATATGAAGTCGCTTCTCCAATGCACATTTTATTGTCTGCCAAATACCTTCATTGCCCTGGTTCTTGGCCTTGGTGCCCCTTCAAATATTTCCATAGACATTATGATTTTCCAATGGAAGTGCCCCTTGCAATGAAAAAAAAAAAGTGGCCTTGCCCATTTCAGAACCAAATTCAAGGCCTGTCCGTCTGTTGAAACCTAAGACAATCCACAAGATAGGAATGAGATGAGTCAACAGAATCTTGTGTCTGACTAGCTGAGCAACCTGATGACACCTGGCAACTTTCTCCTTATTGATATAGTGACTCTAGCCGCTAATATACTCACCCAGAGCAACAGTCCCCATCAGAAATGGTGAGCCGATGTAATTGAAGTCATTGCTGATCTCGTTAGACACAATCGCACCGACGCCAAACGTAACTATCACCTGACAAACGAAAAATGCATCACAAAATTACAGTCAGTGTACGAAATTTCGACAAAAATTAGGAAAAAAGTAGGATTCAACTTTTGGAAGAGAACAAAACTGATGCATATGAGGCTGTGGCAGAATTATTTTGATATGGCATTAATTTCCAAAACCTGTATATGAAGTGGCTATGGCTGCTTCCCATAGGCTTGTATGTCACTCTTCAAGCCGTAGCCAGGATATTTAGACATCGGCTTATACTCACCGTGGCTACCAGCACACCGCCTTTAGCTAAGGTCAGGATGGAGACAAACGGCTGCACAAACTTCTGCGCAAAGACTATGGCTAGGGATAGGACCCAGACGAAGATCGGGATGACGTAGATGTACCTGCAGTAACCAGAAGAAAGTAAAAGTCTCAAGTCTTTGAGAGAGATCATGTTGGGCCCTAACAACTCTGAGCAGAAGCATATGAGAAAGGACGTTGGATAAAAGATCAGAAAATCTTCGCAAAATGACCCTGATAATTGTCTTGGTGCCCCTGGTTAGTGTGCCTTTGTGTCACCTTAAATGTTCCCCTTGCCAAGGGAACATTCACTGCTCCTTGAAGAACAAGGTTCCTTCTCTACTCCTTTGCAAAATACTTAAACAGAATCTTCAGGTTTTCAGTTGTATTTTTCTGAGTAATCAGTAAATCCTTATGCCAGTAATTTGATGGTTAAACTTTTGCTATTAAAGCGAAAAATGATCGGTGCTTAGAAACTTCTGCTCTTAGCAGTTCCATGCGATCTGTCTCAGAGAATTATTACTCCACGACTTACTTGATGTTGAACACCTGTGCGTAAGCTTCACTACCGGCAAGAGCATAGCTGATGAGTATTGACACACTAGTACAAAACGGAACAGAAACAAAAAAATTATCAAGGGTCACTATCCAAATATTCCACCTCACAGAAAGTACCGTGATGGCCATTATTGAAATTATGTATGAATCTTGGTACTTCATTGCTTCAGGACTAGGTCCCATCAATGGGCCCGAACAGCTCAGGTGGTTGAATGTGAATGTTGAAGGTGGATGTCTTGGGTTCAAGTCCATACCTGTTCAGTCTAGCTTCCCTTCATCATCCGAAACTAATTTTAAAATGCAGATCTAGCCAGACTTACAAAATACAAGAATCAGTCAAAGCACAAGCTACAGACATGTTAATAAACAACAAAACTATGCAAGCAAAAATTAAGTAGATTCAAATTTTTGAAGATTTTTCGTCAGGTTAGGGTTAGGACTGGTTGGGTTAAGGTAAGGGCTGGGTTAAGTTCTCTGATAATAAAGCTATCCCTTAAAATACTCACAACTGTAATAAGAGGACGACATCGAAGACCTGTCTGAGTCCGATCTGCAGGAAGAGACTTCCCATCATGTGGAGGTTGGGGGTCGGTGCCTCCCCCAAGGAGGCTGGGGTATTCCTCTCCCTCGGAGGCCCTTCACTGCCTGCTCCAAAACGAACAAAGACAATTACAGCACAGGCAATAAGCCACAGACAACCACTGTCCTTATATTCAAGGAAGGAGAGGCAAGCACCACTAGCCCAATGCGGGATTAGAACCCACAATCTGGGGCCAATTTCATGGAGCTGCTAAACAAACAAATTTGCTTAGCACAAAAATGCCTTGCTCAATAAAACAAACCACCACTAACAATTTGATTTGATATTCATGGTCAGAGGACAACAGCCAAAAAACACTCGCAAGTGAAACACAACTCATGGACATTTGGTTGTTATCTTATCATTTTAAGACAGACATTTCATGGTTAGCAGATTTTTTGTGCTAAGCAGGGAAGTGAAATAGGCCTCTGGTGGACAAAACAGACATCTTCTTTCTGTGACTGATACTAAATGTCATACCTGAACCATCTTCAGTGGATTCATCAGACATCATATCTTGCAGAGGCATGTTCACTTCCTCGCTGCAAATGGCCTGTCAAATTGTCAAATCAATCCAAAAATTCATTTCATATTAGAATGAAACACAAAGCTGTCCACGTGATCACAGGTTGAAATCAAAACAAAATGAACGATATTTTACAAGGTTATGTGGATCGGTTTGCGGAAACCACCATGTAATATTTCGCACTTCTTTTTCATTCACACTCCTCGTAAGGTCTTACATGTCTTGCTTTTAAACTCAATTATATAAAAAATAGGCGTCACATAAACTTGAAAATGAAGATATTGGAAGCTAAAAATACAAATTTGGACCACAAAGACACAAATCATTATCAAAATCAACAAATCAAAATCAAACATTACATCACATGTTAACAGTAAAATCTACCAACTTCAGGGTGCAATAACGATCCCATGATCCAATTGACGAATCACAGCATGATTGCCCTCATACATATTCAAACATTCAGTGATTGGCTCGTGTCAAAGGTCAGGCTGACTGACTGTGCCGTGATTGGTCAAATACCACATCATGTGACCCAACTTACATTAATAATTCACACCATGCATATGGAAAATTACAAAAGTTTCACGATACAAGTCACAACCAAAGAATTACTTTGTCTACACTACACTAATATAAACTCATTGAAAACTTTCCACATTTGGCAGAAAGCTACATTTCACCGTTTGTTAATACTATTCTTTAAAGGTAGTATCATACTTTGGTAAAAAAAAAATAGAAATGTTCACAGATTTATGTATAACTTACAGGGTATAAAGATGGTGGTGGTAGAAACATACCGTTAAAATGTTTCTGCCTGAAATGGTGTATTTATCCAGAAATTAGTAAAACCTGTTTGATCTTTTATAAGGTCAAAAATAAAAGAAAAAAAAATTAAGAAATACTGTGGCTGTTTTTCACTGTTTTCTCAAAAAGTGGGCACCGTATGGGACTGAAATTTTCACAGATGACTGTTACTGTATCTGTCTTGATATTTTTGCCCATGAATCTGTATTTCTCTGATAAAAAACAAAGTATGATACTACCTTTAAGTCACAAACCTAGTTTTAAAAATGAGAGAAAATGTAAAATGCCGAGAAGGGAAAAAAATAAAATCTACCTACAAAGCAAAATCTAAATAAAAAAGAAACAAAAAACCACTTACTACCGGTAACGTTCTTCACAGTTTCACCAGACAACATCACAAAACTCCGGGGAAAATGCAGGTTAATAAAAATTGATTTTCTTATCTTACATTGGGTACCTTGTGCCGTTCAATCTGGTAAGCATGCGCCCTCTGGAGAATATCAGTGAAGAAGTAGATCAGAAGCGCCTGGAGGAAGAAAATATGCAAAATTTATGCAAATTATTATAAATGCAATTGAAATACATATATTGCATATGCCCTGCCAAATTTGAGGTTGGATAGAAATTAAAAATTGAAAATTAGTAAAACGGAATAAAAACAATTTTATTATTAAAACTCATTTTCGGTTTTCACTCTGAAAAAAATTAGCAAAACCGTGGGCAGTTTATCACTAAATATGAATTCTTCAATTCGAAAGGTCACATTCGTTGAGGGCTGCGATAGGAAATATTCAAAAATCTGTCTGCTTGGCAGAAGATGTGAGAAAACAGAAGTGGACAGCATTTTCTGAAAGCGAAGAGGAACAGTAAGTGATTCCCTGGAGGGACAGGGGACATTCACTATTAATGGAATGCAGTCTAGTTTCATGAGTTTTAATGGATCAGGACGACCTGTCTAGTTGCCGTATGTTTGCCAAGATGGACTTGACATCTCAGACAGGAAACCAATTCACTTGATCAAGTTTTTCAGGAAAAAACTGATAATTCTTTCATTAATTTACAAGAGGAAATAAAAAAAAATCAAAATTTGAAAGGCTACAAATATATGAATTATCAAATACTTTAAAAATCATGCTGTAGAAATTAGCTGTTCAATCAAAAAAGCTAGTATACCAGGTACAATAAATATGAAATTATATACTGCATGACAACATTTTTCAATGCATCTTCCCTAAGCATTTTTGGAGCTGCTTACAGTCAATCTGTGAAACCAGCCACAGCAACTGATATGTCATGGACAAATAATGCTTAGCATAATGTTCAGGGTACCAACCAAAATTTAATGTATTACATTTCGCTTGCAACCGGTTCTCTGCTGAAATTGGCTACTAGCATAAATATAGTTTACTAACCAAAATTGCTTTTTTGTAAAATTGCTTACGACTGGTTCCCAGCTGTAAATTGCCAAGTGTTTTTTTCCCGCTAAGCAAATTTATAATAACAAATGGTAAAAAGTGACTTTAATAGCAAGTTTTGACAAAACAAAATTAATCAAGGGTGAACAAAGTGAGTTAAATGTGGAAATCTCATAGTTGATTTATCAAATAACAACATTTAATAATCACCCAATCCTAGTAATAAATCCTCCCAGAAAACCAGAATCTCATTTCTCATTTCAGAATCCACTCAAATAAAACCTGATCTTGGACGGCGGTTATATTGGAAACGTGATAATGATTTGCCACCCGGGGGGCAATGGCAAGGGGGCAAAAAGGGGTGGGGATGATGAACACACCTGCATGAAGAATCCAATGACGAAGGATACAATAAACGGAGACAGGCCAGAGTGGGCTAAGGTTACAGGAAGTCCTGAAGATATAAAAACGGAAAAATACAGATCAGACAACTGAAAAGAGTTTGCTGGACAAAAAAAAAATATCATTAAAACGCCTTCAACTTGCCATATTTTATCCACAAAGAATTGCACGTTTATTTTGTTTAACCGATTCAAGCACAGAAAAATAAACCAAGGGAAATGGGCCATGCAATTTAATCTTGATTTTTTTCTTCAAAATTCTAATTTTTACAGCTTGTGACAATAAATCCTTTTAATAAAATTGTGAGCCTCAATTTTAAAATTTATGAGCCGGAACATGCCAACAATTAAGCGGAGACAATATAAAAAAAAATGTTTATTGGTTATGTTTATGGGTCATGTCACATTCAATATGGGCCTAATATAAATCGTCACCATGAAAAAATGACACATTTTATTTTGGCTGCATTCACATGAACAGAAATCTGAAGGTTGTCTGTAAATTATGATTACTAGGAATATTAGACTTTCAACACAGGAAAAAGTAAGATAGCTTTTACAAAAAAAAAATTCTCACTTGCACAGCTGTTTTAGAAATTATTCACAAATTTTATTATTAGTATCTCCATATTTATGAGCAAAAGTGTGATGTCATAAATCATGATTCGGACAATTTTTCAAGCTCAAATGAATATTTTTTGTCAGTGGTAAATGGTGAAATAGTCTACTCACCGAGAATTCCTGTTCCCAAAATACAAGCAATTGTGACAAAATCTGTGGATGAAATGAAATGAAATAAAATGAGACTGTAAGTACACCTTTGACAACAGTGAAACAAACCAGAAAAAAGTAAATTTTCTCTAATTTTGTGGCACAAACAAATTACTGAAATATGTCTCAAACATTTCAATCCAAAGAAGTTGCTACAAACTGCTCAACAACCAAAATAATGACCTGAAACATATAAGTAAGAGGGCCTGGTGTTTCAATCATGCCAGGATCAAAATATCAGACCCTCCTCACTGTAATTGTAAACATGAAACATTTTAGGTAGAAACTGACTTGTACATAATGTACAGTTTGGGGGATAAAGAGTCATGAATATTAAATAAAGATATAAAGAGATAAAAGATAAAGACTCAGTTTACATTTAAAGGTAGTATCATACTTTGGTAGCATACCGAAACAGAAATTTCACAGATTCACCTATAATTTTAATACAGGGTATAAATGTGGCGATGGTAGAAACATATTGTCAACATTTTTCTGCCTGAAATGCTGTAGGCCCTATTTTTCCAGAAAAGAGTAAACTAATTGACCCATAACAATTTTGATCTCAAAACTCCTGTGAATATAAAAGATATAAAATTACTGTGTCAAGCATTTTTCACTGTTTACACAAAAAGTGGGTACCATATGGGACTGAAAATTTCACAGATGACTGTTTCTGTATGGGGCCGTCCATAAAGTACGTACGCACGAAGGGGGGGGAGGGGGGTTGTTACCGATGCGTACGCCATGCGTACAGGGGGGGAAGGGGGGTTAAGGCCAATGCGTACCGTACTCAAACGAAAATTTTGCATAGCATTATCGCGCGAAAAGAGCGGTAAAAAACGTGAAAAAAGCACCGGGATTGTTTGTTTTTTTCCTTTTCAACATGACAAAAAATAGTAAAATCCATCTGTAAATGTATAAAAACCTGTTAAACTTTAGTCATTCATTTAAGAATTTGAAAGTGACGTCCCAATAACGGTACCGGCCCGGACTACGGTGAAATTTTAATGATGCTAAAGCAAGGGACCACGAGAAGTGAAAAACCTAATGTGGAATGCGTATGCGTACAGGGGGGGAGGGGGGGTTGGGACCACTGGGTACGCCATGCGTACAGAGGGGGAGGGGGGGTCAAAAAAGTCGGCATTTCGTACGTACGTACTTTATGGACGATCCCTATCTTCCATGGTATTTTTGCCCATGAATCTGCATTTCTTTGACAAAAACCAAAGTATAAAATTACCTTTAAGTCTATCTATTTCACAATACAATACAATACCTATTTATACCCTGTCCGAGTGTACAGTATTGTGTACAAACAAGCTGCACACATGAGTATTGAAAGAGTGTGTTTTTCTCAGGACATATTTGTTTTTCAACGGCATCACTAGCAGCCCAGGTTCTCTGCCTTCCAGCTAGAGTAAACATTGGACAAGCAAAAAGCCCTCAAGACCACGAAAAAAAAAAACCTGAAAAAAAAAACATAATGTAAATGTCCCACATCCCGGTTAAAAATCCTGTTTGCCAAAACAACAGCTCCGACATAGCATAATACAATTTTCACCGAGAGGGAATCGTTTGCTCGAGCATAAAGATGCCGAGAAAACAAACACAGACTTCAGAATTATTCAGTTTGTACAAAAAATTGGTTTGGTTGTAATTTCATTTTGGGACCCGTAGTGAATGCTGCGACTGTTAATAAAGTCAATAGTTCAAGAGGTTCTGGGGCAATGCTTGATTGGACGTGGACGGTTTTTGTCGCAGAGGGGCGGAATATAATGCAGTCGTCCCTCGTGGGTTTCATTAAGAAGATGCTTTTACAGAAATTACGTTTGCAACGATTAACTCTAATCCCCTTCTAGGTATCTGGGTGCTGGTCCTCGAGGCCCTGTTGGTTTAACGCACAGGATCCCATTTGCTGATCCATGCCCTATGCAGAATATGCTAAAATGGGATCTGGATCAGTAGAATCTGTGATCTTGTGCGTTAAACAAACAGGCCCTAAGAAGCTTAATATCCAAACATCTGTGATGGATAACAAGATGCAATTCGTACAATTAAACCTGCACTGGTGAACAGGAATGATCACCGCTGTGAAATCCATCATCTTGTGTCTTATTTAATGATTAATCTGATAAACACCATTGTCAAACTAAAATAGGTCCTATTGCCTTTGAGAAAGATCCTGCTAGGATTGAAACGCGTCAGAACCTCTTAACTCTAAGCACCTAAAATAGGTCGTTTTGTTTTTAAGGTTTTCCTTTCCAGATTTTGATTTATCTTACATCTGCTTGTTATTAAATCTCCTTGAATACAATGTACATGTACAGTAAAACTCTACTTCTAAGAAGTCAATCATGTCAATGATGTCAATGATGGACAATGACCACCAAGAACAAAGAGGCAATGACAAGGGGCACAGTGACCAGGGGCACCAAGACATTGACCAGGGGCACCAAGGCAGTGGCCAGGGTCACCAAGGCATGACCAGAGGCACCAAGGCAATGACCAGGGGTACCAAGGCAGTGGCCAGGGTCACCAAGGCAGTGGCCACGGGCATCAAAGCAATGACCAGGGACACAAAAGCAATGACCAGGGGCACCAAGGCAATGCCCAGGGGCACCAAGGCATGACCAGAGGCATCAAGGCAATGGCCAGGGACACAAAAGCAATGACCAGGGGCACCAAGGCAATGCCCAGGGGCACCAAGGCATGACCAGAGGCATCAAGGCAATGGCCAGGGGCAGCAAGGCAATGTTCAGGGGCACCAATACAATCACCAGGGGTACCAAGACAATGGCCACGGACACCAAGGCAATGACCAGGGGCACCAAGGCAATGGCCAGGGGCACCAAGGCAATGGCCAGGGGCACCAAGGCAATGACCCGGGGCACCAAGGCAATGACCAGGGGCACCAAGGCAATGACCACTGGCAATTTTCCATCGGCTATCGGCATTTCTATGGTTGACTTTTAAACATCCCAGGGCTGGATCTTTGAAGACACACATGTATATTTCCTTCTTGACTGCTGCACTTTGATTAAATTTTATGGATTGTTGATTTAAACTCAAGCAATATCTTTTTGCAGAACTAATCAAATTTGACAATAATAACAACAATAACTAAGCCTTTCAGAAAAATCCTGCTAGAATCGAAAAAGTCAGATCCCCCCCCCCCTAACTCTGAGAATGTGTTAAATTAAATTTCAGGTCATTATTTTGGGTTGATGTGCAGTTTGCATTAGTTTGTCACCTGTATCAAGTCTTCAAAATGACTGTAAAATATTGGGAAGTATCTTGTAGTTGTACATTCCATTTTAGTACCGGTAATCACATGTACAGCCTTGCATGAGGTATTCAATTCATGCTGTATGTATTAACCATATGGAAGCCTTGATCTGGTTTTGGCGAGCCATACTGCAGAAAATGAACAGGCAAACAGCGACCCAAATGGTCGGGATAATTCGCTAACCAGCTGGCTACGAACAAATTGTGACCTTCAGCTTATTGCAGTACCACAAAAATGTTGAACTACATGTAATATAAGATAAAATCCCAATGATTTGTCTGTTTTTTCAATTATGTTTATAAAATAGGCCTATTTAATTTTTTCAAAAATTTTACAAACACACTTATTGAGATGTACACCTGTCTGGATTTTGCATAAAAAGAAAAACATCATTTGGTAGAATTGTTCTAACAAAGTGACTGTTTAAGTAGTGTGCCACTGCAAAATTATGAAATGGCCTAATAAATAATTAATGTAATGCTCAGAGTAAGGAAGGCCTGACATTTCGAGTAGGCCCTAGAATGATTTTAATTTTCTCAAAGGCTAAGTAAGAATCCTGCTAGGCCTACTTCTAGAATTGAAATGCTGGGTCCTCCTAACATTAGATGCAATGATCGTAAGCCTTGGTGTGTCCTGGCGATATGTCGTCATGATCATAGAGTTTACGGACCAGACCGACACGAGTCAAGGGTTACAATCATCGTAAATATCTGAACAAAACAAGCATGGAAAATTGTAAATTTTATAAACAACAAAACTGATTAATAAAAAAACACACAGCACTGAATGTAGACGGATTTCCTCGCCAAAGATTTCCATACGGCCGACTTGGCCTGGCCGAGTTTGGTCTCAATCTCCCGTATGACCTCCGGGACTTGACCGTCACTGGACGATGACCCGTAGCCCATGCCGTCACCGTCCCGTTCATCTGCAGCACCGCCCGGTGAAGGCACGGTGCCGTTCCCCGGTACATCGTCATCCAAGGATATGGACACTTCTTCGGGGTCCTCGGTCAGGGCAATTTCTTGGCCGTCTTCCATGGCGTTATATTCCACTGGTAAACTCCCGAGAATTGCGCTCTGACTATCGAGGCAGACTACAGTGGTCTTGGAGTCATGTTTTGAGGTAAAATGAAGCAAGAAATCGATGAAATGAAACCTTTCTTGGAAACGAAAATAAGAGAAGAAAATTGACAGGTCCTTTCTTGCAAGTGGCAGTAATCGGATTTGGGGCCAATTGTGTGAAGCGCCCTCTTGTGTTGACTAGTTTTCGTCTGATACCCAAAATAAATCGTGCGAATTCTCTATTACAAATTCTAGGTACCAGACTCGTTCTTTTCTACGCATGCTGGCTGTGTTTTGCAGAAGTACACGGATCTGGGGTAAATTTTTGCAGATTAAATCACGGGAACAGCTCAGATTTCAAATCGGTAAGTAATCAGACATGGAGTTGTAATTTACCATTAGTCTGATGAATAGATCTGGGACAAAAATGCCACTAATTGCTGGGAAATGTTGAAGTGGAGTTACTGACTGACCGGCACACGGAGGTCACGGCTTTCAAGCTTGACATGACCTTTTGATCGGTGGGCGGGGCTACAACTTCAAGGGCAGAGAGATAGGGGGAGCATAAAAGTTTTGAAGTTTTCCATTTTTTTCTTAATTTCTTTATTGAATTTAACATCATTTGTATTCAATGCACAAATTGCATACAGTAAGTCAGTATTGTTTCATTTTTGTTCTGTTTGATTTCTTTTGTCATTTTATTTTTTATGAAATTTATAGTCGTAACCATGGCAACCAAAATAGAAGAGGTTTCCGGAAACAAGAGCTTTGGAGGATGGCAGAAGACCTTCAAACACGAAAGGTAATTCCAGTGAGGGGTTGAAGAATTGTATTTGTAACTCCCACAGTTGAGACGGTGACTTAATTGGGACATTTCTGAGGGGCCTGTTTGTTAAACGCACAAGATCACAAATCCTGCGGATCCGGATCCCATTTTAGCGTACCCATTTTAGCATAGGACGTGGATCCGCAGATCTGGGATCCTGTAGATCAAACAGGCCCTAAATACATTTTAACACAGGTACTATGTTCCTTTGTACTCTCAGAGAGAATGTACGGTATATTTTCTTCTTTCTTTTTGACAGCGCGGAGTTGAAATGCTCCATGAACTTTGGCATTTATCTGCCTGCTGAGGCTGAGACTGAAAGACTCCCTGTGTTGTACTGGCTGTCAGGTATGTATGACTGGGTCTAGGGCTGGGATATTCCATTTCTGGTCAACCACGTCGTAGGCAGCTTAGCTCTAAGACAGTTCAGTCCTTTGCCAATCTATTCCCGGGTCAGCTTGATCCTAAATCAACCCAGTTTCAATTCAACTGAGATCAAGATATGTTCACATTATCAAGTCAGCCCAGTTCCGTGTTGAGCCAATTCTTGGTCAAACCTAGCACTAGTGCTACACTCTACTACCTGTTGATATTTTTCCAGGCCAACCCAGTTCTAGGTCAACCATGTACCTGATCAACCCAAGCCAAGCCAAGCCAGTACCCTAAGTTAACCTGGCATGGTTCATTCTAGGACTGAGATGACCAGTGAATATCCACAGCAACATTGATGTAGACTTTTCATTCTTTCATGGCATACAGGTCTGACTTGCACCGAGGCCAACTTCGCCCAGAAAGCAGGTGGACAAGCCCTGGCTTCTGAACACAAGGTCATCGTAGTCACGCCGGACACTAGCCCACGTAAGTATGGTCAGCAGTCAGTCCAGGGTTGGTCAGTTAAACTTCTGCTGGGTCAGTCACCCAGGCATTGACTGACCAGGGGCATTTAGGCAATGACCAAGGGCACCATTCAGTGATCAGGAGGCACTAAGGCAATGACCAGGGGCATTAAGGCAATGACCAGGGGCAACCAAGGCAATGACCAGTAGCATTAAGGCAATGACCAGGGGCAACCAAGGCAATGACCAGGAGCAACCAAGGCAATTATTACCTCTTTTGCTTTTGCCATGAAATTTGATGTTCAACCCCCAAGGCACTGGGGCAGTGACAAGCAAATCTGGGTGCATCGTAATTGTGGCCCTTAAGAATATGCCTGCTGACAATAATCAAGTAAACGCTGGGATTCGATCTCCTCTTCTTCATCTTTAGGAGGATGTAACATCGAGGGAGAGGAGGACGGCTGGGACTTTGGCACCGGAGCGGGTTTCTACATAGATGCCACGGAGGAGAAATGGAAGACCAACTACCGAATGTTCTCCTACGTCACAAAGGAGGTGAAAGATCTAAGAGGATGTCCCTTATGATCATCTTATCTCGTCTTATCGTAGAAGGATCAGCTCAGATTATTTTTGTTGCTGTTCCTCGGAACATCAAAGCAGAAGTGGCAGATTTGATTCAGTTTGAAATCAGCTGAGATTCTCGAAGAGTTACGGAAGATTCGATAGAATAAAGTGTTCAGCAGATCGAGAGAGAAGGGATGCAACTAAATAGAGGAAATCTTCTCATTTGTGTCTTTCTTTCTTACCACAGCTGCCGGAAGTCATCAACTCAAACTTCAAGACGCTGCCGGATATGATGTCCATCTTCGGCCACAGGTATGTCAGGTGGTCGGGGCGCTCCTTTTCATAAGCTACTTGGAGTAATTTATTTCTGGTTCAATACCAGTTCTTGGTTGATAACAAGGATATGTTAAGAGTGGACACTTTCAATAGACTGATTCAGTTAAACTACATCTTCTACCAGGGGGTTGGCCTAACTTTCTTCGCCTGAAGGGTTTCTGCCAGAGTTGTGCAGGTAGGGTAGTTTCCTGAAATTTATGAAAAGGAAAAATTGAAAAAAATCATTTCACAATGCTGTCAATATTTTTCTCTTTTCACTAGCATGGGAGGACACGGTGCTTTGGTCTGTGCCTTGAAAAATCCAGGAAAATACCAGGTATTAAAAGAAGTCATTCATTTTTCCACAAATTGTTGAATCTTGGGACTTATCCAATCTGTCTAATTTTATGGAATGCCATGGCCTAGTGGTCTGGTATGTCAAACTCAAGGTCTTGTGGTCAATCTACAGATTGTGGGCTAGTGGTGCTTGCGTCCTTGGGCAAGACACTTTTTCACATATTGCTCCTCTTCACCCAGGAGTAAATGAGTACCTGTGAGGATAGCGATAGCTTTGTGTGCTTGATGAGCCTTTGTGTGCCTTACAGTAGACAGGGCTGTATACTCCCCAGGGAGTTGAGATGCAGATGTAGCCCAGTGACCGATGGTCGATTTCTCGAAGTTCTACCATCGATCGTAACTCAAGTTATGAAGGATAACCATCATATCCAACTTAGGGCTGCAATGCATCATAAGTCCTACGATTGATAGTTTATAGTTACGGTGAGTTTGTTGAAATTGACCCAAGGAATGATAATTAAAAGGTGCCTTTGAAATGGCATACCAGATACTAGCGTTAAGTGCTGTGTTACGTTTGCGTTAAAGTGCTGTGTTATGCTCACGTAATTTACAATTTTTTCCCACCTATTTTTCCTCCTCAGTCTGTGTCTGCTTTTGCTCCCATCTGTAACCCCATGCAGTGTCCATGGGGACAGAAAGCGTTCACTGGTTACCTTGGCAACGATCAAGAAAAGTGGAAGGTATTCTTTCGGGGAATGTTAACAATTTTTATTTCGCCGATCAGGTATACAGTGGGTTCAAAGTCTTTGGGGTCCGTCATTTTCTCTCTTTTAAAATTTCTATTTGCAGATTCCCGTAATTATGTAAATTATTCCGCTAGTCGCAGGTTCAAATCCCACTCCAGTCCATTTTCATTTGTTCACCTTTCAATTATTCAATTTAGTTTATTTTCAAATGAATTTATCTTTCATTGAAAGATGAACAACGAAATATTGACTGGAGCGGTATTCGAACCGGCAACCTCCTGAATACCTTACAGGCGCTCTACCAACTGAGCCATCCAGCCCTACATTAATGGTGTCCCAAATAGTCAATGGGAGACTTTGGAGAATTGGTCTTGAGTCAACAGCGCACGCGTAAAAAATGCTTGCGCAATTGTAAGCCTGCGCACGTTGTTTTGCGAGTGCGTGCGCGTGCGCTGTTGACATGAAGACCGGTTGTCCAAAGTCTCCCATTATCTTTTTTCGAATTTATCTTTCATTTGATTTTGATTTCTTTGTCTACCTTGGTAGGAGTACGATGCTTGTGAGTTAATGAAGGAGTACCAGGGACCTCCAATGGATATACTAGTGGATCAGGTAAGAGATGAAGGGTAACCAGCTTTCCCTCTGGGCCGGGGAATCTTAAAGCCTGGTGGTACTCTGAGTTGGCAGCCTTCCAGCTATCTGCTAAAGCCACATAAAAAAAAAAAATTGTTTAGCGTCCACCTCTTCCAAATTTTCTAGGTAGGGAGGGAGGTTTTTATTTTTATTTTTTATTTTAAGAATAGAATGGCAACATGCCTGTGGAAGAAAAGATACATGGTATTCATGGTCAGAAAACATGTTAGGAAGATACTGAAGACCATAGAAGCTTTCACGCTAGATATCTGACCATTGGCAATTTCAGTAGACTAGAGAAACCTAAGTATGTAGACTTGACTCAAGTCGGGTTACGGTAGTTCTAGTCATGCGCTCGGCTGATATTCCTTCAGTCCGCCACATCGGTACAAATTTCCGGAACGTTGATTATCAAATGTCCCTTCCGCTTAAATTTGTACATTTTTCGCATGCTGTGAGCAATTTCACAAAGCAAAAAGATTCATCTTAAATCTTGAGTCAAGCTCTATCGCAAACGAACATGTGATGCCACAATGCTCATCACTGTGGTGATATTGACTCTACTTTAACAAAAAAATATTTGGTGAAATCGGCACCTGGGCTCATCTTGATGGTTACTACGGTTACATTAACATCTTGGCTCGTTTCCTATGGTTACCATACCTCTTGTTTCACCCAGTTGCTCTTTTGGTCTGTTACTCTGTAGGGCAAGGCAGACAAGTTCTTGCTTGAATCTCAGCTTCTGCCGGACAATCTCGTTGTAGCTTGTGCAGCCAACAAGACGGCCATCACACTCCGTATGCAAGAGGTAAGAAAACGAAATAAATTTCTCAAAGCTCGGCTCAGGCTCCGGCCCTGCCTCCATTTCGTGAATTCATTTCAAAATTACAGTACCTATCAAAATAGAGGCTTTTGGCTGCGGTTCTGAAGTAGATTCTCTGGTTTGAAAAGGCCAACAGAGCTTCAGCTTCAATGGAACACCACAACCTATATTTTCAGCATATGAAAACAGAGACGAAGCCGGAGCCGAGCTTTGAGAAAGGCCCTGACGAGCAGGGCCCAATTTCATGGAATCCGTTACCGTTAGCAAAAGTTCTTTGCTTACGGTAGCAGAATTATTTTGTTTACAGTTAGCGTATTTCACGGAAGAGTTTCCTTTTTGGTAACGGTAAGCAAGGAATTTGTGCAGAATGCATATGACAGCCCGTTAGCAGAAAATGATAACGGTTACCCTAGAAATTCTTCGCTAACCGACAGTCTTGCTTACGGATTCCATGAAATAGATTTCACGCGTAGCAGTGCCCGTAAGCACAAAAATAGGCTGTAACGGATTCCATGAAATTGGGCCCAGCACTGACAATTTTCTGCCGGTTGCTTGTTATAGCGCCCTCTTTAGGCAGCATACAGAATTAGACTAGCCAGACAGTCCTCTCTCTCATTTTTTCTTTTTACCTGTGCAGGATTATGACCACAGCTACTTCTTCATCGCATCTTTCTTGAGGGATCACTTCAAGCATCACATGAAATTCCTCAGGGCTTGATGGATCTTCAACAACTCTGTGTCCCCACCACGAAACCAAAAGGTCGACCCTCGTAACGATTCATTCATTCTCCGGCTTTGCTTATCCCTAGTTTAAAACCTGTTGTGTGGGAAAGAAATGAGAATACATTTGCAGGAATCATGCTAGGAATTAAAAATGATTTTGTACGTCTTAAATTGACTCAAATGAAACAGTGTCGCTTGCAGTGTTATTGTAAGAAAGACTGGATTGGATTCTGAAACTGATAAAAAAATGCTAAATTTTTTGGCAGCATTTTGCATTTTACATGTTCAACATGAAACTTTAACCATGCAATCATTGAAAATGGCTGAAATGGAAATTATAGTTGAGTCACTTTCAGATTCCATTCAAAACTCAATGGAAATGAACGTTTTTTTAATTAATCATTTTATATTTGTTTTGATCAGTTAAGATTTAGTCTGCTTGATTTGTTCTTTATTCAAATTCTGTCCATTTTTGGGGCTCAATAGTTAACATACCTGAATGGAAAATCATACGCTTGAAATTGATGCATTTTCAAATTACTTCCTGAAGGAAAAACTCATTGCTCTGTCTTTATAAATACTGCCCCCTGTTGATGAGCTTTGTCCATCTTTGATTCTCCTGTTTGATTGGATGAGATAGATTGGTACATTCAAAATATTTTGGAATAATTTTATCAGATTATAGTTAATTGTCAATAAATCAGTCTTATTTTGTTTTAACAATTTACAAATCGAAATCTAAAGAATGTATTTCATTTGGAAGATTAATGAATGAGATTGGAATAATATCATCACAAAAGAAGAGGTTTAAAATCTTAAAGAAAATTATTTTAAAAATTCAATAAATCTCAAAACCAATTTATGAGTAATTTTATTTTTTAAATTCCTTCTATTTTTTTGACATTGAAAATGCACGTTTAGAATCCACTTTTCCACATCAAATTCTATAAAATTCATGAAATGAATGAAATTGTTACCAATAAAGTGAAAGAAACGACAAATTACAATGTTTTCGATGTATAAAGTTCATTATCTTTTTAATGTCTGCTACCAATAATCATTCACCAATTACTGTATTTCCAAAAAAAAAAGAAATAAATAATTATTCTTAAAAACTTCAACAAGATATCCCAGAAAATATAACTATTTAGAAATTTAAGATCATAAATACACTTATTACAAAAAAAAGTTGGTTTAAAACTAAGTACAATTTGAATGAAAACCCACCTTTGTGAAAGTTTTCAAGTTTATAATAAAATGGGGGTTCATTTTGCAAAAAAACCTATGGTCGGTTATAACACTAGTTGCGAAGGTAAACCCACTGTATCCTACATAGGTCTATACAATGCATCATAAGTCCTACGAATGATAGTATTACGATTAGTTTTGTGAAATCTACCCCAATATCAGCAGATGTGTTTTGAGATACAGTATTGGGAAAAGAAATGACAAAAATTGTCATTTTTTTTTATAAACCCAACAGTGAAATGCCAGGATGAATTTTTGATCATTTTCACAAAGCCAAGAGTGAATCTTTCTAATCACATCTTCCCAGTTAAAATTTGACTTTAATTTGATTTTGTTTAAGTGATTTAACTGAAGTCATCTCATTTGTTCCTCTGAGCTACAAAATCCAATTACGAAATTGGAAACCCAAATTTAATAAAAGATACATTATTTCGCCTCATTTTAAAATTCCTACAAAAGGTCTGAATACGGGCACTACATATTCAAGTTAAGAATTCTTGTTAAAATAATAAAAAAAACAACCAAGAAAAGCATCTTAATGTCATGAAATTCATGCATAAAAATGACATTTTATACGGAATCTTTAGTGTAAACAAACACTATAGCAATACGGTGGAACACGGCAAGCTAAACGAGTTATATGCAATTATTTAATCAACTTATAAGCACCCAAAACAAAAGAAAATAACCAACAAAAATAAACTGTTTCAAAATGGCTTCATAATTGTTATAAAATTTGAAACTCTAAATTAAAAAACGAAAATATTGTCACGAGGTGGAATGTTTCGCAGTTAGAAAAAATTAACGTAAAGTGAACCTTTTTATGCTTTATTTTGTAACATGAATGCCTCGATACTAGCAGGATAGTGATGTCTATCGGAACCAGGTCATGCACAAACGCAGGGTGTTGCATTTTGCGTAAAGTACAGGTAAAAATCCATAAATTTAACGCGCTGCTGGTACGTCACTGTTTACAAATGGATCAGATCTTGGAATGCTGACCTTTCTCTCCTCAATAAATGGCAAGAAAAGGCTTTTATTCACAGAATTTTGATCTTTTTTAGTGTATTTCTGAATTAGTTTTATCCTTATTAGGGCAACAGAAATGATAACCTCTTTATAATAGAGAGATAATGCTAACATTTTAAAATACAACAAAATGAACCAGAAACCCTTTTTTCCCCAAATGTAATAATTTCCCTGCATTATAAAGAAGTACAAACCATTGCAAAAAAAAAGAAGAAGACCCAAACAATGGAAAATCATTTTTTCCTCTCATATTTGCAAGCCTGGAATTAAACGGAGGCCACAGAGGCCATGGCCTTCGTTGCACCGGTTCTTGGTATTGGTGCCCCTTCAAATATTTGAGACATTTTCCAATGGAAGTGCCCTTTGCAATGGAAAAGTGGCATTGCCCCTTTCAGAACTTAATTCCAGGCCTGTATTATATGCAAATGAAAAATACACTTTATCTGACAAATTTTCAAAGCATTTTTAATCAGTTTCCTGACTTCTGCATGGATATCTGTTTACTATACACGGGCTGAACAACATCACTTCTCATTTTTGCTACAAAATGCGGTGGCACACATACAAATTATTACAAGGGGAATTAATTATGAATTAATTAATTAATATTAATTAGTGTATGACTATGATAAAAGTTGGCTGTCTTTTTTATAATAATATTTAGGTGACAAGTAAAACATTTTTTATATACAATGATGTAATATACATGATACATTATCTCTTATCAGCAAAAAAATCATGGAAATTCGAATGAGTATTTTGATAAAATATACAGTTAAATTTTCAACATGACGATTTGGCACAGTGCCAAAAAATGTATTATCTTAGGAATTAATGTCTGATTTTGAAAAAGGAAAAGAATTGGAATAGTATTAAAATCTTAAGAATGCATTTTTATTCTTGTGGCTCAATTTCAAATACACCTGTTGAATTTGAGAGAGATTTTTTAAACTTTTTGTCCGATGATCATCTGAAAAATTTATCTGATTCATTAGCACTTCTTTATAAATATTATGCTTTGTGTCCTAGGTATGTACCAGCACCGGACAAGTCGACACCGCGCATCGTAGTGGCAGAGATAAAATTGACTTGTCTCGGAGTCGAGTTGCCTTTGTGATCAAGCTGTTTTAGAGTTGAGTTGTCCCGCGGTAGATTTGTCTGACATTCATAATGTACTAGCCCATAGGGGCTAATAAAAGATGTGACCAAATGGCGAGATTTTCGTGGAAACAATTACAATTGGCGGGAAAATTTTCAGGGAATAGTGGGTCACAGACTTGTAAAAGTTTGGACTTTTGTCACATATAGGCGTCATTCTGTCATCATTTAATTATTAGATCTCAAAACAAATTGTTCTAATTTCCAGTAAAAAGTACTGAAATTGATTTTTTTCTTTTATAAATAGGAGAGCTGGAATGAGCAGTCGTTATAAATGATAATTAATAGCACATTAAATGCTGCCCATGCAATGGACATTTAATAATTTTTTGGGGCGAGATTTGGGGTAGTTTACTCCTTTTTAGCTTTTTCCAAAAGTTTCAACAGTAGTGGTCTTTTTGAAACGAAGGCTCAGGCTCAGGCTTAGGCTTCAGATCTGTCATCCATATGCTGAAAATATAGGTTGTGGTTTTTCATTGAAGCAGAAGCTGTTTTCCTTTTCAAACCAGAGAATCTACTTCCGAACAGCAGCCAAATTAAGCCTCTATTTTGATACCTCTTATTTTAGAATGGATTCACGTAATGGTGTTGGAGCTTGAGCCCGAGCCTCCATTTTGTAAAGGCCCAAAGTCTGATCGGTATTTTTGTCTCTCTATCTCTGACAGGAAATGAAACTATCGTTCTCTGTCAAAACATCTATTTTACTTTAATTCACCGCTGAGCCGACCAGAGCAAGACAGGATTCCCTTCAATGGCTCCTGACCTAGCTACTCGGACTAAAATCCAATCAAAATGATGCCGTGTAATAGTACTAAAAACGAGACCGATTTATACAATGGCCTCATTCTGTCAAAGATGGAGTCGTCTTGATTTGAGGATCTATAATCTATGTCGTACATTTGATATATTTTTTTTTTGGTGGAGGACGGTTGATTTTTTTTTATATTCAGATGACCCTTGGCTTGAGCGAGGAGATGAGAGGTTCGTCGGGGTTGTTGTAGTAGTCGATGGAGGTGGCTTCGTAGATGGCTTGCTTGGAGGGTCTCGTTTCGCATGCACTGCTCACGTCATAGGTGTAGCCAGTTCTAAGATTGCCGAAGAAGGAGATGACAGAAAGAAAAAATAGATTTCAATACTTCTGGGTGTAACTCATTAATAGTATGTAGCTGAACACCACCAGGGGCCAATTTCATAGAGCTGCTTAAGCACAAAATGTGTTTAAGCATGAAAAGTCTTCCTTGATCAAACAGGATTACCAACCAAATTTTCATGTGATGTTTAGTGTTTTTGACTTGTATTCGGCCATTCTTTGCTGAGCATAACATACACAATAAATTGTATTTACCAAGGTTTTTGGTGCTTATAAGAAATTTTGGTGCTTACAGCAGCTCTATGAAATTGGTCACAGAAGATTGTAGCTTGCTAAGTCTTCCTGCTAACGATACCTGTGAGATTGAAGATGGCAATACACGGGTTTACACTTCGGAGGCCATCTTGGATTTTATCGCAACTTCAAAACGAGGCACTTCTACGCATGCGCACTTTTCGAAGTGTAAGCCCGTCCATTGTCGAAGACAATACACGTGTTTACACTTCTGCGGTTTTTATCGCGACTTCGAAACGAGGCACTATCACGCATGCGCACTTTTGGAAGTGTAAACCCGTGTATACTGGATTTCACAAAGCTTCGCAATTCATGAGTTGACAATATCCATGGTTACTTGTATTGTGACATCATCCGTTGTTAAGCGCTTCAGACACCTACATTCTAAGGGCCTTTGCAAAACTAGGCTTGAGGCTAGGCTTGGTATTTAGGCCTATCTCATACCGTCATTTTGTGTCCTCAATGAAATGCATGGGCTTGAGATGGCGAAGCTGGAGCCTTTCTTCGGCTTCGTCAAGTGGTCCAATCCCTTCATTTTGCCGTGTAGGCTTCAAATGGAGTGATAGCGAAACAAGTCCCAAGCCTAGCCTCAAGTCTGGTTTCATAAAGGCCCTATGATCAACCTTAGCCAATTAGAATTAGCCAGCTTTATCCGAGCATCTTATTACTTGTATTCATATTTTTTTTTAGATCAATTGGGTCTTTTGTGAATGCAAGGCCTGCCTTCTAATGGTACATTATGGAAACCATTCCTTAAAGACAGGTGTACATAGATTTAACCATCCCAAACCAATTTCCGATTGATAATTCTACCCTACAAACCGGCCAAGTCAAAAGCAAGTGCCTTATATGCAATCCACGCAATGAACATACTGCATATAAGCAGAGAGTATCATTGAAAGAGGTAATGATGGCACAGTGCAGTATCGTCATTCCCCTGAGGAAACGACAATGTCCTCCCATTGACAAACATCTCCCACAAGCGTATGTATTTTTTAACAAACCGTGTCTCTTAAAAGTGCTACTGAGTCGACGGCACAATATATCAAATTGCCCCCAATGACCACTGCTTTCATTGCCCCCTACCACCCCCCCCCCCTCCTCCACCCCCTCCCCAACCCTTTGAAATTTAATTTAGTACATGGCCAATGGATACAAATGAGGTAGACAACCTCTCGTACACGCTGCGGTAAATTTCAGAACGAACGAAAAATAGCTAAGAACTGCTCGAAGCTTGCTCTGTTTGACACAGTATCTTTTTTTTTTGGAGGGAGGGGGGGGGGGGAGGGGGGGGCTGAAGGCGGGGTGAGGGGAGAACTCTGTTATTATTGCTTCACTTGTAAAAGAAAGGGGAACTTGTGTCACGGCCCACAGACTTAATAATCAGAAATTCTACTGCGGGAGGACTTGTAAGGGCAAAGGCGTACATTCAAGAGGAAACATCTTTCATTCATCTTCGTGCGTGTGCCTCATAATTCAAAGGCCAATTTGATTGAGCTGAATAAGCAACAAAATCTGCTTAAGCACCAAAAACCCTTGGTAAATAAAATCACTATGCCAGCCCAAACTCCTTGTGAATGTTATGCTCAGCAAACAATGGCCGAATACAAGTCAAAAGCAGTATTAAATCACATGAATATTTGGTTGGTAATTAATCCTGTTTGATCAAGGAAGACTTTTCATGCTTAATAAGCAAATTTTGCGCTTAAGCAGCTCTATGAAATTGGTCCCAAGTCAGAAGTCCCTTAAAATAGACACAGGTTAAAACTTGTGGAAACTGATGAGGTGTTAAAATGGAAAAACTTTGCCCCACGCTTACGGCATGAAAGGTACGTATTATAGTTCCAATTCTCACCCCTCACATCCTGTGATGTTTTATAAGACCTCGAAGAATATCAAGATCGCAAAATGAATCATACAAAAGAATGCCGAGACTCCCCTCAGAGAAAAGCCAGTATTGGGGGGAAAAAAAAAAGAACGGAAGAGAAACAAACGAATCCCTCGTTGATCCTGAAAGCCGTCATGTGACAATTAAGGTGCAAAGTCCGCCCCTGGGCCTCGCTCCGATACGGAGGGGGGAGGGAGAGAGGGAGGGGGATTTGAGTTCCTCTTCTGTTTGTAGCTCGACGGCGTGTAATTCCTTTAGGATGATTGTAATACAGGATATAATGCACTAACTAATAAGGCCTAGATGGAGATGCCGATCCATAAATCATTTATAATTACATTGTGTGGGCAGGGCAGGGGGCGGAGTCAGACCATAGGGAGTTGGAGGGGGGGCTATTATATATCCGAATGAATTGCTACGTACGTACAGACGCCACATTAATCCAGTAGAACAAATCTTAATTGGCATACGGCTCCTTATATAATCCTACCCCCTACCATCGCACAAACAAACAAACAAACAAACAAACAAACCTGCTCTTTCTTATATATCTGTCTCCAATCTAGAAAACCTGAGCCCAAATTGGAGAGAAGAATTCCTGCGTCGTCGCCGTCCAGACACGCAATCAAAGCTGGCTAAACAAGCTCATTTATAGAGAAGGCCCGCTTCGTCTTAGAATGTGGCTGGTTTACCCATTGCAGTAATCAATCAATCATTCTTACCGAGTATTAAAGATGGAAGAAATCGACATGAATGTACTTTTTTTATAAAGAAGCCATCAAGAAGATTATATACCACGGAGATTCCGTTTCTGTCCAACAGAGAGACTCCACATAAATCAACCGCAATTTCTTATTTTCTCGACATTATGATCGTAGTTCTGAGCCATGTATGCTAAAAATACTCAGACTGTTTGAAAATGATGATGCTCATTTTTCACCAGTCGGAGGCAGATGAGATGAGACACAGTGGTTCTATGTTGCCATTATAATTCCAACCTGTTTTGCAGGAGGAGGACTAGAAATGAAAATGTACGAGTCCCAGATGAGTTTTATGGTTTTAAAACGAAAGCACTTTTAAGTACAGACGTCATACATTGATAATGGTAAAAAGTACTCATTTAGGACGAACAACATATGGAAACAAATGAGGAATACCACATCGCGAAACTTTGATCTCTTTTTTCCCCTTATACGAGCTTTTAATACAAATGCATATAAAACAACCCGTTAAACCAGTTGGGGGGAAATAAAAAGCAACAAAGCTCTTGTGATTTTCCTCGGCAACCAGGTTTGACAATCACCATGGAAACGGCACTGCATTATGGGTACATTTCATTTTGTCCAACTTCACATCATCCTAAGAGTGTTTGCCTGTTTGCAGTATCATATCAAATTCCCCTCAGACCAGGTATGAGAACTATCAACCGACCGGCCGACTGAAAATGGAGTTACGCCGATGCGAATTACCCATAAATGAATCAACTCGCTGTCAACGGCAAAATTGAGCACGATTCCGCAGACTGGTCGACCCTTTTCTGGCCCAGACTGCAGCTATTCTTAACAAAATAGAAAGCACCGAAGACATGCTTCATGTCAATTTCATTTCTAAAAAGAAAATCAAAATAAAGGAATGACACAGCTTTCTTCCCTACCTTATTTCACATTGACCCTGCGAAATAGGATTAAGATTATCTTCTTTTTTTCACCGAATGGCCAAGAAAAATAACAACACGCTGTGAATGATGGTTCGAAGTAATGCAATAAAGAATCTGGGAATCTTTTTGTTGAGCGCGAGAGGTTTTTGAAGAAAAGAACCATTATGATTGAACTCGGCATTTTTTTAGGATGACACGTTTTTTTTTGGGGTGACGCTTTTCCAGAATAATCAATGGTTCTGTGGAACAGAGTCTTTTATTGTTCACCGAAACGGGAAGCAAGATAAAGTTGATTAGGTCCCCCTAGGCATTTTCACTCACGTCTCCAGAAGTACAGGCGCCTCAATAATCAACTTTTTCATTCATTGTTTGATGATAAAGATATAATGCTTGGAGATATAGGAGGGCCTGGCGCGTTTTTTTATCCTCGCAAGAAAAGATATAATGTCGCCACAACGAGATAGAAAGCGTTGAAAACAACCACAGAAAATAATCCAAGATTAATCGAAAATCGTTCTCACACCTAGCTGTTCTGTTCGGAAGAAAGAGAAAATATTTCTGACATTTCTTTAATAATGCAGCCATATTCCTTTTGAAGTATTCTTAACTGTTAATTATTTTTTTTCACATTTGAGAAAGATCTTGCTAAACCCAGAGCATTTTTATAGCTTCTTGGTTTTAGTTCCTTTCAGATGGGGGATCTCTTTAAAGTTGCTTTTGAAAAGCTGGAATTGTTTTCTTTTGCATTGAAGGTATAATTTCATATTTTGGTTTTTGTCAAATGCAGATTCATGGGCAAAAAAATCAAGAAAGTTACATTAACAGTCATCTGTGAAATTCCCAGTCCCATACAGTGGCCACTTTTTGAGAAAACAGTGAAAATCTTTCCGCCATTATTTTTTATCTTCCTAAGATCAAAACAATTTTTGGTCATTGGCTTTACTTTTTTCTTGATAAATACAGCATTTCAGGCAGAACAATTTTAACGGTGTGTTTCTACCAGTGTTGGAGTCGAGTCCACAACCCCCGAGGCCAAGGCCAAGGCCGAGTCATGGGTCTCCGAGGCCAAGGCCAAGGCCGAGTCATGAGCATTCGAGACCGAGGCCGAGGCCAAGGCCACACTGTCCGAGGCCAAGGCCGAGGCCAAGGCCGGTTGTTTAGTGCACACACAATATATGTAGGATTTGTTTTACTTGGAATCATCAGAATTTCATATAAACTTATAACCCCAAAACTTTGTTTGTGTTACATACAGTCTAGTGCGACGACCCGTGTTTGAATTGTTGGAGAATCCAGACTCAAAATGCGCACTCACAATGCGCATCGCACATGGCAGCGCGGTGTGTATGATTCGTGCAGATCAATGGGTATCACATACATATATAGGGTGAATATTTAACTGCGAAAACCTAAATATACGTGTTGGGAAATTTGAGTCCAATCTGGCGGCCTTGAACCGGCCTCGGCCCATTTTCCGAGGCCAGGAGGTGCCGAGGCCAAGGCCAAGACCGAGTCATCATACAGCAAGGCCAAGGCCAAGGCCGAGGCCACCCAAAACCGGCCTCGGGGCCGGCCTCGAGGCCAAGGCCGGCCTCGAGACCTCCAACACTGGTTTCTACCATCACCATCTTTATACCCTCTGAGATATATAAGTAAATCTGTGAAGATTTCTGTTTGGTTTACCAAAGTATGATACTACGTACCTTTAAAGTTGTTTTCAGGAAGCTGGGATTTTTTTTCTTTTGCATTATTAGAAAGGAAATGGATCTTTGTGGCGATTGGGGACGTAAACTCATTAGGTAGATGTATGCACTCTGCCTGGCATGCATCATTAATCGCACCGTGGACTGTAAATCTGCGACAAATAGAATGCCACAACATCCAAGACGCTGCATTAAGGGGGCAGGGTGAAATTTGTCATCCCAAATGCTTTTGTTTACAGAATTCTCTCCAAGATGATCTATTAAAACCTATATCCTGACTCCGTATGACTCATGCAGTATGGTTCAACTGAATTATTTCCTTCACAATTACACAACTGGACTTAGAAAGACACAAAACACGACCAGCCACGTATGTAAGGAAAACGGCACCCAGGGCAAGCGCTCAAATTGCGCCCCTAATTCCAACTTCTGATGCCGATGAAAAAAAAAACTCAGACAATTTGAAATTGGAATGTTTCTTTGTTTCTTCATTGCATTAGAATATTAATAACTTCATCAGTACAGCTACTTTTTTGTTTTGCCTTTGCGTTTTTTTGTGCCCACCTAAAAAGTGGCACCTGGTACACGTGGCACCTGGGACACGTGCCCTCCTTGTTACGCCACTGTAAAACACACACCCCGGCCTACGCAGAAAAAAGACCCCTCTGGTGGATCGATCGTTTGAGAAATGTCAGCACACCTTGCGATTATCTTCAAAGCATGCGACATGAATTAAACAAACGAATCAAATAAAGCGAGCTTCTCGGATATCCCCAATGGGGCCAAAATATTCACAGCGATCTGTTTTTCCTCTTCGTGTCTGCAACTCATCACCTGGACACCTTTAAGCATTTTTAATCAAGTGAGGTGTAAGCCTATGTACATCCAGCAACGGGCACCATTTGCGCGCAGAGAAAAAGTACAAGCGCATTTTCGACGCAAAAGTACACAATGAAGTGAACATCTATCTATGCGGTTGAGAGGAAACATCCCGGTGTCTACGCAAAGAGTGCATCCCACAATCAAAGGCAGAATGTAGGCCTACTCCTCCTCAATGGACAAGGTCATCTAAAGCAGGGTTATGGAGGGGTGGAGGGGTGGGGGGCTGCTTCCATTAGAACGTTAAGGACTGCGCTAGTACCGTGAAATAACATTCGCCGGGGTTTGTGTGGTTCTGAAAAGAGCCAGGTGTTAATTCGACGTCGTCGCCGGCAGCCAGTACATGCCCCGGCCTGCATGCATAGTACCCTCTACAGGATTAGTATAAAATCAAGTTGTATGGTGGGTCCGAGCATATCTACGAGGGGCATGATCTGGTTAACGGGACGTGGATTCGGTAGACTGCCTGACAATACTAGGACTAATGGTTGAGGGGACTGTTATAGCCAAATAATGAATATTACTTTAGGGTATATGTATCGTGAAAGGGGGAAGCAGTACAGGGAAAAGGCGACATTAATAGTGCGGGAGGGGAAATGTCAGAAGGGTGAACAAATTAGCAATAGAGTGGTTTCACACGATGGCAAAATGGAAACATTTATCTCGTCAACTCTGCGACACTTTAAATAAACAGTGCACTTTATTCAAATGATAATGCAAATTTTACGCGCATATTGGGGCCTCATCCCGAGATAGTATCAACCCGAAGCGGGATCTTTTATAGTCTCCTTTTCTATAATCTAATCCAGAATAATGGGATCACTCAGGTGTGAAGATGCAGGCGCTGGGCGATGGCGAGGCACTATCGTATCACTAACAATTATATTGATAAAACTCCTTCTGATACTGAAAATAAAACAAAGACGCGAGCCACCGTGGTGGCCATTATGCCAAGTACCAATGACAGCCAAATTATTATTTTTCAACAATACAAATATGCAATTGGATGCCATCTTTGTAAGAAAATGCCAACACCAGGCTTTAGCCTTTGAGAAAGATCTTGCTCGGATAAAAACACGTCAGGCCCTCCTATAAACTACAACAATATCAACACCATAAGATGAGTTTACACACAGTGATGAGCAAAATATGCAGCCAAGCGCAAACGCATGCACATTGTCGGCAATTTCACTGACATACTACACAGTTCATGCACGTCACGTACATATAACACCAAGGTGCTGATGCTTGTGGTAATCTGTGGCAAAGTGCATGACATCATTTGAGAAAGATATTGCCTGCATTTGACGACGGTTCAACGTGGTGCTAGCCTGCTCGATATGCCTACTATAGCACGTATGTTCAGTATTTTCACGTCCCTTTCAGAAAATGATAGCAGTTCTTACAGAGAGCTTAAAGTTATTGAAAGGTGAACAAAGAAAAATTGACTGGAGCCGGATTCGAACCAGCGACCTCCTGAATACCGTACAGGCGCTCTACCAACTGAGCCATCCAGCCCTATGTTGGTGGTAACCCCAATAGTCAATTATCTCTGTTCGTTTGGCAGTCAGAAGCCATGACACTGCCCACATACCGCTTAAAGTTCTTTTGCTTTTCTACTAAAAATCTGTTTCACGTGCCTCCTGTCAGTCCTGTGTGATACTTACTTTCTCAAATCAGACATGGGGTCGTAGTGCCCGACTTTGTTGGATTCGGTGCGGCTCTGCAGGGCACAGATGCAGACCACCATGATGCAGACAGCGAAGAGGAGCGCCCCCGCCAGGCAGCCGATGACGACGTAGAATCGCCAGTTGTCCTTCTCCTGAACCTCAAGAATGGTCCGACTCTCCAGGACTGAAAGGGGGTAGGGGTGAAGGTGAGAGGAGATGAGGATCGGAAGGGGTGAAAAAGACAAGAGAATCTATGGAGTGACATATCGACTTCAATCAATGTTTACCCTTGGCAGGGAAGAGGAGAGAAATTGAAAAACAGGGCCTTTTTGAAATGGAGGTTCAGGCTCAGGCTCGGGCTCAGGCTCAGGCTCAGGCTCGGGCTCAGGCTCTGGCACCATTTCGGGAAAAGAAAATCAGGTCAATACCTTCAGTAATGAATCTACAACTCGAAAGTAAACAACAAATACATCAAAACCAATCAAGAATTTAAAATTGTTAAAACCACAGAATAAAAATCCAGGATACTTGTGTTTTCATTACTGATTCATGCTGACGTTTCATCTCTGCAAGTTGTTATTGAGACTAAATGTCGAGACTAAACTCCATCAGTGACGTTTCCTTAAACTGGGAGAAACCAAGCGCCATAATTCTCTAAAACCAGTGTCCGAGCTTTTACAGCCCACTTTAATGGGAGGAAGCCGAGCACTCTCGCCCACCAATCGAGTCCCTCAAACCTCTTGACCAACAGAAATCTATACTGGTCAAGAACACTCTTGTGTGTGGTCAATCGCGAAAATCACCAACCTCCGCCCAAAAAAGAACTCCGTCTGATCGAGCGGAAGAACAATCAAATGTCCCTCCTACGAGTCCCTCACAGAGAGAGAGAGAGAAGCCTTGCCTGTTAGAAGTCAATTGCAGCACCTGACCTCCCTCAAATTCAATTGAAAATGGAAATTTCCTTCTTCTCCCTGTTTTTTTTTTTCTTTCTGGTGCTCGTTTTTTAAAGTTCACTCTCTCTCCAGCGGTTCGCTCGTTTCTGTTCTTTTTCTTTTTTTACTCAGAACAAGACAGAGAATGTTGGAACACCTGTTTCAGAAGGAGAAAGGGAATGAGCTAAAAAGGAGGTTAATTTCTTCACTTCAACCTCCATTTTGTCCTCGGGAGATAAAATGTCATCGTTTGTTGTTGGTTTGCATGTTGAGTTGCGCATACGTATGTTACAAGATTCTGACAAAATAAAAAGAGCCACACAAAGAATGTAGTTTGGCCTGAGATCCACAAATTGAGGTTCTAATCATCGTGCAGTATGATGACTGTCAAGATTGTCGCACTTTCAATACGAGTAGAAAACTGCTGCAAGCTGCTCGATCACCAACCAGTCAAACTGACCTGAAATGTAATCTTCTCAGAGCTCGAAGGCCCAATGTTTCCATCCAAGCGCAGTATTTTTTCCTCAAAGGCTGAAAAATGAAACATTTCTATAGCCTTTGGAGAAAGAATCACAGCTTTTGAAAAAAAAAATCCCACTAAAAGGCCCTCCGTCCCTCATCACATTGGCATGAGGACAGAACGCCTTTTACATCATCCACTTCCCCTTCCAATCTTCGGTTGAAATTCTCAGCCGCCCATTACACTTTAGGCAAGTGTATAAAGCAAATGTAAATGTCAGCCAGGGCAAAAACGCTGGGACTTGTACTTCTCCCAAACAGTCCCCTACAGAAATCATGTGCATCCCGGATTTTATTCTCCTCGCTGAAGAAATCCCGGAATACGTCGTTCACTGTGTCGAGTTGACACACCTGGGCTCTGTAGCAACACGACAGAGACCTGCCTAAACATACACTGCCTTCCCAACGATCACGTGCTCCCTGCCGCGTCCCTCCGAACACCGATTCCCCAAGTTCTGATCGCCTATTTGGCCATGTTGCCCTCGACTCCGGCAGGACTTAAAATCGGCGCATGCAAGTCACGTCCCCGCGGCAACGAGCGGCCAATGAGATTATACCTGGAACTTGGTTGCCCGCCATTACCTATTTATAGCGAGATGAAGACAACACTGCCATATACACCCCCGACCCAAACCTCCTCGATGCATTACAAGTGCGACAAAAGTGGACTCAACATTTGGATTAAAATTAGACCTTTTTACCACAGGCAGGTGGCATCAGATATCCTGAGTCATAATACATGTACATACATAAACAACAAAGGGCAAGCATTATTATTGCCAATTGATATTATTGTATTGCAAATTATTTCTTCAAAATTAATACCCATTTGAAAAAAAATCTGACCCTTTCCTCAAAAAAAAAATATATCCCCTCTTTTAATCGGTGCTCGAATTTTTAATAGTGACTCAACTTTACAGTTTTATACTGTTGTTTTCCTCTTTGTAATGCAAATAAAACCTCTGGAATACTAATTATGTAGACATGACATTTAACCAGACACAAGTGGAAGGTCAGCTGGGGTCATTCACCTGTTTTCATAGGCAAATCTTTTGCCTCATCCCATTAAAATCTTCTCACCTGTCTGATGAAAAGACAGAGGAAGACAGCAACACTCAAGTGTCACTTACCATAGGGAAGCTCTTTTCAAGCTTTCCTCTGCGGTAATTATTTTTCTCCTCCTTTTTGGCAACTTTCCACTTGTTTCTCGAAACTGGGTCACTTAATTTGACCCAAGATTTGTCGTCGTTGTTTCTGTTGTTGTTGCTGTTGTTATTGTTGTTGTTTGTGTTGCCTGTTGTCGTTACTGCTGTTGTCATTGTTGTTGTTGTTGTTATTATTGGTGCAGTTGTTGTTATAGTTGCTGTTGTTGTTCTTATTGTTGTTATTGACTGTTGTCTTTACTCTAACTGTTGTTTTGTTGTTGTTGTTGTTGTTGTTGTTGTTGTTGTTGTTGTTGTTGTTGTTGTTGTTGTTATTATTATTGTTGTTGTTGTTATTGTTATTGTTACTGTTGTTGATGTTGTTGTTATTGGTGCTGGTGTTGGCTGCTGTTGTTGGCTGTAGTTTGGGTGCTGTTATCGTTGTTGCTATTGTTGTTGATTTTGTTGTTGCTGTTGTTGTTGTTATTGTTGTTATTTTTGACTTACTTTCACAGTGTGAGCCGATAATCCCTGGAGGACAATGACAGACATAGGAGTTATCACCGTCGACGCAAGTCCCACCGTTCAGACAAGGTATTGAATCACAATCGTCAATGTTCACCTCACACTGGGACCCTGCATGAAGAGAAGAATACAAGAGAAGAATGAAGAAGAGAACGACACTAGCTTGCACCTTAGGCACTAAAACTTGGCCGACCAAACTTGAAACAAACTGTACTGCCAAGAAGAGTGGTTGCGTGGGAGTCTTTAGCCAGCCTCATACTGACCTCGCGACGGCATGGTCAAGTCTTCTCCTAAAAAACTGCATGCACTATTTAAAGGCATAATACAATGATCAGTAAAGGTCACAAAACAGCACTCACACATGTCTGATCAAACATGTACATGAAATGATAAACCTGTGAAAATTTGAGCTCAATTGGACATCTGAGTCACGAGAAAATAGCGAAAAAACCGACTCAAATTATCTTATAAAACATAAAGAATGGTTTTGATCTTATACCCCGAGATCCAAACGGTTTCAGACTATGTTTAACTAATTTCTGGAGGAAAACAGCATTTCAGGCAGAGATATTTTAATAAAATAAAGATTAATGTTTAATTTCTGGCAGGAAATTAATTAAAGAGGAGATTGGAATTTCACCGTTTCCAATCAACCGCTGCCTGAGCTGTATAAAAATTATTCCAAATGCCAGAAAATTATTTCAAATATTTTAAAAGAATTTCTTAGAACTGTCAGACGTGGATTTCACCAAACTCTTCGTAACTTACTATCGATAGTAGGACGTCTGATGCATTGAAGCCCTACGTGGGACAGGCCCCCAACGATTTGGTTATCTTTCGTAACTCGAGTTACGATCGATCGCAGGGCTTCGTGAAATCGAGCCCAGGAAAGATATTTACTCCATTTCATCTGTTCATGAGGACCTTGGGCGTACTGACTTCTTGAAAGAGTCAGATGGTCATCTGATATGTGGAGTACTAGTCTGCTCCGACCCATGTTATGTCTCCGTGAGGTAATCTTAGAGGTAGCACTAGCGGTGGATTGGCGCTTCAAGGTTCAGACAAAATGTTTCCCTCGAGCAAGTATGATCCCAGGCCCCCTCCCCGGCTTCTTTCTATTGGAGCTCTTGTAGCTTACATTACACTTCACACTTTGACCGTCGTCGGGAGAGAACACGTACCACTCATGTCTTTTGAGCTACACAGCGCGAGCTACACACAGAGTATGAGGGACGAAAAGGAAACTCAATATGGCAACCAATCAAAACGTCATTATCCGCGGCGAGCAAATGGAGTCCCGTGAAATCTATCCCCCGCCGTCCACTTCTGGGTCAGCAATCAAGGCTTTGCGCTATGCCAAACAAGATTTTCGCACCATCACCCCCCCCCCCCTCTCCCACCCACCTTCTCGCTCTTTCCGGCTTCCAAACCAGTGATGACATTTGCTGCCATCTCGTCGTGACGGTTGTGAATGTTATTGAATAATAGGTTTCAAGGGAACCAAGGCCAAGTGCAGTTACGGTTCTACAGGATTTCAGGCTTGACCCATTTGGCACGTACGGTATATATTTTTTGGATGCATTTTTTTGTTTTTTTATGTATTTATGTTTTTGTATTTCTTTGTTGGCCGTTGTTTGATCAGCTTATGGTTTTAACCTATTTTCGTGATTTTATGTACAGCTTTAGTTGTTTTCAGACCAATTTTGAAAGAAGTTTGTGATATTTTGGCATGCCGTATGCAGTGTTTATGTGTAACACAAAGTTGGGCGCTAACAAAATGAACAGCTGAGCTATAAAGATGGCCGACATCTTCCAGTGGTTTAATTCCTGTCATAAAAGTACAAATCTTCTCTTTTATTGTCACTTTGACCAATTTTTTGGTTTATCAATTCTGGATTTATCTAAATCAAATATAATCCTTGAATTTCTCAAACTGCCCATTTCTGCCACAAATTATGACATTAATCATGTTACTTCCACATCCGTAAGGATATATTTTTTCCCCATCGTTAAGTTAATACCCAAACATCCACCCAACAGCCCCCATAATCAAAAAATTTAAAACTCAATCAAATGTGTTTTCTTCACATTTTGCCCAGCCTTGCTTTTCACGATTAAACACCACCATTTTGTTTTCTCGTTAGCGGTTTAATTTGATTAGAATTCACATTTACCGAGTCAATCCTTTCGGTCTTGGGTCTCCGGAGCTGGGATCATAATCAGTCTAGCGATGCACATACCCACAAGCTATTATTGCTGCTACCTAACCACTGTTTACACGGGAGATATATTCACAGTCTCACTAGAGTGGAGGGGAAAAAAAATGCCGCTAGAATGTAAAATGATAGGGCCTTTTGCCTCGGCCTGCTTCACGGACCAGACGTGGCTACGTGTGCCGTACATATGTGTGCGTGTGTGGCGTGGAAAACGAAAAAGAAAAAAAAAAGGGGGAGAGAAAAAAAAAATCAATCTTCGCTTTTTGACTCGCATCGATCTTCTCTTGACTCCAATGTGAGGGTTTTCCACGCCGACATGTTGTCCTCTGCGAATGATCTGTGAAAAATCTGATGGTGTATATAGTAGGCCCATATACTGAACGTGGCGGGGAACTTGATGTTGTATTGGGGAGGATGTTATAAACTGCAGGGGCTTGCATTGCACGGCTGCAGCTCTCAAGGTTTGTGGGATGAGGATTTTAAAGGTAATAATACATGTATCATACTTTGGTTTTTGTCAAAGAAATACAGATTCATGGCCCAAAAATATCGAGGAAGAAACAGTAACAGTCATCTGTGTAAATTTCAGTCCCATACGGTGCCAACTTTTTGAGAAAACAGTGAAAAACGGCCACAGTATTTCTTAAGTCTTTTCTCTTTTATTTTTTATCTTTTAAAAGATTTTTGGTCGTTGTTTTACTAATTTCTGGAAAAATACATAATTTCAGGCAGAAACATTTTAACGGTATGTTTCTACCACCACCATTTTCATACCCTGTAAGTTATACGTAAATCTGTGAAGATTTCTGTTTCGGTTTCTTACCAAAATATGATACTACCTTTAACAGAGTAACCATCTGCCCACGTGGAAGAGAGCGGAGATAATTCCATTTATCTGTCAGATCCTAGCAGATGAATTAACTCTTCACTCAGAGACTAGAAACACCATCCGCAATTGTCAACAGTTGTCTTCAAACCTCTAATGGATATACCTCCTGCATGAATCTCAAATATTTACATTTTCATCTTGCGACGATAAAACACCATTATCTTGGGATAAACGTTTGTTCGCGCGTCCCAAAGTGTCTTCATTCATCAAGCACCTGCCTGATGTCTAATCCCGTCAGTAAATCGTCGTAGTTTGGATTTTTTTTGTTTTACCAAAGGTTGCCTCGTCCCACTTGGCATTTACATTTTACCTCTGTGGACTCAGAGGTTGACATATGCAACGTAAGAGGCTTAATGGTCAGTCAGCGTGTACGTACTGACGCAAGATACATATCTCTGTTCAACTGGCAACAGTGACTATGTGAGGGCAGAGCTCGTCTCGTGAAATAGGGAGGCCGCCAAAAATTCCATCATTTTAAAGTTAAACAGCTTTTTAGATTGTACTGCCATATGATTATGGGAAGATGTTTTGTTTTTTGTTCATTGAGCTAGATATCAAATCATTTATTAATTTATTTGTCAATTCATTCATTTTAGTAACAAATTTTAGTAATAAATTTTGAGGGCCCAGAAATTGAATTCCTACGTTGAGCTGGTATCATATAAATATAAATGGATCTCACCAGATGTCATTAGCCTATCCAATCAGGGGACGATTTCACGAAGCCTTACGATCGATTGTAACTTTATTTACGATGGATAACCCATCGTATCCAACGTAGGGCTGCAAGGCATCATAAGTCACATGACTGATAGTAAGTTACGATGAGTTTGGTGAAATCAACCTTTGCTTTTATAAAAGGCAACATTCTGGTGACTCATCCAATCAACTTCAAATCTCCCGAATAGCGCTCCGCACTAATGACGTCACACAAGTGATTTGGCCAGCGCGCGCATGTATTAAGTACCGGGATGTCAGACAAACATTGACTCACACACGTTGTGTACACCATGTATGCACACAAACACACCCACCATACGTTTGCATGGTTGCAATGTTTGTCTGAGTTCCGGTGTGCTATTTTTAGCATAAGTGCGGAGTGCTATTGTCTCAGGTTTCAATGGAAGGAAGAAAGATAGCTCCCCAAGAGGAATATATCAATGGAAAGCCTTTTTTTCCGGCTCATTTCGGACAAGATATGATCGAGGACTTCAGTGGCTTTGCATACATTACTGTTGTGTCAATTTAAATAATAGAGAATTCGAAGGCCATGGATCTATAGATGCAAAATGACATCATTGAGTAGAGTGCCATCAGCTTTTGGTCAAACTGGTTTTATGAGTTGGTAACCCACGGCGTTTCCCATTATATCTTCATCTTAATGTCCTCAGAGATACCAATGAGATGACGTCAGAGCGTCTATGAGAGGTCTCCGAATCATCCACCGGGGAATATTATGATATGTTTGCCTTCCTGATCCCGATTTACCTGTAAATCAGTCCCATACGGTGCTCACTTTTTGAGAAAACAGTTTTGGTTTTTTAAAAGATCAAAAAGATTTTTGGTCGTTGTTTTACTAATTTCTGGATAAATACACCATTTCACCAGGCGAAAAATTTGTAACGGTATATTTCTACCACCACCATCTTCATACCCTGTAAGTTAAAAGAAAATCTGTGAAGATTTCTGTTTCGGGGATGTAACGATATGTTTGCCTTACTGATCCCGGTTTACCTGTAAATCCCGGCGAGCACTGGCAGCTGAACTTGTTGCCCAGGTCCAAACACCGCGTGGCGTTGTTGCACGGCTGGCTGGCGCACAGGTCCACCTTGGTCTCGCACCACTGGCCGGAGTAACCGGGGCCGCAGTCGCACCGGTAACGGTCCAAGAGATTGACGCAGGTGCCGGCGTTCTGACAGGGCGAGGAGATGCACTCGTCATACTCCTCTTCGCAGTGCGTGCCCGTGTACCCTAAGAGAAGAATTTACAGAGAGAAACAAAAACTTTTAACCGGCTACATCTGCATATCTCCCGCTTTTAGAAACAATCGGCTTAAATACAAAACCCCCCTCAGTCAATTGACTCTTTTTTAGAAAAATCTATATTTCAGAACTAAACGGCAGATGCAAATTGCTTCCCGTCGGGAATAGGCCTAACCTCAACTCTTAAAATATCAGGGACGGACACTCTAAGCCCGATAGAATCTTTCTCCGAGGCTAACTGACACAGAAAAGAAATGCGCAAATGTAGAGAAACTCAGAAAGACACCCAACAGAAATCTGAGAGGAGAAAACACACAGGGGAGACGTTGTTTGCCTTTTCTCGGTTGAAATTGGAGACAAATCGGGAGAACAGAATGGAACATCGAGTCAATAGCCGTACCGGCCAATGACAGTCAAGGAGAAGGACTCTTTGCTCGGTCAGTATAAATGGCAGGTCATATGTAATCGTAAGCAGAATACAAATCAGACGACACAGGCTTTACGCTGGGGTTGCTGCATGGGTACCAGCAGCAGCCATATCTTACCTGGTGTGCAGTAACACTGGTAACCGTTGACCCTGTCCTTGCAAATGCCATGAATGCAGGGATTGCTCAAGCACTCGTCGGCCTCGACGTCGCAGTGTTCTCCCATCATGCCTCTCTGGCAGATGCACTGGTAGTCGTAGCCGTTGTAGCCTTGTTTCTGATCCAGGCATGTCGAGCCTTCTGAGCAGAGATGCGATTGGCAACCGTCGTATTCCTCGCAGTGGGGACCGGTGAAACCAGCGCAGCAGTGACAGGCGTAGTTTGCCTTTAGTGAACAAACAAAAGTAAACATATTGATCAGATAATATTGTGTGAAATGTAAGGTTGCTCAATGCTTTGTTTCAGTTTTCATGGACACTCACATCAAACAAAGAAAAGATCATTGATTGAATAATTGATTGGTTGATGAATTAATCCATTCACCAATCAATCAAACAATCAATTGAACGATTGAACGTTCAATCTATTAATCGATCAATCAAATAAATCAATTCTATCTATCAATCAATCGATCGATCGATCAAGCCATCAATTGATCAATCGATCAAGCTATCAATCGATCAAGCTATCAATCGATCAAGCTATCAATCGATCAAGCTATCAATCAATCAATCGATCAAGCTATCAATCAATCAATCTATCAAGTGATCAATCAATCGATCAATCGATCAAGCTATCAATATATCAAGTGATCAATCAATCAATCAAGCTATCAATCGATCAATTGATCAATCGATCAAGCTATCAATCGATCAAGCTATCAATCGATCAAGCTATCAATCAATCGATCAATCAATCATTTGATCAATCCATCTATTGATCTAGCGATTAAACAATTAATCGATCAATTGATCAAGCGATCAAGCAATCAATTGATCAAATGCTTAAACAACCAATAGAGCAATCACTCAAGCAATCAATGATAGATGAATCAAATGCTCAATCAACCAATAAAATCAATCAATCAATAAATCAATCAATCAATCAATGATCAAAAACAAAAGTCGATATTCAAAATCCACCTGCACATTTACAGACAACCAGCCTTAAGATGCCCCAAGGACATTCCCAGGGACATTCCCAGGGCAGAGACTTCGACAGAATGGCAAAACCCTCAGCCACCTCCCCCTCCAACTTTCTCAGGTTGCGGGCCACGTAGCCGCTTGAACACACCAAGCTCTCTGTTGTCCTCCCCAAAGTGTCAGCTACATACGTGCAAGTATGTCAAGAGTCACTTGGGAAGCGAAGCCAGAGCAATTCAACCAGAGACTCTCTGCGCGAGGCCAGTTGGGAATATGGTAAGGCGTGCATGTACATGTTTGTACACGTATGTATGTGGGCCAAATAATGCACACAGAACTGAGAACAAGGTGTATGTAAACTAATGACTGCGAACTATATGTTCAGCGCGTTTAAATTCAGAGTAAAACTCACAGATTTGGGATTTTTTCCCAAGGATTTCTGTGCTTATATGCCCCGCACAACCAAAACTAACCAAGATTGCACTTTTTGTATTTTTTTAATGCCCACTGATCAGCTGATCTTTGCAAACCATAAATTGAACAGGTTACCAACCAAAGATTACATGCATTGTCCATTGCTTATGGCTGGCTCCCGGCTGATTTTGCTTAGCATAATTTATAAGCAATAAGTTCCCAGCGAAGATGAGGTCGACATAAAACCCCTATGAGTCTAATGAACCTGTTTGCACTATTCATATAGATGTGAGAAGGGACGCACATGGGATCAACAATCTTGACGACAGGTGAATTAGTATGCTTAGCAGTATGCTAAGCATAATTTATAAGCAATATTCCCAGCGAAGCAGTTTTTAGAAAATAAGGTCGAGACATGAACCCTTATGAATCTAATGAACCTGTTTGCACTAATCACGTAGACGTGAGAAGGGACGCACATGGGATCAACAATCTTGACGACAGGTGAATTAGAGAGGTCAATCCAACTATATCTTTCCCCTATAGCGATACAATCAAGAAACGGAGAGAGCGATCGAGGGAGAGAATTGTTAGACCCTCGGGGCACCGGCTAAGTGATTGAATTAGAATACTTAGTCCCCTACTATCAGGCGACGGGAAGCTGGAGCTGGAGCAAAGAGACGTATAAATATCCCGGGATCGTCAGTCTCCATCGGCGTGACGATATTCTCAACTAATGGACGACCCCAATTTGAAGTTAAATTCGTTGATACATGTACGTACGCCTCCCCAAACCATTCCTTCATCCATAAATTTCCCCCTCGCTAGAAAATGCTCAGATAAATAATTGGAAATCCCGTGCACTTTCTATCAAGAGCTAAAAATCCAGGCATCGGACATGATAATATTGACAAGATTCATGGGCTGATGTTTAGGTTGGGATCAAGATTTTTTTGGAATTAAACCACCGGATAATTAATTGGTTTCTGTTTTTTATGGTTCTCTTTGAAGCGGAGTCTCAGGCTCCGGCTCAGACTCCGGTTCCATCATTCAAACGCTAAAAATATAAGTTGTGATTTTTCATTGAAGCTGAAGCTCTGGCTTAATTTTCAAACCAGATAATCTACTTCCGAACCGCAGCCAAAAGTCTCTATCTATTTGGGTACCATTTATTTTAGAATGGATTCACGAAATGGTGCTGGAGCGAAGCCTGAGCCTGAGTTTCAAACTGTTGACATGGGCCTGAATATCAATGCTAGGATACATGGCATCTATGTCTTGGAGAAACACTTCCCACAACCAATCAATGTTCCAGCAATCAATCTACCAGCCCTGGGCCAATTTCATAGAGCTGCTTAGCACAAAAAATTGCTTAGCACAAAAATTGCTTAGCACAAAAATAGCTTGCCCAATAAAACAAACCACCATTGAAAATTCCATTTGATATTCATGGTCAGCGAACGACAGCCAAAGAACAATTGCAAGTGATACACAACACACAGAAATGTGTTTGTTAATCCTGTTTTTTACTAAGACAGAAATGTCATCCTTTATAGCAAATTTTTGTGCAGAGCAGCTCTATGAAATTGGCCCCTGGATGCTGTCGATTCAGCGTCCAAAAATGACATCATAGGTTGTTCAACCCCGGAAGGGATACAGAGTCAACAGATCTTTCTGTTCTCTGTCCGGGATTTTTTTTGTTCTTTTAGAGGACGGAGTATCGATCCTGATATTGTATGTCCTGGTTCCCCGGCCTGTTTCAAATTGATCTTGCAAGTCTTGTAGCAGCACAGCACCGGTTTGAATTCAATTTCATGATTTGGTTTCCTCCGGGTTCGTTCCATTTGTTTTTTATCTTGCTTTTGTAAAGTCACACTCACCATTCAATTTTGAGAGGAGGGGATAAAGTTTGACTTGACCTGGAGTTGAACCCGAGACTTTTGGAACAACGCACAAGTGTACTAGTGATCTGCCATCTGCATGGGATGGGCCTCCCTATAGTCAAGTATCTTTGCTCAGGGTGGCAGTCTCAAGCTGTATATAACCCATTAACTGCCATACCAGTGCTCTGCCATCTGAGCTATCCAGCCCCATGATGGGGCCTCCCTGTAGTCAACTATCTTCACTCAGGGTGTCAATCAGATTTTATGCCAATTAAAAAACAGTGTGAAGCATTTTAAATAAGTTGGCAAGATGATCTGCCTTTGGCTGTACGATGGTCACTTGAAATCAGTAGCCTAATAAAATAATCAAACCACACTACGGCCCTAATAACCTGCTACCATCTCTCTGTGACAAGTCTAATTGCATCTGGATCACATTACTATCGAGAAATAACCAATGAAAGTGAAAGAATACACTGGAACCAAAACACCTGCGTCACCATGGCAATAAATTAGAAGCAATTTTAATTCCTCCGCTATAATCTCTGCCATTGAATTTCATTTTTGGCGAGACATCTCATTTGAGAAGTTCGTCATTTTGGCCATGGGATTGATGTAACACAATAAGGAAAACATGACAAAAGCTTTTATAAAGAATGAAATTTCATCCTCAAAGGTATGAGGTCATCGGAGGTCATGAGGGGAGCATCAAGACCGTAACCATGGCAATGATGGTCGTTGTCTTCAAGCCAATCCAAACCTCATGCTGTTCTTCGGAGTTCTTCACCATGCTGCGCGATCTGTTCATAATTTGATTTGTCATGACATAAAAACAAACCTGTGAAATTTTCAGCACAACTGATCATCAGAAACAGTAGAAAACAGCGAGAATCTGTTGCAATTGTTACGCCAAATTATGAGGTTATTGTAATTGTGAAGTTTTGATCTCTGAGATCAAAACTGTTTTCGGTATTTTGTTTTACTCATTTCTGGAAGAAATCACCATTTCAGGCAGAAAAATGTTAACAGTATGTTTGTACCAGGTCTATCTTTATACCCTATAAGTTATAGATAAATCTGTGAACATGTCTGTTTTGGTTTCTCAGGGCTCGAATTTTGTGAAAAAGGGCACTGGACAGCAGGTCTAGTGACTGAAGCATTTTACTAGCCCTAAACTTTTAGGGCAATTTTACACATAGGAAAACTGTAATTGTATGCAATATTGAGCCATAAATCATCAATTTAGGCACCATTTTAATTGTGCAAGGTAAACAAAATCGCTAGACAGCTGGACTAGTGCAGTACACACTTTACTAGACTCGGTCCACGGTATAGTGGATATTTCGAGCCCTGTTTCTTACCAAAGTATGACAGTACAGATTCTACATTTCTGTCCAGAATTTTTTCCACAATTGCCTTGAATTATCATTTCCGAGCATGATGTCTGAAGTAGCATCCGATAAATAAAGCATTGATGACAGATTAGAATCAAATATGAAACTGTCGGGACGCCGGGATGAATTTTTTCCCCCACTGGCTGAGATTAGTTGTGTGTATGCATCAGGTCAACTGCTACGACCTCTAGTAACCTCATTCAATTTTGCCTCCAAGTCCCAACGTTGGTATCGATCGATCCGACCAGAACGAAGACAACCAAACAAAAAAGAAATCCACAAGGGACCCTGGACTCTGAGTGACGGACCCAAGATGTCTTTAATTACGACGAGGATAAAAATCGTGGGATTCTTTCGACATGTTCATGTTGAGTCCTCTGACAACAAAGATGGGACTGTTTGTCGTCCAGAGCCTGAAGTCTTAGAGACAATTGAGGCACGCCGCTCAGGCAAGAAAAGAAAGACCTTGCTTGAGGCCTTCTTCCTTCATTCTATACACCTCACCCGGAAGTTATCTCCTGCTTGTTGCTGTGGGCACACCCTCTGCAAACAATCCTCCCCCTCTCCGTGAGAAAGACGATCGACGGACGAACAACCGGGCAGAATGAAGAAGATGAAGAAGAAAGAAACGACCCAAGAAAAGAGCCCACAGCTCCAAACGGGTGTCATTATCTTCCGATATTGACGCAGGTGCAAGTAAAGAACGACCACTTTCCAGTCCGGGAAAGTCAACTCGGATTGCCTCGCAGGAATGCTAGGATGGAGTGCAAGAGTGAGAGAGGAAGAGGGAAGAAGGGGGGGGGTAGAGACTCAGGATGGAACCGGGAGCATAAACGCAGGTGGAATGTCGCACGCCGGCTATATCTCCCTCCACCAGTGGCCGTCACGATGCGCAATTACACTCCATCCAACCGACCCCCTCGGGGGATTGATAGCTTTAACTTTGACCGAGCGTCATGCATCCGTCTGATCCTCAGATTCTTGGCAGACATGTTTGGTCTTTAAAGACACTGATGCAAGACATGGCTCCAGCTCTCTGACTGGACGGCAGGTGGACTCGCATGAGCCCATCAATCATGTGATAAAAACACAGGGCCTTTTCGAAACAGAGGCTCATCAGGCTCAGGCTCAGGCTCAGGCTCAGGCTAAGGCTCAGGCACCGTTTCATGAATCAATTCTTAAATAATTAGTATCAAAATAGAGGCTTTTGGCTGTCAATTGGAATTAGATTCTCTCAAAGTAGTTTGAAAAGAAAAACAGCTTCAGCTCCAAATCACAACCTATATTTTTAGCAAATGAATGATGGAACAGGAGCCTGACAGGAGCCTCCATTTTGAAAAGGCCAACAGACTGTAAAATAATACCGATTAAAATCATGCAAACAATTCTTAGAATAAGAAATTCGAGAAATTGTGCTCCTTCCTTACAAACAGCTTATAGACAAAACATACAGCGAAAGATCCCAGTTCATATGATCATTTCTAAGATCGTACGTCCCACAGCTGAGTGTTTTGTGCAAACACAGCAGACTCCACTTGACAGAGTACAGCCGTAGTCAAGAAGATCTACCATCAACAAAGAACACGGACGCATCTTGAGATATTCCACCTCAGCGCATTGTTATTGACAGAAATCCTACACAAATGTACACTCTCGTCAGCCAGCAGATGAGTAAATATAAAGACTCGGTGGGCGTTTGTTTTTTGCCAGTATCCTGATGGCGTTATTGACTTTGCTAATATTTTGCCTAGCACGCACGGCCAAATCGCTAGAGAAAAAGCTTGAGAGACACTGAAAAAATAACGACTTTTTTTTTCCCCACGACGTGAGACTATTTTTGGACATGAATTTGTCAAAAGGTCCCGTACTTTATATCTGCTGAAACAACAAGAGAAGAAAAAGGATGATATTTTCAAATTGTGGAGAGCTTATTCGAGCCAATTATTGGCTGAATTATCAATAACAATCTCCGGAATCATTTTAGGTTGAACAGACAAAGGACGACACCTTCCCTGATGTTAATAGATACTGCTGCATATCTCTAGTGTCCAGTTCATTTCAGTAATAGTTTAGCTTGAAACTCACACAGCCTGCCACTCTTTTGTCAATCCACGTATATTCATCACAGGTTCTTGTATTCATTTTACGAGTACATGTACTTTTTTTATTTAAATTACCGGTACCTGAAGCGACGAGACGAGACTGGAGTCTCGGGAGAATTTGGCAATTATCATGATCATCTCTCACTTCTGTATCTATAATGCTTCAATTCAATTTTCCGCGAGTCCTTTGGGGGGAAAGCCATAAAATTGCTCTGGGCTCCAGCGGATCGATAACATTTCTGTTTGGAATGGGTTATTTTTTTTTAATGACTTTGGCTGGTGGTGAAGAAACACTGATGGCAGAGCTAGCCACGGTGAGGGACCAAACAACATGGACGCAGATCGGCAGGGGACCTGAGACATGATCAGAGGCTCGACAAATAAATCGTCAAGCCGGTAGTTTTTTAACAAGCCGATGAAATGAAAACATGCACTCACACACAATGCTATAATAGGCAGCCACAGCCAGAGCCTGAGACGGAGCCACAGCCAGAGCCAGAACCACAGCCGAGTTTTGAGAAAGGCCCTTGATGTCATTTAGGCTCGCAAATCTTCCTTCCCTCCCCCCACCCCCCTTAAAATGTTTTGGATGCGTTTGATGCTCGAGTAGTCGGTGTTGACGGCGGTGTCTTTTGTACGAGGCATCTATCATCTCCAGAAGAGATAGGACTCCATCATGGCTGATTAGAAAATGCACTTCCCAGATCGACTCATGCACAGTGGCTGGTCTAATACCTCCCCTTCCACACAGCCTTGAAAGCATATAGCCACGGAGAAAAACATTAGAATAAATATGCATGCTCAGAACATGACATTACCACCTCGAATTCGATTTAGTTTCAGGTTTACTCTTATTTATTTTTTTGGTTGCATACGGAACATAATTTGCCGTAATCTTCCGGGACAAATTTAATCAGCAGTAAGCAAGGAAGTTGCAGGCATCCGGAGTTGTGAATTATGTTGTCGGGGCTTTTACAGAATGACGGTGGAAGCTGCACTGACCACAATGCGAGCCTTCGAGGTATATCTTTATTCAGCTATTGTCGAGTTCCTCCACAATTACAGATGGAGAGGTAGTAAATTAATATAGCCTGGCTGTAATACCAAGAAAGGGCTGATAATATTTACGCAGCGAGGCAGTTGGCTTGACAAGAACGGTTGCAGCTGAACAGCCTGTGTACAGCAGACGAACAATAGGAGGATACTTCAGCGTTGTAAATTAGTTTACGACCCCATAACCATGGTAACAGCGTCTAATAAATGTAATAAAAAACCGCCATGGGGCTTTTTATAGTCTATGGCCCAAATTGTATGAACAAAAAATATACTGTACATCCCTCATTATAAAAGGCAAATAATAAAACAAGATATCAAAGATTCTCTGCCGAGTTGCTATAGCAACATCAAATCCATTGATGAGGACAGATAATGCAGTGCATCAATATACATCATTTCTGTACATAGGAGCAACTTGAAATTTCATCTCAACAATTATTTTTTGAAAAATTTAACAGTAGATTTTAAATCTACTATTAAGTTTTCAAAAAGGCCATAGTAGATCAACTGGCTATTAAGTACATTTAATGAAAAAAGATCAAGGAAAAATAATAACGAGATGGACAAATTTGATGGTTTCCGGCTAAATTTACGGACATGCATATAAAATGCTTTACAGGTAGCTTTACAGCAGCCATAAAATACAAATGCTGACAAGAAATTTATCGCCAATAAAAAAATACAAGTAATAAACTGCTGCAAACTGCTCATCAGCCAAAATGACGACCTGAAATCAATAAAATGCCTAGAGTTAGGAGGGCCTGACGTGTTTCGATCCTAGCAGGATCTTTATCGAAGGCTAAATGACAAGAGGACAAGAACGTGCAAGTAAAGATACACATAAATAAAAAACAGAAATCAGCACAAGTCCAGCACGTTGCCATGGTGATGTTATTTTCTTCGTGACACAGACCAGGAAATTGGGGCTGACCACCGTTGGTCCGACGGAAATTTGAGATAATTTGATCCTGAACCTGTTCTGACTTGGTCAAGGATGCGTTGCCGTGGTGAGGCTGCAAATACGGTCCCCCGTACAGGCCATTTGAAATTAATAATCGTGATACTGACATTACTACAAAATAGGTTGAATATCATATTCAAATATGAGTGGTTTTTTTCCACTGAAAAAAAGGTCAGGAAATGAACTTTCCAGCGAAGTATTTCACTTGGACGTTACATCCCTTTAATCTCCGGGAAAATTCCGGAAATGATGCGTTTTGAAGGCTTGTTTACCCAATGCAGCCTTGTGCGACATTTTGTCTGCCCGGTTTGTTTTGTTGTGTTAGACGGGTGGTTACCTTGGTGATGAGAGATGACACTGCCGTCGCCTCCAATGGTTTGTCTGCTTGTTTGTGGGATTGTTTGTTTGGATATTTGTTTATAATAGTACTGCTTCTGGTTTCACTCCTGTTGTTTCATTGTTGGTCTGTCGTGTCTGATACATGTAGTTGGTCACCTTGGTAATGAGACATGACACTGCCCTTCATCTCCTGGGCTTCTATGTTGGTCAGCTTGTTTGTTTGTCTGTTATTCTAGACGTTTCCTACTAACCTAGTAAAGACATAGCACTACCATCATCTCCAATGCTACAACGTTTATCGGTATTAGTCTGTTCTTTTTCAACGGTTGCTCTCCTCAGTGAGACATGGCATTAACATCATCTCCTAGGCTTCTATGTTGGTAAGCTTGTTTGTTTGTTTGTCTGTTCAACGGTTGCTCACCTCAGTGAGACATAGCATTCCTCCACCACCACCTGGGGCCAATTTCATAGAGCTGCTTAGCACAAAAAAAAATGCTTAGCACAAAAATGGCTTGCCCTATAAAACGAACCACAACTGAAAATTCGATTTGATATTCATGGTCAGCGAAAAACAGCCAAAGAACAATTGCAAGCGACAAACAACACATGGCAATTTGGTTGTTAATCCTGTTTTTATTAATGCAGAAATGTCATGCTTAGCAAATTTTTGTGCTAAGCAGCTCTATGAAATTGGGCCCCTGTTTGCTCCACTATGGTATTCAGCGTCCACCATCCTGGATGGTTCCTGTTGCATGTAGCCCTTAAGTGGCTTCCGTCCTTCTTAGGCACGAACGCTTTAATAATGAATTTTTTCTCCCCTGCACCGAGTGAGGAAGCCTAATTTTAAAAGCCATAACTCATTAAAGTATGGTGCAGCTGCAGCGCTCACACCCAGCGAACATAATCTGATCTCGTACTCTTTTATGTCCGGGGCTTTACACCGCTTTCTATATAAAACCTGCATCCCACCTACGGGCCATCATGCATCATTACTCAACATGATTGATTCGTCGGCTTTTAAGTAGACTTTTTTTTTCTTCTTCTTCTTCTTCTTCTTCTTCTGTTGAACAGGTTTGTGATATCCTAGTGTGAGGTTGAAATGAGGTCACGCCTTTATCGCCTTTTGACTGTGATCGTTAAAATTAGACGTTGAGTTTCTAAGCAAATTGAAACAACGAAATATGCATGGTACGTATGCTATGCATCAGGGATGTGAGCAGCCACACACACACACAATCTGAAAACACCACGGGAAAAGCTGAAAAGCTGGAGAGAAAAAGCTACGAAAGGTTTGGTGAAATCGACCCCTGGACACCTATATTAACACCACATGAAATCTCACACAGTCAGCCGATTATCGACAAGAAGGATATGTATTCTAGTTACTCACAGGGGCAGATCCAGGGGGCGTGGGGGCGCACGCCCCCCTTTTTCTTCCAGCCCCAAAAAAAAAAAAACGAAAAGAAAGAAAGAAAGAAAAAGAAAATAGAAAGAAGAAAGAAGAAATATATAACCCTCCCTATTAAGGCACAAAGACTCAAAAAAGAGAAGAAAATGAGGGCCAGGGGAGACAAAATTAGCTAGCCTCGAAATGCATCTGTCGCTATTGAATTGCCGCATTTTATTGCCACGCCCCTTCCCCACCCTTTTGGAAAATCCTGGATCCGCTCCTGACTCATCTGGTATAAAGGAATAAACAGAAACAACAAAACTGACAGGTGACTGAAAGGAGTAGGATTCAAACCTGCATACCTCTCTCAAAATAAATTATAAGCTGAAGACAAAGTATTTACCAAAACAATTAGCTGTCTTCCTTTGATTGATGGTATGGTAAGCATCAGACGTCCCTCGAATTATTCCCTCAGATCTGACATGTCTGGCTTTCAGCTTTAGTTCAAATATCTCAATGTAAATATTGACAACAGTAATGGCTGTGTCAAATTATAGCTTCATTTGTACAAATTCTATAAACATCAGAGAAGTCAACCTTCAAAATTGCAACATTAGCCTCATTCTGATAGAGCCATATTCAAACTGATCAATTGAGCTGAAAAATTCACAGGTTTGTTTTTTATTCCACAACAAATCACATTATGAACAGTCCGCAGCTGTTCTGTGTCACCTTCGCCAAAGTATGATACTACCTTTAAAGTTCAAATATCTCACGGTAATCATTCACAAAGGCTGTGTTATCATCCTTCATGGCATTTCTACAGACAAGTCAACCTTCAAAAATGAAACATAAGCCTCATTCTGATAGAGCCATCGTCAGACTGTTCATGACTCAATAAAACCATTCAACCATCTTTCGAAATTGATAATTAGGTCTTAAACACTTAACATTGTTCTCTAAAAACTCTGGCCTTTTTCCTTTTTCTATCTGCTGATCAAATCATAATCACATTGATCGACAAAATGAAGGAAGAAATCCAAAATGCATCCACATTCTTGCTGAGTGAGCAAAAAAAAAACGCAAAACAGGAACTGATTATAACTCGGCTTTGGTTTGTTACGCCCGCGAGCCGTACACTCCAGTAAATAGGTCAGAATGAGCCATTGCCACGATTCCTGAGATAGGATTGATGACTAGAACCGCATTAATACGTATATACGCCGTCGTCACTTGAGGGCAGGTTTGGTGTGGGAGAGGGGGGGGGGGAGGGGAGTGAGGGGGGTACGTAGGAGCTCTACACAGGGGACAATCATTTAAACTAACAACCTGCACTGGATTGTGGCAACATTTTTAACCCAATTTTTATGATCATGTTTAGATTAGCACCTACAGTTCAGATTAACAGTCGCACAGAGGAGGGCTAACACACAAATTAGGTACCATGGATCTATATCTCCATGGGTCGATTTCACCAAACTCATCGTAGCTTACTACCAATCGTAGGACTTATGATGCATTGCAGCCCAGTTCTGTCTTAGTAAAAACAGGATTAACAACCAAATTTCCGTGTGTTGTGTATCACTTGCAATTGTCTTTTGGTTGTTGTTGCTGACCATGAATATCAAATGGAATTTTCAATGGTGGTTTGTTTTATTGGGCAAACGATTTTTGCGCTAAGCAATTTTTTAGTTTTTCCTCTGTTTTTTTTTTCCTGGAAGAAAAGGGAGGGCGTGCAAGCCCCCCACACCCCGTGGATCCACCCCTGGGGGCAGTTCCCTTGACAACAGGCCCAGTCGTTGCCATAGTTCACACGTTCACTCCCAATTAGACGTCCATTTAACTCAAGAACAAAGAATGGCAACACAAACAGACATTATCGACACTCTTTACAACCAGCCATCCATAAAAACAAACATCGTCTCTCAGCCTGTTACCACGGCAACACAGAGTCCCTTAACAGTCTTCCGACATATCATATCAAAATCAGACACATTGCCTTCTTTCCATATTTTCGTTATATTTAACGAATTTATGTGAAATATAAAACCATCTATTCGATACCCAAATCACGCAAGGTCGGACGTTGCTTTCCTCTTGTGTACAAGCAAAGCCCACGAAGTAAACATACGACAGAATCTAATAAGATTTCATCACAGACTCACGATACAAAACGTGACTGTCGGACTTTTCCCCCCCAAAAAATGATGTCCATGTTGCTATGGTAATGTCAATGTTGCTATGGCAATGTCAATGTCAATGGAAAGAGTATTAAATCATGGATAACGCGGCCTACTTTCATGAGTCTGATTTTTACCTTGAGCATAGAATCAGTGCTTAAAGAAGCGTAAAATGAGAGATTCCCTGCTTATACTCGGCTAGCGGGAGAGTTTGATGCATTAAAAAGGCCATGAAGGATGATAACAAGTGTAGGATGCCGTAATAATCTAAGGCATCATCGAGAGACGGTTCGCAACTTCAAGCTCTTGGCATCGGACGGAAAATGTGCGAGAAAATCTATGAATGTCAGACACCTCTTACTAGCTGTGAAGGCGTGGACCCCCCCCCCCCCAAAAAAAAAAAAAAAAAAAAAAAAAACATATACAGTCGTGGTGACGGCACCCTGATGATTCATGGTTATATAGTTGAAAACAAATTATCATAATTGATTTTTGTGACTGTAAAGGTTTTTTTTTTTAAGATGAGCACGCGTTGTGGTGTCTGACTGATGAGGTGGCAGGTGTCGTCGGCCTGATGTGTCCAACTATTCATGGGCAGGATTACGCTGACCAATAGCCCATCAAACTCTCCTGAAATTGTCTCCGTTTTTGACAAAGATTGACATCCTCAAGTGTTCTTCTCTTCATAAATCTCTTTTTTTATTAAAACTTTATTGGATGACTAGAAATTTCTCTCTCTCTTTCTCCAAGCTGCTTGTTCTGATGCTGTAACAAGCGGCAAAACATCACAAAATTTTCCCCAAATGGTTAATTTGGTACTTTTTATTAAAACATTATTTTTATTATCGCATTAACTGATGATGTAATGTTGGAAAATTTATTTTAAAATCTATTTAAAAATCTCAGTTTCGGATTTATGTAATAAATATAATCTGAAACATTCTTAAATATGACGTTTATAGCAGCCCCAACACTTGCTGGATTCAAACAATCACAATGACCGACCCTGTCACATGACCGGTGCCCACATAACAATGCTGATGGTTTAGATCGAGTTAAGTACCATGCCCAGGAACACAATTACATGACCCTGTCAAGTGACTGTCTTCAAACATTCTCAAAGCTCGACTCCAACTCCGGCTCAATTTCGTGAATCCATTTTAAAATTACTGGTATCAAAATAGAGACTTTCGGAAGTAGATTCTCTGGTTTCAAAAAGAAAACAGATCTTCAGCTTCAATGAAAAACTCACAACCTGTATTTTCAGCATATGGAAGACAGAGACGAAGTCGCAGCCTGAGCTGGAGCCAGAGGCGAGCTTTGAGAAAGGTCCCATATCTTCCTTCACCAATGCATGGTCATCAAACATCATCCCACAGTACACAATGCACTATAACCAAGCAGTGTACGGTTTCCAGAAATTATGAAGCCATTATTTCCGATCCATCATCAAAGACTAATTTATTTCCAACCAAATTCTCCCAGCATTAACATAGGATTTCTTCTTCGTGGAAGAAACTCTCTCCACACATTCTTCATGTATGTATGTACAGTGTGATGGGAGTCCTACATTTGTTCTACTCCTTCCGAACGGACGGCATAATCTCAATAATTGGATATTAATGAAGAGATAGGAAGACCATTCCCCAGCTAGACGGACGAATAATTCACTCGTAATCCTGTCCCCCTTGAGCAATATCTCGCTGTATGTATATGCAAGATTCCTCTATAACTTCCCCACCCCCCTTTTGCTTCTTATCCCCTGGGGGTCCGACTATTCTAAGATTTCCGAAACAACATACAGCCATTTATCTGCTTTACTTCATTGTTGTTGCCTCGTCCGTGGGTGTAATTTATAAGATCACTCCCCGTACCTGCCTTCCGATTTTCTTATTTTTTTCTCCTCGATTTATTTCTTTCTTTATGATTTTTCTGTCGGGGACATGGATGAATTTTGCGGAGTGACTGCAGGAGCTAATTTCCTGCTGCTGCTTAGACGAGCAGCAATGAATCCGTCGCTAGGCAGCGGGAGTGGGAGAGGGGAGGACAATTTGTGAAGCGTATTTTTCAAGCTTGTTTGTGTGACTTGCTGATTGTGAACTCGGAGAGGCTATTAAATCACCGTTACCGAAGCCAAACTGTCCGCCATTCAAATGGCGATTGGTTTTGGGAAAATGTAACGTGTTGTCGGCAAAATAAATGAAATGTGTATCAAATGGTTTACATTCTTCACAGCCTGTTGATTAAAGATTGCATCTTATCCTAAATGTAAGATGCTGAATCACATACTTCTTTTATTTTCAGAGGAGGATTTGTTGTTTATTAATTTCTTTACAAGTAATAAACTGCTGCAAACTGCTCATCAGCCAAAATGGCCTGAAATTTATCAAATGCTTAGAGTTGGGAGGGCCTGACGCGTTTCGATCCTAGCAGGATCTTTATCGAAGCCTATTTATTTGTTTGTTTGTTTGTTTTCGTTTGGAAGATTAGATAGACTGATTCATGACTGAAAGGAATAATAAATGGAATGTTTTCTCACAAAAAATGCATGGTTTTTGAGATGGTTGGGTTGGTCAAGTCATCCGTAAACTTCAGCGTTCACAAATGCTTTCAATATTAACACAGGTGAGGACGGTGCCATTTCAAATGTTCAATCACGATCAGGATCCATACAATCCGGCTATAGGTTCTTACTCTTCTCTCCGGTAAAAAAAAAAAATGCTCGTCGATCAATATTTTAAGTCCGTGCGTGCGTGACTCAGCCAGGCCGATCCTCGACACCTTGCCACCAACCCCCCTGTGTGTATTGCACGACGGTTTCCCCCAGCTGTGACCACGCATCTACAAACACGGGACCCAGGCCGTCCCGTCAAACGATACCTCGGAAATACGCAGACCCGCGGGGACAAAAGAAACAGCGGGACGATCGTTTCCGGGTATTTCTCGCCGGCGATGGCGGCCGCCAAGCTCATTGATCTGAATGTCACCGGGGAAAGACGCTGGACGGTGGATGGTCGATGCCAGCACAAGGTTTTTTTTTTACACACCAGGGTTTGGCTGTTTGCACCAGCATCGGCATCAGTCTTTTTTCCCCCCGGAACTTTTTCCCCTCAGAACTCTGGTCGGTCTCTTTTGGGGCCGGCATTAAGTCTTGAAAGATGGAATCGCAGCGAACGATTTCCTTTTGGGACAAACACAGATATTTCACAAGCGGGAAGATGACCGTGACAGAGAGATGGGAAGAAGATTTGTGGTGATTTAATCTGAGACAATCTTTTGCCCTAAATATGAATTCCATATTCAATAACTTTCAGTTAAAAGGATTTTAGAATTACTTCAGCCCTTGGCAGAACATGGAAAGGATCGTTGCCCGAGTCATTCGTACTCATCCAATTGATAATGACAACAACTGAAAAGGACACACAACTACTAATAACTATTGAGAAATTTTAGTATTCCTAAACCTAATGATTGCAAACAAATTCCAGATACGCAATTTTGTTTCGGCAATACAGCCTACATTTGCTGTAACTAGGAGCCTGTTTGTTAAACACACAAGATCACGAATCCTGAGGATCCGGATCCCATTTTAGCATACCCTGCATAGGACGTGGATCCCCAAATCTGGGATCCTGTGCGTTAAAACGAACAGGCCCTATAGGTGTAAAGCTATGCAGTGTATAGAAACAAACCTTTTGAGTTTTAATCCCAGATTTTGGCAGACGGAGAGATATTACGGTGTGTCATTTGGAAACCACCGACTACCTCATTCCAAGTTCGTTTCCATAGCAACGATACCTAATTCTAAGGAAGAAGGATGCGGTTACCATGACAATTTCATCCATTTTTGCACTTTCAGGTCACTGGACGCGTGCACACTCATCCTAAGTAAATAAAAGCTGTCGAGCCAAGGTTACGTCCCTCCGACCGATCCGACCGTGAGGTTGATGAGCAAACGTAATTGTCCAGTCGGAGTCATGTAAGATAAACACGCCATGGGGTCTTGAGTATTACAGCGTGTAAAGTGCCGTTTGTATACTAAGCTTCTGCTTGTCATGAGGTCAGTGAATTGATTCGTCCTTCGTGTACCTACATGGCCAGGTTAGAAGTCCTTAGAGGTATAGTATCAAACAGGGAATTCATTCTTCAAACATAAAATCGAAGCAAAACCTCATAATTTGAAACATAGAGGCACCCTAAAATTGGTTATTAGCTGAGGCATTCCAAGCTCCAGAGGACATTCTTGGACAGAAAAGAAGGAAAACAAGGAATTCAAGGAAAACAAGGAATTCAAGGAAAACAAGGAATTCAAGGAAAACAAGGAATTCAAGGAAAACAAGGAATTCAAGGAAAATAAGGAAAACAAGGAAAACAAGAAATTCAAGGAAAACAAGGAATTCAAGGAAAACAAAGAATTCAAGGAAAAACAAGGAATTCAAGGAAAACAAAGAATTCAAGGAAAACAAGGAATTCAAGGAAAACAAGGAAAACAAGAAAATCAAGGAAAAAAGACAAAACTATTGGATAATGTGAGAGAAATGAAAGGTCCTCGAGACTAGGGGGTTAACAAAACGGAGGCTCAGGCTCAGGCTCAGGCTCAGGCTCAGGCTCAGGCTCCGGCTCCATTTCGTGAATCCATTCTAAAATAACGGGTATCAAAATAGAGGCTTTTGGCTGCGGTTCTGAAGTAGATTCTCTGGTTTGAAAAGAAAAAACAGAGTTTCAGCATCCATGAAAAACCACAACAACCTTCAGCATATGGATGACAGAGAGTAAGCCAGAGGCTCAGCCCCAGCCTCTGTTTCTTAAACCCTCTTGGAAAAGGTGAAGTCAGATAAACCTCAAATACTGTCAAATCTCCAAAGAGACAACCCGACCACAAAGACAGGAATATTCTTTACTTGCAACTTGATACAAAAAAAAAAACCCAAGCCAGAGCTGCATTATCATGCCAAATTCCAAGAGACGTGAAATTTTTATCCAGAATGCTGTTGAATTTCTACTGGCACGCCACCGGTCCGCAAAACAAGACTAATACTACCCTGTCCTTGACTTCCTCTATATCCCAGAGGAAAGACGTCTTTCTCTCTCTCTCTCTCTCGTTTTATTGATCCGAGGAGGAAAGATGACACTTCGTCAATACCAAGAAGGGATTGGGGGACAAATCAGGGATAGGCACGGTGGCTTTACTCCTCCGTCTCTCCCCTGCTCTGTGACGGCACTGGATCAAACATGACAACGCGGCAAGATGATTCTTGTTGAAAAGGCGAGGAAAAATCACAAATAAGAGAGGAAAAAGACGGGAAATTTATCAAAAGTAAGAATTTTTAGGGGATTGTTTTAAAACCCTGAAGCAACACAATAGCATTAAGGTAATGACATTACCTTAATTCAACCTTGTTTGTTAAGAGCCTTCGATAAAGATCCTGCTAGGATCGAAACGCGTCAGGCCCTCCTATAACTCCAAGCATTTGATAAATTTCAGGTCATTATTTTGGCTGATGAGGAGTTTGCAGCAGTTTATTACTTGTATCTGTTTGTTTCCAACAGAATGGTGTTTTAAAATACCCCTTGTTTTATCAGCATTTACACTAGAAATATGAACTACTTTTAAGCAAATAAACAAACAAACTGTATATCCGTTCGGTTTCGGGTAAAGATATCGCACGGATCAAACTGCTTCCCTTGCAGGTATTTTTTTTCCAACAGTGTGGCAGTTCGTCCACAAAGCACACAATATTTCTCTCACCCTACCCTAACTCTCTCCCCGGCCTCCAAAAAAACACCTGGCTTCTTTCAGTTAGCCAAACAGTAGCAAACTGTCGCAGCCAAACTTATGAGCCATGATCTAGTCCTTTCATCTCTCCGATCGAAAAGAAGGCAAAGAAGAAGCAAAAGAAGCTGCGAAGATGCTGCATCATTTGCCGATGCCTGGATGGGCAAGGAATGATTAAAAAATACACCTATTGCTGACGCTAAACAGGAAGTATAATATCCGCCGGCATCCGTCCATTCTGAAGACAGCTTCCTTTACCGGTTGGCGCCGGGAACGGAAACCACAGAAGAACACAGGAGAAAGGGAGTAATAGATTTCTTATCAGGACACTTTTCAATGCCCAAACGACAAGGTGTTGCCTATACTCTGGATCTATGAGGAGTTTGGTCGCACAAAGAAGATTTTCTTGCCCTATATCTTCTTCTATGATTCTGATTTGCCAAGTGACAGTCTTTTCAAACCCTCATCAGGATGAGGAACATCGAACAGGAAGTAAACGAGATACTGTATCACCTCGGCAGCAAAAATCCAGCCGGAATCGGTGATACCCGATGATACTTCATACTTTTGATTTCAATGAGATATAAAGGAAAAAGCAGGAAGACACGTATGATGTCTCTTGAGTAAAATACAAGAGTGCCGTTTTGTAACATTTTTTACCTCTAGGAAAAACGGAAGACTCACACAAAGCGAAGTCTGTACTCAATACACGGGATAGAAAGTGTTACCACAATAGACTACAGACAGGCCTAACGCCACAAAGATAGCATACGGTCTTCTCAAGCATTCAGATCTCCAAGAGATCTCCCCAGGGGATGGGGGAGGGGGAGGGGACGACAACCTCAAGAATACCACCCTTCAGATTACAAGTAAATCTTCCAAACCATTAAGTCTCCACCTTCAGAGATCCCTCCATTTTCCATAAAAAAAATTTGAAACAAGTATTTCACGGGCATTTTAACAGGACGACATTTAAGGTGTGAAACGTGGGCATTAAACATTGACGCACCTGTGTGACTGAGGTAGCACAGTGGCCATGGTCCAAGCACATCATGCCCGCCGGGGATTCTGGGTAATGGCACGTGTTCTCCTTCACCGTGATGTTCACGCGGAGTCCGAGCCGACACTGGAACACGGGATTTGGCGATGTCACTGCGGAGGGGGGAAAGCAAAGAAGTAGGAGTTGATAAAGTAACGAACAAAGATAATTGACTTATCAGGGACACCACCAACATAGGGCTGGGTAGCTCAGTTGGTAAGAGCACCAGTACGGTATTCCAGAGGTTGCTGGTTCGAATCCCACTCCAGCAAATATTTTTTTCAAAGACGAAAAAAAATCCAGTCAGTTTCCCTAATGCTTATTTGATGATTACAATGACAAAAGGATTACAATTTTAGGGTATATTGATTATAAACAACATGTACAGAACCATTACAAATCCTTTCCTGATTTACAAGACACATTTGGGCCATATTTCTACGAAACCGTGACCCACATCTGATGTTTATGTAAGAGCCCTAATTTTATCTTCCAACAAATCTAATGATATTTTTCCAGCACCATCCTGCTTCCATCTTGTCACATAACAACGAAGGAGACGACAAAAACATGTGTCCAAATCTCACGGGGGAAAGATCGGCTTATGAGTGGATTCTAGAGCGACACAACACTTGCAATTAAAAGTGCATGTTCACACCTTCCCAGAAAAAAATGCCCAGCGGGGAAAAAAATGAAATGCTGATTAATCGTTCAAATTCCCCTTGCTCTCAACTGAGGTGTGTTTTATCTCCACTTAAAGGTTCAGTACAGGATTGGTAACATGCCCAAACAGAAATGTTCACAGATTTATGTATAAGTTTCAGGATATGAAGATGGTGCTTGTTGAAACATACTGTCAAAATATTTCCGACTGAAATGGTGTATTTATTCAGAAATTAGTCAAACAAAGACCAAAAACAGTTTTGATCTTGGGATTAGACAAAATAATTCTTTATGTTTTATCAGAAAAAAATTGAGTCAGGTTTTCGCTATTTTCTCTTGACTCAGATGTCCGATTGAGCTCAAATTTTCACAGGTTTATTATTTCATATACATGCTGGATCAGACAATGTGTGAGTACTGTTCTATGACCTTTACCAATCATGTATTATACCTTTCAAGTATGCCACGATCGGAAGCCAATGTAATATCAGTTCCAATTAAGATTTTCCCCTCCTCGATCATCACAGGTTCCTGTCAAAGGTAGGAAGTGTCCAATTGCTGCTCGAGTGAGATTCGAACCCCTTAACCTAATTTCGAGTCTCCATCGACCGTCCGGGTTACTGTAGTATACGCTGGTGTAGTGACGGTCTTCCGTATAGTATCTCAGCAGTCAGTCATTGATGGTACAATTTGCGTCAATCTAGCAAATTCAATTCCCATATTGCCTTCCTGGTAGCGTCATCTCGCAGTGAGTGGGCTCCTTTAGTTAGAGTAGCCGGTCTCTATAGCGTAATTACATTACCTTAGGCACGCAAGAGAAACAAGGTATATTGTGTTTCAATCTACAATAATAGGAACGGCCCGACCGCAATCTTCGATCTTCAATCTTCAAATCAAAAGATCCCATCTTCAATTATCTTGGAAAAGCGGAATGTCAACAATTTTCCAAAACCCTGTATTTTTCCACCTGACAAGAAGATTACTTCATGTCATGTCGAGAAGACAAATAGATTTAAACACACGGAGGTTAAACCATCATTTGATTTCATTAATTCGTTTCCCTTTCAGTTTTTGTGACAATCATGCGAGTCGTAGGCCTCCAACAATATTTGCAGGCTAAATAGTTGTCTATTTTTCTTAGGGGCAAAGAGAGGCAGCAATTAATTTGTAAATATCAAAAATTTAGAGACAAAATATTGGGAGACGGCTCAGTCTGAGGTTTGTATGTTAAAGATGCTGCCTTACTTCCCAACATACCCTTACTGATGTACTCAAGCAACAATAATACTTCAAGAAATAATAAACTGCTGCAAACTGCTCATCAACCAAAATACTTAAAATATTGCAGGCATGCAACTCAGGCTGAATAAAAAAACGAGGAAATTCCAATCTTTACAAGATTTAGTGCAGTGTTTTTCTATTTTCAATGGCATAAAATTGAAGTGAAAAAAGAGGAAATCAGCTGATCCGAGGAAACGTTGCATACCTGATATTGAGACACAAGTAATAAACTGCTGAAAACTGCTCATCAACCAAAATACTCAAAATATTGAGATACAACTAAAACTGCTGCAAACTTCTCATCAACCCAAATAACGACATGAAATTTATACATGTAAAATGCATGGAGTTAGGAGGGCCTGATGCATTTTGATCCTAGCAGAATCTTTACCAAAGGCTAGATGACAAGAGGACAAGAACGTGCAAGTACATTTGTACAGATACACATAAATGGATGAGAGGATCAGGACAAAAGGGAGAAGGGTGGGGTAATAGGACGAGAGAATGATGGAATATTTAGAGTTAGACGTATCGATCTTCCACAGCAGGATCTTTCTCAAAGGCTCAACTATTTAAAGGCTAATTATTTGAAGTGGACATAGAAAACTTTTAAAAGAAATTCATTTTTTTATTGAGGCAGGTGGTGCAGGGAGACTGTTAAAACTTAAAAACATCCCAAATGTTGACAACAACCCCTTCCCCATCCAAGAACATCTTAAATGACCCAGGACTGATTCCTGACATTCAAGAAGGAGTAGAGCCATCTTCTTTGATCATCTTAAGGCTCTCTGAGCCTGCCATTTCATCCTGAGAAGCTATCAGCCCGATAAAATACCACAGATTACCGAGACGATCTCAGAGTCCACCGGTGTCCCGTGGCTTACCCTTATACCGGTACCTGTTGCCATCTGATAATGCCACTTTATATTAAAGATTACTGATTAAATCTATAAATCCCGTCTCACGTTTTTCCTCATTGGAATATAAAAGGATTCCTTTCTTTCTTATTCTTTTTTCTTCTTTCTTTTTTTTTTCCGAGACGTGACATTTCCCGATCAGAGAATTTTAAGTCTCGTGAGCATAGACTCAACACCTCGGCGGATTACGGAGAATGACTTCCCAAATCACTAAAGTCGATTCATTTGTTCAGTTCTGTTCAGGGCACTAGTTGACTGCGGAATAGAAAGCCTAGGGCTCAGTAACTGATTTATGTGCTAAGCAGAAAGAGATAAAGCCAAGATTTAGTAAATCTACTTGTTTATTCATTTACTTTATTTACATGTTTGTTTACTACACAGACAAACTTTTCCAAGGAGTCGTCAACAACTTTTCAAAATAAGACGTTTTTGAAAATCTCTGGTAAAAGGTGTTGTGAGGGAGGGTGGTCACTGCCTCAGTGTCCGCGATCATTTTTCGTTAATAACTGCCTTGGTGCCTCTGGTCATTGCCTTGGTGGCCCTGGTCAATGGCTTGGTGCCCCTGGTCATTGCCTTGGTGCCCCTGGTCATTGCCTTGGTGCCTATGGTCATTGCCTTGGTGCCCCTGATCATTGCCTTGGTGCCCCTGATCATTGCCTTGGTGCCCCTGATCATTGCCTTGGTGCCCCTGGTCATTGCCTTGGTGCCTCTGGTCATTGCCTTGGTGCCTCTGGTCATTGCCTTGGTGCCTATGGTCATTGCCTTGGTGCCTATGGTCATTGCCTTGGTGCCCCTGGTCACAGCCTGCCTTGATGCCCCTGGTCATTGCCTTGATGCCTCTGGTCATTGCCTTGGTGGTCAATGCCTTGGTGCCCCTGGTCATTGCCTTGGTGCCCCTGGTCATTGCCTTGGTGCCCCTGGTCATTGCATTGGTGACCCTGGTCATTGCCATGGTGACCCCGGTCATTGTCTTGGTGGCCCTGGTCATTGCCTTGGTGCCCCTGGTCATTGCTTTGATGCCACTGGTCATTGCCTTGGTGGCCCTGGTCATTGCCTTGGTGCCCCTGGTCATTGCTTTGATGCCACTGGTCATTGCCTTGGTGGCCCTGGTCATTGCCTTGGTGCCTCTGGTCATTGCCTTGGTGCCCCTGGTCATTGCCTTGGTGCCCCTGGTCATTGCCTTGGTGCCCCTGGTCATTGCATTGGTGACCCTGGTCATTGCCTTGGTGACCCCGGTCATTGTCTTGGTGGCCCTGGTCATTGCCTTGGTGCCCCTGGTCATTGCTTTGATGCCACTGGTCATTGCCTTGGTGCCCCTGGTCATTGCCTTAGTGCCCTGGTCATTGCCTTGGTGCCCCTGATCATTGCCTTGGTGCTTCTGGTCATTGCCTTGGTGCCCCTTGTCATTGCCTTGGTGCTCCTGGTCATTGCTTAATAAGTGCCCTGGTCACAGCCTGCCTTGATGCCCCTGGTCATTGCCTTGGTGCCTCTGGTCATTGCCTTGGTGGTCAATGCCTTAATGTTCCTGGTCATTGTTTTTGTACTCCTGGTCACTACCTTGGTAACCCATTATCACTACACTCAGGGACCATTTACCAACTCCGGATCTTCAAGCCAATGTAATTAAAGTCGTATAGGAGTTTTAAATTATAGGTCATATTTTTACTATATGCAATTTCAATGTCCTCGCATGCATTTTTTGAAATCTGACTTTTTTCATTTTTGATCTGCTGTTATAGAACTGAAGGAGAGCAACTAAACAGTGATTGAGTTTGCTTTTTTGCAGGGCCAAAAGGATGCTATTTGTTTGTTTTTCTTGTTTAGTTTGTATCAAATCTTATTTTCATTGTACAGTATGAGTTTGTCTTCCATACTTAAATTTACATTTTTTTATGTAACTTGTAATTTCCTAAGGTTTGAAGTTTTGCATGGTGGAGACACTAGAGAGAGTAAGGCTTGCGGTAACACCATGTATCAAAAATCTCTTTTAGAAAGATGTGTGGTCCTGAAAAGGACCGATGAGAGTGGACTCTTGACGTTTCGACTAGTGTGCTCTAGTCGTCCTCAGGAGAGAGAGATGACTAGAGCACACTAGAGCACACTAGTCGAAACGTCGAGAATCCACTCTCATCGGTCCTTTTCAGGACCACACATCTTTCTAAAAGAGATTTATGATACATGGTGTTACCGCAAGCCTTACTCTCTCTTGTAATTTCCTGTTTGTGTGTTTTCTACGTGCTCCTGCAAAAATAATACATAAAATGAAACCTTTTCGAGTTCTTTCATGTGAGTGCCAACCTTTAGAACATTTGGTGAGGTTTTAACCACAAGAGCCAACAATGATAATAAACTAGAATAAATAAGAATAATTTTACATATTCATCCATTCATTAATTTGTATTCACGCTGGGAGGCCTAATCAGTATATTTAAAGGTCACGGTGTGCTGGAAGAACATAAACAGGAATGTTTTGTTCCTTCTTTCAAAAATCACCACGAACGATTTATGGATTGAGCGATAAGGTTCGAACATTTTGACATTTGTGAGAACAGCTCTACCTTCCGATTTTCGTGAGATCTGCTTTAAAGGTAATACTGTATCATACTTGTCAAAGAAATGCTGATTCATGGGCCAAAATATCAAGGAAAATACAGTAACAGTCATCTGTGAAATTTTCAATCCCGTACAGTGCCCACTTTTTGAGAAAACAGTGAAAAACGACCACAGTTCTTTTTAAGTCTTTTCACTGTTATTTTTTATCTTCAGAACTTTCAGAAGATCAAAATGTTTTTTGGTGATTGGTTTAATCTTTTCTGGATAAATACAGCATTTCAGGCAGACAAATTTTAACAGTATGTTTCTACCATCACCATCTTTATACCCTGTATTAGTTATAGATAAATCTGTGAAGATTTCTCTTTCGGTATGCTACCAAAGTATGACAGTACCTTTAAAGAATGATGTTTCCGATCAGTTTGCCAGCGCCCGCCAGATTACAAAACCTCCAATAATGACCTGTTATTCCCGGTCACTCACTCTCGGATTTATGCAAATCTTTCTCGCCCGGTTTATAAATAAAACCCGAGACCTACTCGCCATCTCGTCTTAAGTCTTGTTTTATTTTCTTCCTCCATCTGTTCCCCTCTATAATCCTACCCCTTCTATCTTTCGTCAACGTCCCTCATCAAGTCGTTGATTTGTAACCCTTCCCCACCCCCCTCCGGCAGCTTCGGGTCCGAACAAATTATTAGAGCTTTAGAAGAAAGAGCAAAATTCGACATCTTCCGCCCTTAATTACTTGGGAGCCCCATAACCAAACAACATCAATCGTCGAGGAAGCGCTGGTCTTTTCTAGACGGGAAAATCGAGAGCGATTGGAGATCAGTATATAAGGGGGACATTCCGGAACAACTAAGGATACACTGATGCCTTGGTAAATGATTTACAGTCGTTGCTTGCTTGCAAACAGGAGCAGGAACGGAAGGAGGGGGACATATTAAACCCCCCAAAAAACACTTCAAGTAATAAACTGCTGTAAACTGCTCATCAGCAGCCAAAATAATGACCTGCATTTTACAAAATGCTTGGAGTAATAGGAGGGCCTCATGTGTTTTGATCCAAGCAGGATCTTTCTCTAAGGCTAAATGACAAAAGGACAAGAACATGCAAGTAAAGATATTAAAGTCGAGGGTATATGTACCCGCAGATGAATAAAAAGGAGACAACAAAACAATTATAGGGCAAGCCTGATTTGCATATTATCTATTTCCCGACAACAAAATCATTTAATATTCATGATTTACTGCAGTACCCGCCGCGATATTGGATTTGATTCATCCCGCTGACCCCAGCTAGCTCGATGGCCTAGCGGTATGACATTTGCACTAGTAAGCAGGAGGTCGTGGGTTCGAATCCCACCTGAGCCAGCACGTGATTTGTTCACGTTAATCACGTGCACTCACAAGCACTGAGTATGCAGTGCTCATCCACGTCGGTGAAGGGCAAGCCTGATTTGCATAAAACAGAACATATTTAGTCATTTCCTTCCTGGATGTTTAGGCCATGTGGTTGGTTGGATGGTCCGCAGAATTTTCATCATTTCAAACAAATAAATACAAATGGAGTTGGTTCATACTGGTCAAAAATCAACGAGGAATATCCCTCCTATTTCGCCGTTATCACTCCTACTATAAGAGGATTACATCGGAAGTCCAAGAAATATCACAAAGTTAAAAAAACAGCTGCTTTTTTGTTTCTTTCCCTGATAAGGAACGGATCTTAGGTAGAAATCAACATCTTTGATCGATCTGCTCCGCAGCATTAAAGTATTTAAGGAAATAAATTTGTATTTAAGTTGAGACATCTGCCCGGACGTAAAAAATGGATATACTTAGATTCTGTGTAGATTCTGCAGTACAATTTGTCAAAAGGCGTGGGATCTTAATAGTGGCTAGAGGGAAGAATGGCATCAACTAAATCATTCTTATTTATAGGGATTTGTAGAAATGAAAAGACATTAACTTCCTATAACAGTGGGCATCCGGGAACATCATTTATCAAGCTTGCAGTTTTACTTGTGTGCAGCTGCATTTCACAGAATGATATAAAACCATTATTAGTGTCAAAAAGCAGAAAGTTTTATCAAGTTTTGTCTTGGTATTAAACTGCAACACTGATATCTTTTTTCTCTACTTTGCATCCTAGCTGCCAGCACGACAATTCAAAAGAGATTCACAACTGTCTTTTATGAATAGTGCAAAGCCACTGAAATTTAAAAACACTAGAACAGCGAAGCTGTCATGGCTCGCTGCAGCCTTACGTGCAGTTACAAACATGATAGCAAATTATTAAAAATAAAAAAAATTGTTAACCTCTAACATTTGTCTATTTCCTCTTCAAATTTAAATAATTAACTTGAAGAGTAACTTCCCCCAAAAACTTTTCGCGCGGACGGCCGGACGGTACGACGCACTGACGGATGGAAATCGGTGTTACATAGACTCACACTGCTTCGCAGCAGCTCGCCAAAAATGAAAATTGAATTCAGATGTTTTGATTAGAAAGTAAATTTCCCAACCTGAGACCGTGAGCATGCCGTGCCTGAGCTCCGAGCAAGGAGGGACTTTGACTTGGGGACTTTCTGATGTCATAACATCAACATCACCAGAGAGAGTTGTCTCCCCACCTCGCTGGGAGTTAGAAAATCCCCGGGCTAATGGAATTTATGAGAACCGGCCTCGGCAGCGAAGCTAGCTCCGAGCCTCTTTCCACCTGGTCACTCACGATCATCCTCCCAAAACTCCCTCCAGAATTTGATTACCATCGCCCCGGGAGGTTTTCCCCCTCCGCGTGTCCAAACATGTCATCTAACCTCATCAGCGAAGCATTATCGTTTGTCTTTATTTAATTACCCATAACGATGGCTGACGCTAATGAGGTGCCTTTGATCTTGCACTGTTTCCAAAACAAGACTTTACACAACCCGGTGCGGAGAGCTTATACGAAGCTTACTTCTTTGCCTTGACTGGTCGCCATGGTAATTGATGGTAATTGCCGGGCAAATTTAATTAACTTTCCTCATGAGCGGACACCAAAGCTTATGGGCCTTTGGGGCAGACATTTTCATCAACAACTTTGGCCCAATCACAAAATATACAACCTATGTACTCTCTATAGAGAGGACAGTCTCTTTAAAATTCTGTAGAGAATGAATCAAATGAACTGATGTGATTATTTCGCCGTTATTGAGTTAATAATACAAATAGCTATATAGATACAAACACACGGACATCTTTTTGAGAGGGTGGTACGTTGATGAAAATATTATCAATTCAATAAATTTCCTTCGGTGAAATTTATCAGATCAACGTTTGAAGTGTAAGAAAAATGGTGGCCCTATCTCAGTCAGAGACACTACAATTATAGGGCGTTACGAAAACGGAGGCTCAGGCTCCGGATCCATTTTGTGAATCCATTCTGAAATAACTGGTATCAAAATAGAGGCTTCTGGCTGCGGTTCGGAAGTAGATTTTTTTGGTTTTAAACGGAAAACAGAGTTTCAGCCAATTCAGTGAAAAACCACAACCTATTTTATCAGCATATGGATGTCAGAGCTGGAGCCTGAGCCTGAGCCTAAGCCTAAGCCTCTGTTTTGTAAACACCCATAGTTGCACAAGAATATTGCTGGAGTGATGAAGTAATTCTGTTGGATGTGGTTAATTTTAGGAGTTTAAATGTACATTGTTTTAGGCATACGATCAGTGATCCTGCTGCTCCGGATCCCATTTTAGCGAATCCTGCATAAGACATGGATATCTGCAAGATCACTGATCGCATGCCTGAAACAAACATGCCCATAGCAAGAATTTCTGATCAAAAACTCTTAACCCCCCTGGCCTTTTCATGATGGGAATCTTCCTAAAATGCATCAGAATTCAACGCAACTTGCTCAAATTTGGGGGCCATTGAGCCAAATATACTCTCTAATGCAAAAGAGTGAAAAAGGCTCTCTTTGAAGAGCCATATGAAGGACAACTCTTTATCGAGCTGTCTTCCACTCTTTAAGAGTGAATTTAGCATCGTTTTGAGTGATTTCTCACTCTGGCCCAGAGTGAAAACCACTCCAAAAGAGTGAAATATCCACAACTCTTTATTAATAGCCAGCCATATGAGGGACAACTCGATTCTAACGAGACATATTTTTTTCATATTTTTCACTCTTCGTTGCATTTTAATAGAGAGTAAAGCTCAAAACCTGAGGTTTCATTTGGACTCTTCTGTCTAAATTCCGTCAAGCTTGTCTACTGCTAGACAGCACACACATACACTCGTCAAATGGATTGTCAGAAAAAGAGGTTAAGCGGCCAGATGATATTGACATAGATTACACTTCCCATATATCCATGGCAACTCTGATGTTATATACGGATAATGGGTCTGACTGCCACCTATCAACCAGCAGCGAGGGAGGTGACATCTAAAACCAGGACAATAGGTTTAATTGTCCTGGAGGGAGGGCCGATGCTCAAAAGTGCGTGACTCCCATTTCATCAAGTGTAGTATTGTTAATCTCATTGTCATTTTCTTGTCCATTCCCAATTTCCAACCTTGCATGACTTTTAAAAATCGTAGAGTATTACATAGTGCTATTGCATAGTGCACAATCATAAAGTCAATGACTTACTTCTACTTTGTCAACCTGCTTTAACACTGAACTAGTGCTAGGCAAAATCGGCTAATTTCATATTTGGCTTAATACTTATTGCAAAAAAAAAACTTTTTAAAAAAATCAGGTTAACGGTTAACCTATATGTAATCACGTGCAACATGTTCGATTTATGGTATAAAGGCCTACGTCTTCTTTAATGTGATCGTCGCTTTCAGAATGCTTTTTACGATGTTATTCTTTAGATCAAGCATTTAGACTAAGTACACAATGTTTCTTTTAGATCCATTACGTGAAAAGCGTGTTTCTACTTGGCAAAATGGACAAAATAACTGACTGAAATTCTACAATTTATACACTTTTTGAGTTGTTTACCATGAGCCAAATGTTCGTCCCTGTGTTTTTCCTTTCAGTTTTGGTTAACGGTTAGTGAAAATTTGTAACCGGATAATTGAATCCGGGTTGGTTAACCTTTAACCGAATAAAAATCCTAGCACTAGTATTACATTACCTTGATGTCACAGTCCGTAAGTTGCAGTATCCATTCACTTTTCAGCCTTTTTTTGGTCAATCTTTAATGTTTTTTAAGCTTATAGGATTATAGAAGAGATCCAGGCAGCAGGATAGTTGATATCGATACTCGCGTTACTGCCGACTTAAAAAGCTCCGGGGAACCCAAAAAATCCCCTGTGGGTTAGATTAGCAGGAGAGTGTGGTAAAATGCGCTTCTAGCAAACTCGGCGAGGGCGCATCGATCTCCTCGCAAGGGACGCAAGTATATATAGTTCATCACGAAAAAAAAGTTGTCCGTTCGTGGCGCCGTAACAAAAAATCAGAAGATGGAAAAGTTTCAAAGAATACTGTCCGAAAGAGGATAAACTCCCTCCCCTGTATAAACTGCCGAGTGAATATACATTATTTGACAAGCTCTGGGCCACTACGGAATAGGATTACATTAAATTTAAGAGATTTAAAAGAAAACGTTTGGATTATGGCAACAAAGTTTTACGACTGGATATAGACTGAGACGTGTGCTATATATATTAATGAACAGAAATGCGACGGTGCACTCAATCTAATTGAATGTCACAACTCTTTCGGTCATTTTCTGGTGACATTTGAGAAACAGGGGCCAATTTCATAAAACTGTTAAGCACAACAATTTGCTTAGCACAAAAATGTCTCGCCCAATAAAACAAACCACCATTGAAAATTCCATTTGATATTCATGGTCAGCGAACAACAGTCAAAGAGTAATCACAAGTGATACACAACACGTGGAAATGTGGTTGTTAACCCTGTTTTTATTAAGACAGAAATGTCATGCTTAGCAAATTTTCGTGCTTAGCAGCTCTATGAAATTGCCCCCTGGACGCTCTGCTAGACAATTTTATTATTTACGGAGGTATTCCCAAGGAATCTTCATTTCCAAAAAAATAAGATAAATTTTTTATTGGACCGAATGTAAAAGACACTTTGTGAATAATATTCCCCAAAGTTCGGATCTTGTTTTTTAATTTTAATAAAAATTTAAATATCAACCAAACTGAAATCCTTCTCCATTGCCAATTAATTTTTTTCTTTCACAAGTGGCTTTTTTTACTCTCCTGAGCTGCAAATGTTACTTTATTTTGACCACAAAAAAACGAGGTACTTTGACAAGCGAAATGCAATATATTTTATAGTCAAAGAAAGGAAAACGGAAAAACCGTAATTCCTAAAATTCTGTAAAGGTAGTATCACAATTTGGTAAAGTTAATAGAACAGCTGTGTTAATTTGATTTGTCATGAAATAAAAACAAAACAATTTGAAATTATCAGCTCAATCTATCTTTTCATACAGTAGAAAAAACAGTGAAAAACCGTTGCAATTGTTACACAAAATTGCAAGGTAACTGTGATTGTGAGGTTTTTATCTCGGAGATCAAAACTGTTTTCGGTCTCTTATTTTACTAATTTCTGGATACATACAGCATTTCAGACAGAAATATTTTAACGGAATGTTTGTACCAGATTCATCTTTATACCCTGCTAGTTATAGATAAATCTGTGAATATTTTGGATAAATCGGATAAAAGTATGATAATACCTTTAGAGCGGACCATGGAATTAACACAATCACTGTACACATACAATTCTCATCAATGTTTACGTTCTGCAAAATGCTCAATTTCATAGATTGAAAAATTAATATCAGAGCGGAATCCCATCTCTCTTGCAATTCGATTTGGCTTTTTTTTTTTGTATTTACTTTGGAAAGATTGCTCTGAAATCGTATTGCCTTTATAAGATTTATGCCAGGGGCGCAGAGGTATAGAGACTCTTTTGAGTTTGTATGAAAGAATTGCAGCTCCCTTCCGGGGGTATAATATTCATGGAGTAAAGAGAGGAAAGCAAACAAATCACGGCATCACAGAGTCTGTCTGTCTTGACAGTGTGAGCAAGTGACATTTAGAAGACGTCTTTATGAAATTAATCCCCCATTAAAAATTTTTTTGCACTTTTGCCGTTACTTCCTTGTTAGCTCTTGAGTGTGACTGATTCACAAACACAAAGTAAACACTTTCGCTTTTAGACTTAAGTGCCCGGCAACCATTTTGTAACAGCTGTTTTTAATGTCAATTAGACTTGTTGCTAAGCAACATCTTTGCACAGATGGCGCTTGGGATGACACACACGTACGCGAAGCTTCGTTCAAAAGAACGTTGACTAATAGAGGGGGGGGGATGGTGGGGAATGCTCGTCAAACAATTCCAACTAAAACTCGTCCAAGCATGAAATGTAATTAAATTGCAACATCTGGACCGGCTTATAATGAATAATGGGTGTGGCAATGTATATGTCAAATGGCCCAACACTCATAATACTTAGGCCGTTGTTGCAAAAAAAAAATTCATGTTTTTCACTGAATTCTAGGTGTGGTTGTTTGCCAGCGAATACCATTAAACAAAAATGACGAACGATACAGCAATGCAGAAAATCAATAAAACAGCCGTGATTGCGAATGCTGCCTTATAAGTTGAAAGTCTGGAATTTTTTCCATTCAAATAAAATCAAATAACCAGCCACATTCAGCAAATTTACAGTCCAATTGTCATCAAATATAACTTTTCTTCCAGAATTTCTACAAGCAGGGCTGTGACTGTACTTGCATACAAAATATAACCTGAAAACATAGCCAAAAATGCTGAAAATCATACATTTCCTATACTTCTGTACAGGCAAACAGAGGACCAAGTGCCCTAAAAAGAGGATTTTTTTTTATCACATCCCTGTACAAAGGATACTATTAAAATAAACACCATTTTTACGTTGTCTTTTAGAGAATTTATAAATTATATTCTGCCAACTTATTATTATTCTGTCTGCTGAAATCTGAGACAATTCAGGAAGTTAGTCTCGAAAATGCTGCATTTGATGAGCCAATCTGGCGAATGAGACCTGGGGCCAATTTCATAAAACGTACGACGCGTCGCAGAGTTAAGACGCATCCTTTCTCTATGGACTCACTGCATAGATGCGACACGTCGCAGCTAGGACGGGTCGCAAATCGAGTTGCTCTGGCTTCGTCTCTGTATAAATCAATATGCTGAAAATATAGGTTGTGGCTTTTCATTGAAGCTGAAGCTCTGTTTTCTTTATTAAACTAGGGGTCGATTTCACCAAACTCATCGTAATTTTAATACTCTTAATCTAATAGTACTTATGATGCATTGCAGGTTTATCCTTTGTAAGTCGAGCTACGATCAATCGTAGAGCTTCGTGAAATCAACCCCTGTGAATACACTTCCAACCACAGCCAAAAGCATCAATTTTGATAACCTTTATTTTAGAATGGATTCACGAAATGAAAACGGAGCCGGAGCCGGAGCCGGAGCCGGAGCCGGAGCCTGAGCCTGAGCCTGAGCCGAGAAAACTCAGAAACTTTGTTACTAGCATTCTCTGATACCCGAGTCACACAAATTTTCCCTTGTGTTTCAATTTTTACACAGAATGACAAATACGTTTAGTACATATCTGGAATCCTACACCTAATACCTCGGTGAGAACTCACACGTAACGGAATGAACTCCATCGTAAGTTGATAACACCTGTGAAAACCCACGAGGATGTAGGTGAGAAGTTGAGAACCCATCGGTGAGAAGCGCTGCCGCTAGCCTACTTCAGGGTGAGAACCCATGATGATATCAAGATGAGAATTACCCCATGCAAACAGAGGTGATAATCTAAACTTATATGCAGGTGAGATCCCACGCTACTATGGGTGCGAACCTAAAGCTTATAGCACCTAAATATGTGGGAACCAATTATTGGAGTAACAGAAACCAATTCATCTTGAAATATATGTAGATTATTTGATTCTATTTTCGGGGGGCCAAGCTCAATAAAACTAACCGAATCAACACCGACACGTAATGAAATTGAAACTGTTTTTCATACATATTCGTGGTAGGGGAATTTAATTCAATATGCCGCGTCGTGACGGTTTCCGTGCGTGATGAGACAACGCGGTGCAATGCATACAAAGAAGGGTTGGCTAACCAACCTGCCTTTGACATTCTAAGACCACCTGTTCTGCTTAAAAGTCCGGGCACGACGTCCCTCCCAAACACCCTGACAACATTAACATGATAAGACCCCTTGTTGTTCTTTGCTTTTGCTAAACATACATTTATGCATCTAGGTCTTTGGGGGGGGGGGATCGCAAACAGTTTAATACGCAAATCGCATCACGTCCACGCGCCACAATCGAGTTACGCTTCTGTTCTCCCATCTCCATCGACCGACAGAAGTTTACAAGCCGTTTATAACTCGTGGATTTCAAATGGTGCGGCCAAAATTGCCGGCGAGGAACAAAAACCTGCCCGCCGGGGGGTCTACGAGCGCCCTACACGCTGAAACGCCGGACCTGCGTGACGAGCAGGGAGGACGGAATTTAATTTGCTACTCGCGGGTATCACAGCCCCAGATCTCGGCTGAATTAGGACTGCCCGAGAAGAAAGAATACGGAGATCATTAAAACCACGGACTGGAAGGTATAATTTCATTACAGGAACTAGCTAGGCACAATTGGTACACAGGCAAAGAGTATCTACTACCTTCAGGGAAAAACACAAAGACGTATCGATTAAAAAAAACACACACAACGAACGCCTTAGAGTAAAATATCTTAGGTTTTTACTTAGCCCGATACAGTATAGTATAGATTATGCCTCTGGGTAACTCAGGCAATGCTTACATGCTAAGGAAACTTGCGGCAAGGATTTCAATTTAATGAAAAAAAAAAAGTTGCAGGATATGGAGTTCTCGAACATTTAGGAGTTCACAACAAAACATGCATTTGGAGATTAAAAAATTTGGAAACAATTCCGCTGATGACCATTACGGAGAAAAATCCTCCAAGAGTTAACTTATTGGATATAAGTCATGATGAACTTCAATCTCAGGTGTATAACACTGGGTAGCATATCTGAAAAGTGAGTTTTATGGGTTTTTTAAACCTACAATTATACACTTCGAAAGCAGAACTGCGGCAGCCATTTTTCTCAAAACGCCCTCTGTCGGTTTCATAGGTTTGTGTTCATGTGATGGTCGTCAGTGGAATTCTTCCCCCACAATTTTGCTAAGCAAAGTAAAGTAAAAAACTAAGCAAAGCCAGAATGAAATGATATTTACAGAGCCGAGAACAAAACCTGAAATTATCGGCACTCTGACTTGTGAATGTAGAGGGGTATTCTCGGTCAGAAATTCAGCACACGTGGTCCAAAAGCAAAGAGCTACCGATTGAAATCTAAACAACATCATCCAATTATACGAAGCTAAGACAGTATTTAAGTAGCTAGAAACTCTAGCCCAAAATGCTCTCGGCATCGGGGAAGCCTAGAAACAAGGATTCAGGGAAGACACTAGAAAACGAAGGGAGGAGAAAAAAAGGAATTTGAAAAGGAAAAAAGAATCAAAGACTTCTCAGGACAGGGATATGCAGGGAAGCCTGCAGGACAGTAAAGCTAGATGCACGCTTAGGAAAACAAGTCGAATGCCGGCACATTATAGGGTGGTGGATAAGTCATATCGCCAGAGATCAGTGCTCAAAGGAAGGGAATAGAAATGAAGAGGAGAAACGAAGAGAAGATTGGAGAAAATGGGTCAAAGAATGCGAACGAGAGTAAATAGATTTAGAATGATAAAAGGCTAATAGAAGAGCCGCCCCCAATCGATTCTGAGCAAAGATTACTGCCATCTTCTTAAGGCCTTTTCACACGATGCTAAAAAACTTAATAGTTTTTCTCATGCTTGAGAAATTCCTCAAAGATTCACCAGGGTCATCGGTCACTCTCAAGCATTTGTGTCCTTTCACACGATGACATTTTTGTAAGATTTTGTAAGATCTTCTTAAGGCCTTTTCACATAATGCTAAAAAAAACTCGCAGGGTTTGCGAGTTTTTGTTATGTTTGAAAAATTTCCCAAGGATTCACCAGGGACGTTGGTCACTCTCGAGCATTGGCATCCTTTCACACGATGACACTTTTGTAAAATTTACTGTCACCGTCTTAAGGCCTTTTCATATGATGCTAAAAAAACTCACAAGCTTTGCAAGTTTTTCTCATGCTTGAGAAATTTCCCAAGGATTCACCAGAGACGTCGCTCAATCTCGAGCATTGGTGTGCTTTCACACGATGACACTTAATTGTAAGATTTCTGCATGAGAAAAACTTGTAAGCCTGCTTGCAAGTTTTTTAGCATCGTGTCAAAAGGCCTTTACAAAAAAACAGCCCCTTTGCATGTTTTTCCTCAACAAATTTTCCAAACCAACAACATTTTTCAAAAAATCTGACGTTCAAGTTTTGACGCACTTCGTGTCCAGGAGGAATAGCCCAAGTTTGTTCCTTTTTTCTAGGTCGGTCGCTATAGCGCCAAGGTCCTATTTTATCATTAGTTTGACGAAAGCTATCAACAGTATCTAGGGAATCAGGATGTAAAGGAAGACCCCACCCACACGTGATATCAAGATCGCATTAAAAGGACAATGAAGTTAGCACCATTGACGACATAAAAGACAGAACTCTGGCTTTTCCGGTATGCTTTTCAGATCTCTCCTCGTTTCCTATTTCTCCCTAATACGGTTTTCCCGTCATGATCAAATTCGTCGTTAATTACATCTGTATTGAAGGAGGGTGCTCGGCTTTCAAAGAGCCGAGAAGAATTATTCTTTGATAACAACGAGCGAGGATACAGGGAATCGACAGACCCGACCAGGAATCACATCAAAAAGGAAGACGGAGGAAAAGTCCCCTGATCAACTCCCCAATGCCCGGCTTCAATTTATAGAACAACAAAAAAACCTGCCCACTTGATTCAATCATGGCCACTTCACCGTCGGTGTAGGAGAGAAACCCGCCATTCCTCCACCAACCCTCAAGACACCCACCACCACGGGCTTGTCGTCCAAAGGCGCAAGGTTTACGGGACGGACGAGCGCCTCTGTTCACAGCAGGTTCCCCCGAGGGGACTTTCAAGGATTCCATCACATGATACAAAAAATGAAAATCTGAAAAGTTTTCCCGCCTTTGCATGAATCTCGGACGGGAAAAAATTCAGACGAGATGCAAAAACGGACCAATGAGGGAGTGACATCATTTCTCTTCGTTTCGGAAGCCATCCCCTAAGGAGGAGGGATACCTTTCATTCCGAGACTTCAGATCTGAATGACTTAATGGAGGCCAGTCTACAAGGAAATCCTTTTAGCATCATTTTTCTGTTTTCCTTTTTTGTGTCCCGTGTCTTTTAACGGAATCATGATACATGGGGGGAGCATAAAAGCAGAAGTGAAGCAGAAATCAGAAGAAGAAAAATAGATCTCGGTATAAAAAAGGCAGAGAATGCGCCGACCATAAAAGGAAATTCTATACGCCAAAACTTTAACATCTTTTAGGAAGATAGTGTAATGTACCCGGCCGATACAAAAAACAGGATAAGTGCAAGATGTTACTTCTGCTAAAATGATCTTTATCCATACCTTACATTCCGATGGCTCTGCATTTCTTCTTTAATTCATTTAAGTGTATGTATGGGTTTCGCTAAACTTATGCTTGATAAAAGACGGCCCCCAAAAAAAGACATAAACTATTTAATCATAAGCACAAGCTTTTACCAAAGGCATTGTAGGCTTCGATAAAGAATCTGCCAGGATCAAAACGCATCAGGCCCTCCGAAATCCAAGCATTTTATAAATTTCAAGTCATTATTCTGGCCGATGAGCAGTTTGCAGCATTTACTTGTATTTATCACAATCACACTCAAGTTCAAACATGAAAATTGAGAGTTCAAATACACACACGGTAATGTTCATGATGAAATTTTCATCTTTTTCAACAATGAATAAAATATTCGTCGCCGCTGAATTATTTATTTAATCGGCTGCTGAAGATAAAAGGTGAATAATTCATGCTCATACTGTCAGGATGCATACACTGTGTGATTAATGATCGGCCATTTTTTTGTTCATGACATGGAAAAATTCAAGCGATGTAATTTGAACATCATAAATTAACATTATGCAAACTGGACTGGCTTGTTGTAGGAGTGAAACTAATAAATAAATTAACTAATTTCTAAGTAATTAGGCTAATTTCCGTAATAAAGAATTAATCATCAAATAACCCCGAGGGAAACTGAATGAAATTAAAGTCATTGAAAAGTGAACAAAGAAAAATTGACAGGAGCGGGATTCGAACCGGCGACCTCCTGAATACCGTACAGGTGCTCTACCAACTGAGCCATCCAGCCCTACATTGGTGGTGACCCCAATAGTCAATTGTCTTTGTTTGTTTGGCAGTCAGAAGCCATGAAACCACGCACACACCGCAATATCTCAGGGATCATTTCATCGATACACACAGCAATGCTGCAACCTGAGAACAGTGGTACATCAAGAATTAGTTACAATGCAAGCATATCAATGTACACTCGGATTCAGCAGTACATTGTTGAAAATTCCATTTTGTATTTGTTCGTCTTTATCGTCTTCATACTGTTGTTGTTCATCAATAGCGTTCCGCACTAATGACGTCACACCATGCATGCATGCTCACACATACCCCCACTCGCCACACGTTTGCATATGGCCGGTTGCAATGTTTGCCTGAGGTTCGGTGCTTTTTTTTAGCTTATGTGCGCAGCACTATTTCCAAAATTTTGGCAAGATTTTAGGGGTTTAGAACGATCCTCAAATACGACAGAGTCAAGTTTTAAAAGGAAAGGATTGGAAACAAACAAAACTCAAAACAACAAAATCTTCACAATATTCTCCAGCTTGTTTGAATATGAGTGGATGTAAGATTCTCTTCAACTAAAATCATCAATTCAAAGATCCATTTCCTAATAACAGTTTATGAGTACAGTTCCTGGACGATTCCTTAAAGAGTAGCGTGCCGTCGTTTAGCTTTGTGCTGGATACGCCGCCCGACCAGCCAAGTTGCGCAGAGTGTACGTCAAAATGTCAGCATTATGGTGAAAGGTAATATCAAACCTGGGTTTGTATCAAAGAAATACAGAATCATGGGCACAAATATCAAGACAGATACAGTAACAGTCATCGGTGGAAATTTCAATCCCATACGGTGCCCACTTTTTTAGAAAACAGTGAAAAACGGCCACGGTATTTCTTAAGTCTTTTCTCTTTTATTTTTGATCTTTTAAAAGATCAAAAAGATTTTCAGTCGTTGTTTTACTAATTTCTGGATGAATACACCATTTCAGGCGGAAAAATTGTAACGGTATGTTTCTACCACCACCATCTTCATACCCTATAAGTTATAGGTGAATATGTGAACATTTCTGTTTTGGTTTCTTACCAAGGTATGATAATACCTTTAAATTGCAAAGACACGCGATGAGCATGGGGCACCAAGGGCAAGTGGACATTATGGGTCCGTACTCCATACGTAGTCCCGAGGACTCGAATCTTGAAGGTTAAGAGTCACCCTGAAAGACTGAATCTTATTAATATATTCACAGACTGAAGTATGTGAGCGAGAGACTGTGATAGCCACTCAGTGAGGCTGAGAGCTTATATCCCATATCCATCTTAAAGGGATGGTACAAAATTGGTAAGACAAAATACACTTCAAGATCACACATTCACATCAAACTTACACAGTATTATGGTGATGATAGGAGAAAACAATAAACATCCCATGAAATGTTTTTGTCTGAAATGCCATATTCGTTGAGAAATAAATGAAAACTATTTTCCGATTGGAATAAATCGCTTCGAAGCGTTTTATTATGAACGTATAATATCGTTGAAATGTGTAAATGGGTTTTCACTATTTTCTCGTGACCCAGATGGCTGATTGACCTCAAACTTCTACAGGTTTGTCATTTAAGGTAAATGATGGATTACATAATGTGCTTTCACTGTCAGCAATGGATTTGTCGCAAAAACCAGTTCCGTACCATCCCTTTAAAGGGAATTATTCGCCAGGAGGCTAAAATACTAACTGAGCAATCACACAGAACTTTGGTTTTATAGTTGTCGAGGATGAATTGAAAATGTCTTGTTTTATTCTACTACCTGTGGATGGCATAGATTACAACCCCGTAGGCCATAAATTAAAGGCATTATCATACTTTAGTAACATACCGAAACAGAAATCTTCACAGATTTACCTATAACTTACAGGGTATAAAGATGGCGATGGTAGAAACATACCATCAACATTTTTCTATCTGAAATGCTGTATTTATCCAGAAAGGAGTCAATCAAATGACCAATTTAATCAATTTTGATCTTCAGAAGATAAAAAATAATCCTGAAAAGATTTGAAAAATACCGTGGGCATTTTTCACTGGTTTCTCAAAAAGTGGCCGCCGTATGGGACTGGGAATTTCACAAATGACTGTTCCTGTATCTTTCTTGATATTTTTGCCCATAAATCTGCATTTCTTTGACAAAAATCAAAGTATGAAAAATTATGAATTTACATTTAAGATAAGGTATAATCAATAGTGTTTTGTGAAATCGACCCCTGATTTGGTATTCATAAAGGATAAAAGGGTATCAACGAGAGATGTGAAGACTTTAACGGGCAAGCAGTCTACCTTTCTGAGCTACTCAGACTTAGGCCATAAAAAAAAAATTGTTGTATTGGCGTAACAGAGGTTTGGAAAATAGGGTAGGGCGGGCGGATTTTTAATTTTTTTATTTAATTTTTCCTGGGGTATTAAATGCTTTTTCCCCTGTATATCACAGTATTTGACGTGTCAAATAAAGACAAGAAATGACATAACAACTTTTTCCAGTCTGGTTTTCATCTTTTGCTCCTTTTAAGCTTTTAATCTGCATACAAATTTACGATTTTTTTTTTTTTTTTTTTCCCCGATTTTTTTTTTTTTTTTTTTTGGGGTTTAAAATGTTTACGGTCGGGGCATATTTTTGGGTCGGGCGGGTTACGCCAATACAACAATTTTTTTTTATGGCCTTATTGTGTGGTCTCTCTACAGTCATATAGCTTTGACTGGGGTGTCAGTCGCACACAGCCATTGAGCACATTTATATATTCATGCAAAAGCTGCTTGCATCCTCCATTGTGGATTCCGAGCTGTGAACTGAATTCGCAAATGGTTATATTTATGGGGTGGGATTCCTGGCTAAATGGCAGTTTAATGGGTTATATGGCTTCTGACTGACACCCTGAGCAAAGATAGTTGACTATAGTTATAGGGAGGCCCCATCATAGGGCTTGATAGCTCAGATGGTACAGCGCTGGTATGGCAGTTAATGGGTTATATGCTTCTGACTGGCACACTGAGCAAAATGATGACTATAATAGGGAGGCCCCATCATTGGGCTGGATAGCTCAGATGGTAGAGCACTGATATGGCAGTTAATGGGTTATAATTGCTTCTGAATGGCACACAAACCAAATATAGTTGACTAGACTACCATTTTCTATCCTGGCTCCAATACCATTAAAAGAAATGAGCTCAAGAAACACTCGAGTTTTCAAAATAAATCACACTAAATTCTTAATTCTCCTGATAAAAAACCCACAATGATGGCAAATGCACATCCACATGTAAAAACATGACTTTAAAGTTTCATGCCTTAAAATTAATGTACCTATATAACGATAATCGGTAATATCTGCCACCGACACTCAGCCTGTGGAATGTCATGATTTCGTCTTCATGATTTAATTTCTCTCTTAATATCCGAGGCAGAAGCTGATTTAGTGGCACTCAAAAACAAGCCACTCCTAGGCCCCCAAGCTCCTCAAGCAACACTGCACTGACTTCATCTCCGAATATCCGGCAACCTCACATCACCGATACTGTTACATTCTATTCTGCCTGGTATTACCACGGTTACTCCACTGTCGTCTAGATAACCCTGGCAATCCACTAAAGAGTTGCTAAGATACAGGAAATGTGATGTTCTCGTCGGCCACCGCTTGTCGAAGTTATTATTGGGCTATTCCGCCGTTGTCCAGAGTGAGTTTAACCGACGAGTACAATTGATCTTTCGGCAATCAGCTATAGGATTGTCTTCTACTCCATCAATCTAGATTCACTGTTATCAAGTCTGTGATTTCTTTTATGCACTACAAAATCCTGCTAGAGAGTTTTGGAGGCGGAGCGACGGATTTGAAGCTCTGCAGAGATAACCGTTGGAATTTAAGGTTTTCTGGCAAATGTTAAGTTAACTCAAGAACTAAACTGAAATAGAGGAACCCAAAAAATCATCAAAAAATGGGAGAGGCATGAGTAAAGGTTCAATTAAACACAATTTGGGTAAAGACCCAGCTAGGATCGAAACGTGTCACGCGTCAGGCCCTCCAACACCAAACGAACACAATGTCTGATTTTGTCCTGTCTAATTTAGGTGGATGTTAGGTTGAGAGTTCGATAAAAATGACAGCCAAACTTTTGAAAGGGTTCAATCTTGTCCAGTTCCTTCACCAAATTGCAGACAAGAACTTACAGGTACTCCATGGCCCAATTTCATAGAGCTGCTTAAGCACCAAAATTTGCTTAAGCACCAAAAACCTTGGTAAATAAAATCAGTATATGCCAACCCAAACTCCTTGTGAATGTTATGCTCAGCAAAAAATGGCCGAAAACAAGTCAAGAGCAGTAAACATCACATGCAAATTTGGTTAGCAATTCGGTTCAAGATCAAGGAAGACATTTCATGCTTTTATAAAAGCAAATTGTGTGCTTAAGCAGCTCTATGAAATTGGCCCCAGGTTTTATAGAAGAAGCTATCCTGTAATCTATCAAGATATTAATGGGCAGCCGCTTTTCTAGACGACAGCAAGTCATGAACAAGATAAAACACGCTCCAACTTCAACATCGAGTTAGCCTTATCAGCATCTACTGACCCAAGTAAAATGTACTTTTGCATCACCGCAAACAAAAAAACACAACCCTGCACTGCAAGCTCACATCTCCGTCACCGGTTCGCGTTGGCCACACAGTTATAATTTCTAAATCAAATTTTAACTCTTGTAGTTTGGCACCGGGTACACAGTGTATCACACGTGTCCAACCTTCTTTCTGGTTTTTTTTTTTTTTTTTACCACCTTCCTTTATTGAATCAACTCTTGTGGTACATAGACGTGTGTACACATGACAGAGTCAGGCATCTTGGGGCAAAGAGGGAAAGGCCTACAAGGAATCTAGATTTATAAGATGCAGCAATGTTTGCATCTGAAGTCAACTCCTACAGCTTTAACAGTTTTCTGGGTTTTTCTTTAAATCCGGTACTTTCTGTGATTTGTTGATGAGTGATTAAGCCACATTCATAAACAGGTTTAAAGGTACAATGTGGGATTGGTAAACAAGCCCACACAGAAATGTTCACAGATTTAAGTATAACTTACAGGGTATGAAGATGGTGGTGGTAGAAACATACCGTTAAAATATTTCTGGCTGAAATCCTGTATTTATCCAGAAATTAGTAAAACAAAGACCAAAAACATTTTGTTCTTGGAGTGAGATCAAAACACCTGTGAATACATTTGAAAATAATGTGAGTGTTTTTCACTGTTTTCTATAGTTTCCGATGATCAATTGAGCTGAAAATGTCACAGGTTTGTTTTTATTCCATGACAAATCAAATTATGAACAGACCGCAGCTGTCACCTTTACCAAAATGCTGTTTGGTAGAAATGCTTGATGTATGCAGCTTTCTGAGCTTCGCTTTTTTTTTCCAGCCCAGTTTTAATAAGAATGCCAGACGACATGTACAAAATTGCAAGTCACCAGATTTTCATTTAGGTAATGTTCTGGAATAACTTCCATCCTGTGAGTCCCGAGTCGGATCCGGTTTCAACAGACCCAAGAAGAGAGCATCCCAGGTGTTGCATTCCTTGAAAACCTCTTCTTGGAGTTACTTCAGGGGGCTGCTTATTTCATTTTAAGATTTGTTACAACTTTCCAACTGTTTGGAGTTCACACAATGTCACTACCTCACACATGCAGGTAGCGACTGCATGTCATCCTTTTAATCCATTAGATCATCACCATGGTATTTATCTCGGGAAAACCTCCAAGAACACGATGTGTATCTTTTAATAACAAACATTTGTTGTCAAGGTTTGCTGCACACTTGAGTGTCATTTCTCGTCGGGTAATGCAATCTCCTCCCGCATTATACGAGCGAGCGGCTAAAGAAAGTTCAGTGACCCTCCATTCCCGTACAACTGATCAAGGAGATCTCAATATCCAAGACCGAGAGCTGGACGTCGGACAGGAAAGAGTTTGAAAATCTTGTACGAGGACTGTTCAATATTTGAAAGATCTTTGGAGTTTTTTTTTCTTTCTTTTATTTGCGCAGCCTTGTTGACGGAGCGAGTTTATTCCTCGGGAGATTGTGCATTTCGGCTGAAAAGTGCTTCGCGGCGGAACGCACCCGGCTTGACGTGAAGAATGAGTGGGCTCCGGGGAGGAAAGTTTCCACATTCCCTAGAGGGGGAACGGGCAGCGAAAGGGGGAAAGCACTTTAAAATTCCACCGTGTATACGAGTACTGGTTTGATGCGGCGCATAATGTTGGAAGAAGTTTCAGTTGAGGAAACTGGACGAATGAAAATAAGTAGCGGTCGGCGTCCTTTCGTTTTCATTTGAATGCCAGTCGGTCAGTGTGCTGTGTTACTGCTTGCCTCGGAAGCTTTTCTATCGGAGCGCGGTGATCGCAACCGACACTTAGAGAGACCGCCAGCAGGCTGCACCCAACCATACAGCACACCTCTAACTTTTTATTTTTGCCGAGGTGAAAAAAAGTGCGCCGTACCAGCGGAAATTTACAGTAATTCAGAACAAACTTTAGGCCTGATTTTGTGAGAGTGTCTTGTGTATCTAGATCTGTACCATTTCAAATTTTAGTGATAAGGGAAAATTAGGCTTGCACCTTGTACTAGAACAAAATCAATCTCAGGAACGTAAACAGGAAACCCGTTGTAAAATTAAGAGTGGTGGACAATGTACCACTCTAATATGACCATCATGAGATCTAAAGGCTTGCGGAGACACCACGTAGGCCTATTACACTCTTTTGCAGGTGTGTGGTCCTGAGAAGTAAATGCGGAATGGCGCATTTGCAAAGCGTCAATCCTAATTTTGAGCCGAAATTGGAAAGCATTCCTGGCTAAATTTGATTTTATTCTGACAAATATCATGAACATCGAATCCAAAATGGCGGACAAGGGTTCACAAGCTAAAAACTTTCTGTGACTACATACCTATGAGCCAAAAACATGACCACGAAATGGACACAAACATTTCAAAGAAATTCAAAGTGATCTTCGTACTCACCGATGAAGAGGTTACTTCCGAGTGTGAGAAACTGGTCCTCCACGACAAACGGAGTGGTCAGTGGTCTGGACGAGAGCGCTTGACCGTAGGTAGGGTCGCAGGAATCAAAGCCCTCCATATTGACCTTAAAAGCTTGCATGCTGAAGTCTGTCCCCGGTACAAACCTGGAGACAACCAAAAAACACACAAATTTGTTTTTGTAATTTATTCTAAATGAAAGGATGACGGAGTTGTGACTGGATAAAAGTGATCAGAGAGTTCTTAAATCAAAAAGTGAGATCTAGGGCCTTTCTCAGCGCTCCATTACAGCTCCGGCTCTGGCTCCATTTCGTGAATCCATTCTAAAACAATGAGTTTCAAAATAGAAACTTTGGGCTGCAGTTCGGAAGTAGATTCTCTAGTTTGAAAAAAAGAAAACAGAGCTTCAGCTTCAATGAAAAACCACAACCTATATTTTCAGCATATAGATAGATTACAGAAACGAAGCCGGAGCCTGAATCAGAAGCGAACTTTGAAAAAGGCCCCAAATAACCACTGAAACATGCTGTAACAAATGAACTTCCTGACAGAATATGCGACTTTAAGTATCATCTTCGTTTATCCATCAATTTTGATCTTGATTTGATGGCATCAAAACCCGAGATCTTTATTGTCCCTTGAAAAGATATGAGATATTAGGGATTTCTCGAATGGCTAAATTCTTAATAACTTCACAGGGTTATAAATCTAGCATCATTTCATTCATTTCATTATCTGGTGAGTCTGTTCCACATCCTGTTATAAATACAACTTGCACTTTATTGCGGAATTAAGAATACCAATTTCCAACATACATCATCAGTCTCCATGGCAACCAATCTCCATGGCAATATTAAAAACAATAGGCCGAGAATAGATGACAGAAATATTACACCAGTGGTTGATATATCGGGCAGAGGGTAATAAACCAGCAGGGTTATGTGTCATTGCGTTCTCATCAACAAGCCATGGACCCAAAAAAAAGAAAAAGAAAATCCTTGTCCCCTATTTCAATCAGAGCAACATTCATTCTAATCGCAGGAAACATGTTGATCTACAGTTCGGTCCGTAATCACGGACATCGCGTCGTCGTCATGCACATGATAGCTGGAAGCGTATCCGAGCCTATACACGCCAACCTCTATTTACATCAACGCTGCACACTAATTGCACCAGCAACCGCAGAGGCAGCCCGCAGTTTAAGGGGAAAAATGAGGTGGGGCGGGGGGGGGGGATCCATTTTGATCTTTATTTTGGTGTTTCTTCCTCACAACGACACGTCGTGAAATTATGGGATCAAAAAAATTGCTGAAAGATCAAGTCTTGGGCACACTGGCGTAGACGGGGGGGGGGGGGGGGGGGGGCAGGGGGGCCAGGGCCAGGGCCCCCCTATTCATCCCCGGAAAAAAAAAATTACAAAAAATTAAAAAAATAAAACAAAAAGTCTAAAGGCTCCTCCTACACCGCCCCCCCTCAAGACAACACCAACGTGCCTCAATGCTGGCGCGCGTATTCAGTAGGCCTAGTGCGAGACAAGTGGATAAATGAATAATGAGTCGATCCTCGATCGTTTACATTTTGGCCCCCCCTATTAAAAAATCCTGGCTACGCCACTGCTTGGGCAAAGTGCTGACTGGACAGTGGACACTATTCAACAAAGGTTCAGAGGAATTTATATTCTCAGTGAATTATAGGTAGGTTGAAACGGAGTCTAGGAGGGGACACACCATGGGTAAGGTGACCAGACGTCCCCGATTTTCGGGGACAGTCCCCGATGAAAAATTGTCCCCTAAAATGTCCCCCAATTCGAAGAAATGCCCCCAAAAATTCTAATTGTCTGAAATAAACAAAAAATTAACAAATGCAGTGCTGAAGAAGATCCATTCTTCAGAGCATGTGAAGACAACTGCCTAAGACATGTAACCCACTCATGTCAACTGGACAATAGGTCTATGTCCATATATGCCACCATTTTGCATGTAGCCATCTGGATTCAATTTTTTTTTTTCAAAATTATATCCCTTCCCCCAGGACACGGATCACTGTCCCCGGATCATCTCAACAAAATATGGTCACCTTTACCACGGGCCTTTTCAAAACCTCGGCTCAGGCTCCGGCTCCATTTTGTGAATCCATTTTTAAATAACGGGTATCAAAAGAGACTTTAGGCTGCAGTTCGGAATTAGATTCTCTGGTTTGAAAAGAAAAACAGAGCTGCAGCTTCAATGAAAAACCACAACCTATATTTTTCAGCATATGGATGACAGAGACAAAGCCAGAGACAAAGCCAGAGACAAAGCCGGAGCCGGAGCCGAGGTTTGGAAAAGGCCCCATGAGGGGTATTATGCATGCAGGAATACCGTCCAAAGATTCATGATTCAATCCTGCCAAGTTTGATCACCCGGTCGACATTAGGAGATAAGAATCGTTTCCACGAGTGGTAACAACGACTGATTCCAACGACTGCCGAGCAAACCTTTTATCCAACAGTGGATGATTGAAATCCAAATAAAATGGAGACGAGGGGAGATTGGAAAAACTCTTAGATTAATCTGCCGTGGGCCTGGAAGGGTATAAAGCAATATGGTTATTACAATGCGGTATTTATTAAGTCGTCTTCGAGTCATCATCTTTTACTGACAATGAACGAGCTGGATTTCCAGCTTTTGTCTGTCGACCTAACATTTCACAACAAAGCTAAAATTTGAACCAAAAAATGTCAAGCTTGAGAAACCATGGGCTGTTTTCACTATTAGGCCGAAAAAAAAAAATGGTTGTGTTGCCCTCAGCGACCGACCGTATAATGCCAAAACTTTGGGTCGGGATTTTTTATTTTTTTTTTCTCCGAGTCCTAAAGTATAAAAACTCACATTTTTTGACAGAAAATGTAAGATTTAGCAGTAAAAAAGCGTGTCTCCTCAAAACGACCCAAGACCGTTGATTTATAAGCCCTGGTGACCATGTATATGAATGACCCAGTATTTATTCTTAAATGTTTGAAAGTCGGCCAAAAAAAAAAAAAAAATCAACCGACCGACCCAAAATTTTAATTTTTCCACTTGAGGGCAACACAACAATTTTTTTTTTTCGGCCTTACGCTTTGCGATCAACGCTAAAGCCCAAATCCATCGCTAAATGAATGGTCGATCGCTACTTTGCAAAGCATTTTTCCGTTGAAGCGATGGATTTGAGCTTTAGCGATGATCGCAAAGCGTTAGTGAAATCGGCCCCATATGTTTGACTCGCCTTTTAAAATCACACAAAATTGTAAATCATGATTTTTTCATAGTTAATGCAAGATTATAATGGTACCAAAACTTTCTTACACCCCAAAATCACACATTTTTAAGTGGCCTTATAAAAGAAGCTTTCCTTAGCCACTTAACATTCATTTTGAATAACCCTTCAATGGTTTACAAATTTGGAGTAGTTTTAACACATTCATGCATGTTTTCACTACATTTGTCATAAATAAATAAAGCATTCTAATAAATATAAATTAACATTTGTCCACCCTGGGGAATTTTTGTAACCAACAAAAAAAAAGAAAAGAAAAAATAATTTTCTGTCAAGGTGAAGATGGTTTGAATAATCCAATTCCCTCAGAGAAATGTTGTATTCAATTGCAAAAAATTATTCCTGGCCCTTGCAGAATTATTATACAGACGGCGTACCCTGGCGGTTACGTTATCATGTTTATGGGACTGATGAGACCTTGCCAGCGATCTTTTTTATTCCCCTACTGGATGAAACGACTCGTAAACAATACATAGGCCTACATGAATCAAAAACAGCATTTATATAGTCCCTATTTGTAAAATGCCAGAATCCAGTTTAAATAAACCTCATATACTTATTCAAAGGAAATCATGCATCCTGAATCTAATACCAGTAAGGAGATGTCGAAGCCTTCACGTAAAAAAAATAAAAAAAATTGATAAAATAACAATAATAATCACCCAATTCAAGCAGGACACTACATCTCGTAAAAAAATTAAGACAAAATCTAAATAATGATAAATGACCATGGTTCAGTTGGTAGAGTGCCTGTACGGTATTCAGGAGGTTGCTGGTTCGAATCCCGCTCCAGTCAATTTGTCTTTGTTCACTTTTCAATAAAATAAATGTCAACTTATTGCGGTTGGAATTCAAAAGTGAGACGGTGTGTAGTTCCCCACATCTCAATAAGAACATCAAACTCTCTGTTTTATAGCTCTAGGTGGGGGTGGGTGGGTGTGATTAGGGGGGCAATAGCGCTCCGCACTTGTGCTAAAAATAGCACCGGATCTCAGACAAACATTGCAACCATGCACGCCAGACCACTAGGCCACAGCACTCCTTTAAGACCGTTGTTGCTATAACAGACCGAGGGTTTACGGCCATCACAGATGCACGGGTGTGGGTGTGTGTGCGCGGCTGCACGCGTCCATGTACACTACGTGTGTGAGACAATGTTTGTCTGACATCCGGGGATTTTGTGACGTCATTAGTGCGGAGCGCTATTATGGTATATATTCTGACTTTACAATGTTTGTCTGACATCCGGGGATTTTGTGACGTCATTAGTGCGGAGCGCTATTATGGTATATATTCTGACTTTACGATGGGCCAATTAATGAGAACATTAAAGCTGTTAATGTCTCCCCCTCGGCCCTCCCCCATCCACCCCTACCCCCAACCCCTCAATCCTAGCCCGAGGCAGCGAGCAATCTGCAAGCAGGCCGAGTTAATTCAAGGCAAACACCACGATGAACAAGACCACATCTTTCCCTCCGTCACCGTTGCTCGGCCAAGCACGTCTTATTCCCTGAAACATTTCATGCAGACGTGGTTTTTATAGCGGGTTGAGCAGGAGGCAAGTAAGCCGTAATTACAGCCAAATATTTCACGCCGTCTGGTTGATTCAAGGTTTTTTTGGCAAATGCAAGAAAAAAAGGAGTTCGCGATTAATCAATGAATTGTTTATTTAGACGTCAAAACTGAGTTGATTTATTTTTCTTTTGACAAGGACTGCATTAAAGGTAATATCATTCTTTGGGTTTTTGTCAAAGAAATGCTGATTCATGGGCAAAAATATCGAGAAAGATACAATAACAGTCATCTGTGAAAATTTCAGTCCCATACAGTGCCCACTGTTTGAGAATAACAGTGAAAAACACCCACGGTATTTTTCAATCTTTTCACCATAAATCTTCCAAAGTTTTGGTCATTGGTTTTACTCTTTTCTGGATAAATACAGCATTTCAGGCAGAAACATTTTCACAGTATTATATGTTTCTACCATCACCATCTTTATACCCTGTATTATGTTAAGAGGTAAATCTGTGAGGATTTCTGTTTCAGTATACTACCAAATTATGATAGAAATGTACCTTTAATACAAGGCTTTTACATACAAATACAAACAAATCTAATATTAACTGGGTCATTTCGTGTCAAATCAACTAAATTCTATAAACTTCCCCCAGATTTAAAAAAAATTTTTTTAAACAAGTTAGGTAACCAAATGTAAACATCTTAAAATTGCATTTTTTAATCAACCCAATTTATATATGACTTTTGCATCAGTGGGAATCGGTGCTTAAACATTTAAATCTACATCCGCCTTTGACAGATCCGGTGAGGGGAAAAAATTTGCGGAAAAAACAGGAAAAAAAACCTCCAAATTACATCCTTATTTTATTCAATTAAAAACATCAAAATTCGTCACAAATCTTTGCTGGTTGTACTGCCCTCTTTTGTGTGAGCTTTGATAGTTAACATGACGCTGAATGCTCTGACCCATTTTTTGACAATTTTTTTCGTCAGACGTCTGAAAAAGACTGGCGCTACCCTCTGTTTGCCAACAGAAAAATCCAATCACAATTCAATCATATACCGTTCGTCGATATAAATCAGAAACAGTCATTCGTGACCACGACCTGGAAAATATTTTCCAAGCGAACCCCGCCTCTCCCCTCCTCCCAGCCCCACCCATCAATAAAAATGAAACCAGCATGCTCTGAATACTGATGACATCGTTTTGCAAGCAGAATTTCCCTATAGTAGCAACTTCAGGTTACCAGCTAAAATGTCATATGATTTGTATTGCTAACGACTGGTAGTCATCTGATTTCTTTCCTCCTTGCATCGGAACAGCTGCATATTGGCTTTTTATGAAGTAGCTTTTGTGAAATAAGAACCGTGATCTTTCCTGCATGCACGGCATATGTGTGTGTGTGCTACACTGACTGATCGTCTAATAAATGTGAAGAAACGGCGGGAAAATGTCATTTGCAATTTTCCTCCACAATTGAGGAAGTTCATCCATTCAAGAACACGTCCCATTTCTGGTTGTCATAGTTATTTACAAACTGCTCACTGTGAACCGAAGTCACAGGGACTTGGTGGATACAATACCCAAAGAAATTAAATTACAATCTTCTGCCTGACAAGACCGTGCCGACAGCCAACGCAAACGAGTCCCAAAAAATTATCGTCATTTGACAAAAGACGCAATCAGATATGAATAAAGTTCGTATTGGGGATGTTAAAGAAATCGACGGGTCGTGCAAATGTTGTTTTCTTTGAGGAATCACATGCTAGATTGGTTTTTTATGAGGGCTCGTGTTAGCGGCAGGACGGTTGTGCTAGGGAATGACTTCTGCCCGTCATCCAATCAATTGAGCCAGGTATTTATCAATCTACAACAACTACCCTGAATTAACACATCACCTCGAAAATCCTGAAAGCTTTCCGGGCTAAGTGTCAGACTTTTTCATCATGAGGAAAAAAAAAGAAGAAAAAAAGGAACTTTTGCCATTTTGCTTATTTGGCTCCAGGGGTCGATTTCCACATGATGCCCTACGATCGATCGTAGCTCGATTTACGAAGGATAACCCATCGTATCCTACATGGGGCTGCAATGCATCATAAGTGCGATTGATAGTAAGTTACAATGAGTTTGGTGAAATCAACCCCAGGGTTGATTAATTATTTGCAACAGCTAAGTATCTTTTCAATAAAGCATTATAAATAAACAAAAGATATCTAATAAAAGGTCTGATAAGAAAGAATTAAAAATCTAGCAAAATTAAGAAGCAAAGAAAAAAACAAGTCAAGCCCTGTGGAAACAGTTTTAACAATCTGCTTTTCCCTCTTATTAACATTATTTTGTAATTACAAAAGAAAGCAAATTCTGTATAAAAGACAAAGAAAGAAAGACATAGTTAATAGAAATAAAGAATCAAAGTCAAGAAATTGAAGGAAAAATCAACTGAAAATTAGGTGACAATATTACAGGACTTGGAAAACTGTAAAGTACCTCACTGCGTTTATGAAGCAAGAAACTCATAACTTTGCTTCAATATGAGAGTGTTCTTGGCCTTGTTCTAAAATCTTAAATTAACTCTTATGCTCACTTTTCTTATTATAGCGTCGACCAGCCGCGGCCCTAGCCCCTGCCAAGTAGGAAGATATCGGATTTTCCCTCTCAATCCCATTTTGACGCCACATTGACAGATGAAAAGGATTGTATCCAGTTTTTGGGGGGCCCGTGCTTTGCAGCTGCCAGCTCAACGAGTCGTGTGGGAAATCCCAACTTAGCTGGGCAATTCAGTCGTAGATTTGTTCGGGAAACGATTGGGGATTTTTTTTTTTATTATTAAAAAAAAAAAGGGGGACATTGCTAGGTGTCGATTTGTGCAATTGCGCTTTTTTTTTTTTTCGTTCGAGGGGGGTTGGAGAGGAAGAGCATCAGAACTTCATGGGGAATTTCATTTGATCAAATTTGGCAATCGCTGATGCGAGCTGTCAAGGCGTACCGGCGTAGGGGGTGGAATGAGATGGTGGTGCGGAGGGAGGACATATATTTCTTTTTTAAAGTGCACTGCAGTTGCCATGGCGCTTCAAATGATTGAATTAATGACGAGTCATTACCGACAGGCGGCGTACAGTTCTGGATTCACCGAGACGACGAATCGCAGCCGTACAGCCAAACATAACCCAATTTCAATCTCTGAACGGCTTATCTGACCTTGTAACGGGATCGAAGTTGATCAAAGCGTGCCGCGCGCATAAACCTGAGATGACATGTTCAAATTTATTGACATTTCAGCAATTTCAATACATACAAACATGATTTACATCGTAGATAAGCTAAAGAACCAGGACACTTGGGTGGTAAAAGCAAATTATGTACTGTTCTAATACAAAATCAAATTGTTGGTATAAACACGACTGCTCTATGATCAATAAAATGCCTAAATTTACGGAAGATTTAAAGGTACTATCATACTTGGGTAGCATACCAAAAATCTTCACAGATTTACCAATAACTCACAGGGTATAAAGACGGTGATGGTGGAAACATTCTGTTAAAGTTTTTCTGCCTGAAATGCTGTATTTATCCTGAAAAGAGTCAAACCATTTGACCAAAAAACAATTATTTTACGATCTCAGGAAGATCAAAACTCCTGTGAATAGATTTTAAAAATATCATGTGGGTGTTTTTCACTGTTTTCTCAAAATGTGGGGTTAGTATGGGACTGAAAATTTCACAGATGACCATATGAATGCTACTATGTCTTTCTTGATATTTTTAGCCCATGAATCTGCATTTCTTTGACAAAAACCAAAGTTATGAAATTACCTTTAAGGCAAAGGATTTGGAAATTAATTTCTGGTTTGGTATTAGATGCACATAATGACCAATTGAACATCACCTAGTATCGCTAATAAGCTGGTCAAAGGTAACATTTTCAGGACTATTACCATGGAAAAATGAAGAACTTTTTTTTTCTTCAATTTTTCACAATTTTTCCTGCTTGTTGTTGTTGTTGTTGTTGTTGTTGTTGTTGTTTTTGTTGTTGTTGTTGTTGTTGTTGTTGTTGTTGGATGCCCAGGGATAAAGAAGCATGACCTTTATGATTACTGATCAAATCTCCCCTTATTCTCGGTACAAAAATCACGGAGCACCAATGACAAACTAAATCTTTCCCCTGACCACGGCAACTGAGCTAGATACAGAGACCTGCCCGTGACTAGAATGACAATACTGGAATTACAATCATTATTGTACGATCCGGAACGTGCACACCGTGTGTATAGATCACCTAACACTTACACCGGCTCACCTGACACGACTCCGGCCTGCACATGTCCCGAATCCATCACATCTCCGTCGCCCCCCCTGCCCCCTCCCCCTACAGAAGCACCGCAAAGACAAACCGCGCTAATCCCCAACACACATCTTTGCACGATTAAAGGCCGCCGATTCTTCGCTTTCTTTCTCTAGTTCAACCTTCCCCCCAACCCTCGGATCACTCCCGTCGATATTAACACAAACACCGACCGACGTGTCATCATGAACCAGGTCCGTGCCGCTTTGCCAGCAGCACCGTGGGCCCCGTTGGTGTTGTCATAGGGCCCTACGAGATGTTATGTCAACCCCAGTGTCCCAAGAAAAAAGCAGGGAGGACAAGCTTTACAGAGGCAGGGTTTCCCCGGCCCGTTGGCTTGTAACTCCCCACGGTATACATGCCCTGTCAAACTATATAACCCAGTAATTTGGCCAGCCAGCCAGTTCCTCTTTTATTTTCCCTGCCGTCCCGATTCTCGTCCTTTTTCCTGTTTTTGTTGTCTTCTCCCGTGCTGAAATGATTTGATTCAATTATGAAAAACCAACACACTCTGTTTACGTCATTTATTAAAAACCCGACAGGCAAAATGAGTGAAATTAATTTTTTTTTTTGTGCAAAAGCTGTGTTCCTGCCTTTAAAGGTATAGTACATGATTGGTAATGATCAGAGAACAGGACCCACAATTTGTTTAATCCAGCATGTACATGAAATAAAAAAACCTGTGGAAATTTGAGCTTAATCAGACAAACAAATGTTCTGAGTCCCGAGAAAAAAAAAAAAAAAAAAATATATAAAAAATATCTTATAAAACATAAACAATGTTTTTGATCTCGCTGAGACATAAATTATTTGTATTACACATTTCTAAACAAGTATAGCATTTCAGGCAGAAATATTTTAGCAGGTTTTTTTTATCATGTCCATCTTTATAATCCTGTGTAAGTTATATGTAAATCTGTGAACATTTCTGTTTTGGTCTGTTAATATACCAATCCAGTACTGCATCTTTAAGCATTTCACTATGTTTTACAATCACACACCAGTTCATTTCAACTACTGCACCCAAAACCAGACAACTGTTTAATAATATCAGCATTTCGTCATTCAGATTAAAAAAAAAAATAGAAGTGAGAAAGGTCAATTAAATCAAATGGCGAACGAGCTTCTCCAAAAATATTTCAAAATAAATCAATTTTGACAGGACACTGCCAAATCCTAATCAATTTCTGCTTTTGGAGCGGAAAGGTCGGTCATCAGAAAATAGAAATGATGGGATAATTTTACGCGGCGACCCACAGCGCTGAAGGCCAAAGAACAAGAGTAATTGATGATATGAACTCTGCAACCCTCATAAGAATTCCAGATCTCACTGTTTTAAGAAACAACGTGTATAGAGATTGCACAAATCAATTTGATATGTTCTGCAATTTTCGTACTTAAGCTACGTTCTTGGAAAATAGGATGTCTGACCTACAATGCATGTAGGTCATAAGTTACTCAGGTGTTACTATGGCAATGTATGAAGAAGTGTGGCCCATCCTGAATACCAAGGGCCTTTCTCAAAGATCGGCTTGGCGCCGGCTCTAGTTCAGGCTCCAGTTCGTGAATCCATTTAAAATTATGGGTATCAAAACAGAGACTTTTGGCAGCGGTTCGGAAGTAGATTCTCTGGTTTGAAAAAGAATACAGAACTTCAGCTTCAATGAAAAACCATTTCAGAACAGCTGAACGAGAAGAAAATCCAATCATTTTCATAATGGATTCCTTTATAAACTTCAACGTGTCATTCACGACCCAGACGACCAACAATTCTCTAGCTTCAATCATAACATAATTCCAGCCAAATACCCCCATGATATCTCTCTCAATTCTCTTCCACAAACCCCTAACCTATAGCTCCCCCTCCCCTAATAAAAAAAAAATTGTTCAAGAAGAAAAGAAAAAAGAGTTCAGGGTGCCGGACGAATTTAATAATGAAAGATTGCTTCTTTTATCTGATTGTGAGCCCCCTAAGGAACTTACTTATTTCATTCGCCGAGCTGTGTATTCGAAACCGCCTGGACAATTTGGCATTCGCACTGCGGCCTTGAGGGTGCGATAAAGGGATGTCGCACTAATCAACGTATTATCTCTGATCGTGGAATACGCAAGAATGAATATATAGCACTACCCCTCGACTCCCGTCAGGCCATGCCCAGTTTGCCGAGTTTTTTAATATCTGCCGAGCGACCTTCGGGTGACGGCAAAGTCAACACTTCAACATCTTTTTCTTTTTTTCGTTTCCACCGTTGTTTTCTTAATTCTCTATCAAATGTCTCAAACTGACTTCTCTTCTTTCTGTCTTTCTTTTTTTTAAATACAACCGATGTTCCAAGTTATTGATGTTGAATTTTAATATCCAACCTTCCTTTACTTCTTTCTCTCTCTGAAAAAGGGACAGCCGAGTGCTTGACAAATGAAGAAGTCAGATCCAGATAAGGATTTGAAGTTTTTTTTTTTACACAGCGCAGACGCGGAACAAATTGTGCCAAGAAAGGTTGACGACATTCAACGGGTATGACATGAATACTGGAATGCTTGTACCTGACATTTCTGTGTTTCACAGAGCACATGTTCTTAAAGGTAATATCATAGTAATCATACTTTGGTTTTTATCAAAGAAATACAAATTCGTGGGCAAAAATATCAAGACAGATACAGTAACAGTCATCTGTGAAAATTTCAGTCCCAAACAGTGAAAAACAGCCACAGTATTTCTTAAGTATTTTCTCCTATATTTTTGATCTTTTTTTACTAATTTCTGGATAAATACACCATTTCAGGCGGAAAAATTTAAACGGCATGTTTCTACCACCACCATCTTCATACCAAGTTATACGTAAATCTGAGAAGTTGTGTACATTTCTGTTTTGGTTTCTTACCAAAGTATGATACTACCTTTAAAGTCACATAATATTGATATAGATGTTTTCGGAGGTATTTTCATTTAAAAAAATTACTCTCAAATTCCAGATTTGTTGCCGAGTGCTGGTACAAAAATACTCTCCGGATAATCTGAAGCCTCTGGTCACCGTGTTAATACTTGAGAAGAAATTTTTTTCAAAATTACCACCTTTGGCCTCAAATTTGGTGGAATGACCTCACAATTACAAACTATACAGGAGTGATTATTGACACTTTGAATAAGGTGATCGATGTTTAGCGTCCCATTAAAACTAATCGGTCCAACACGGATTATTCATTAACTGACAAGGTATTACGTGTACAGGTGCATTTTTGCACCTTGCGCGCAATTAAGGATCACGGTTGTTGGGGGATAATTAAGAGCTCAGGCGTCGGACACTGACTACACTCGTCTTATCTGGACACATCATCAGAAGCACTGAATTTTTCATGAGCTTCTGCATGCTTCCTATCCTGAAGCAACCTATGAGATTTGTAATGTACCCCGACTGTTATAAGTCTCACCGTGGAATTAATACCCGGTTGCTTGTATGTTAAATATTACCGTTGCTGCTTTACAGAAATCGGCAAGTCGTTAGGGTCGTTGCAAGAAGAACAACAACATGTGGGGAAGTTTATTCATGTTTGGGTCCAATCAGGCCCTCGGTGCCGTTCAACGGGATCGATGAGGTAACGGAGAACGTGCCTCTTCACTCCAAATCTTGACTAATGACTTACTTATGCAATCAGGAAATCTGCTTAAAAATTCATGGCGTCGGTGTCTGGAGAGATGGGAACGCTGGACGTTAAAATGTGTCGTGGGATAAACAAGAAGGAAGACAAGGTATATTCTTCATTCCATTTTATAAATTAGTGCTGGGATTTTTATCCGTTTAAAGGTTAATAACCGACCCGGATTCAATTATCCGGTTACAAAAGGAAAAAAAAGGACGAATCTTTGGCTCATGCTCAACAACCCAAAAAGTGTAAGCTGTAGAATTTTTGTCAGTTATTTTGTCCATTTTGCTATAAAGTAGAAACATGCTTTTCACATACTGGATCAAAAAGAAGCATTGTGAACTTGATCTTAATGCTTGATCTAAAGAATAACCTCATAAAAAGCATTGTGAAAGCGACTATCACACTGAAGAAGACGTACCATAAATCGCACATGTTGCACGTGATTACATAGGTTAACCATGTTTAAACCTGATTTGTTTTGCAATCAGTAACCAGATATGAAATTACCCGATTTTACCCAGCACTATTATAAACTCTTTTGTCAAGCTGAAAACGGAAGGGAGCGAAACCTAGTGACGTTCCAGAAACACGCTACCAAATCCTGATGAAATAAATCAAGCAAGAAATACATCCGGCTTCTTAAAATAAAAATTCCACAAGCCACGTTCCGCTAATCGCCCAGCTTGCGAGGAATGAACGAGTCTTAAAAGGAGACTTGGGGAGAAGAAGATGAAGAAGAAAAAGACGAAGAAAAAAAATCACAACTCAGGGCAGTCTTAAATACCTGATCAGCTGGCCCCGCTGTACTTGTACCGGCTTCAGCTGAACATCGACGGGAATGTTATCTGTGCCATTGACTCCGAAACACGACCCTTCCGAATTGCAATTATCCTGCAAGGAAGAGAGAGGGAAAAAAAATACCATGAGAAGATGATGATGCTCGCACCGACTCGATGTCGCAATTTATGGATTCAATTAAACGAGGAGCATCACGGCAGTCACAGATTTGGACAAACAATCTTAAGACCAATTTGACATTTTTCGAGGTTATGAGCAAACACAGGCATTGGATGGGGTAATGAACTCAAAAAAACAAAACAGCATTACGGTATTCAGGAGGTCACCGGTTCGAATCCTGCTCCAGTTAATTTTTCTTTGTTCGCTTTTCATTGACTTTAAATTCAGTTGAGGTTATTTGATAATTATAATAATTACGAGTAATATACTATACATAATTAATAAACTGCACTGGAAAATACTCATTAGCCAAAATAATGACCTGAAATTTAAAATGCTTGGAGTTGGGAGGTCCTGACGCATTTCGATCCTAACAGAATCTTTATCGAAGGCTAAAAATAAGAATTCTGCAGTTTTTGATAGGATCGAAATGTGTAAGGCCCTCATATCTCCAAGCAATAATAACATTAATATATTTGTTTCATTCATAGTATGATTTATTTTGTTGATTTTGTTAATAATTATTAATTCTACATACATGAAAACATGACTTCGTGTTAAATTTTGGATGATCCATTCTACCTAGAAAAAAAAATACCTTATCTTGTAACTTTCAGAATTTACTGTCAAAATACAACACTGTTTTCCTTGGACATATTCTAAATTAGACTCTTTTAAGCTAAATTCCTCTAAAAAAAAATGTTTCCTTTTGTTGAATTTACAGCTTTTTTATAATCGTGGAGGAAGATCTTCCTCTAAGTTATAATATAACTTGTTTTTATAATATCGTCATTTTATAACCCACGCCACATCTTTCTTGCTCAAAGCACTCGGTATATATCTTTGCTCACAACGAACACAACTTGGTTTAAGGGGGGCAACTAGAATCTCCACATATTATGTTTTCTAATCAATACACCATATAGATTTTTTGGGAGAGGGGGCAGAGGGTGGGGAATATCTCCCAGACGAAGAGGGGGCTTAAGCCGGTGCCAATGGGTACGCTTGGTGACCTACTACCGTAGTTTTGGATATTGATAAGCTGAGATTCATTGCGTCGGTTTAAAACCTCCGACAGCCCCGAGCTTTTTTTTCCATCCTCGGACACACAGTATAGCGCACAGAGCCTAGCCGCGTGTGGACTGAAATGATGTACAGTTTAGATAGGATCTGATCACCATGAACTTAATATTGGTTTTAAAGACAATTTTTTTTTTTATAAAACAACACGGTATTATCAGCTCTTATGCAGAAGGCATGAAAATGTATTGCAGTGAATGACGAGTGCAAATAATGTAGGAGTAATTTGAAGGTACGAAAATAAAAACATTCAAGAATCATGAATGAAATACAAATACTTAAAGTAATATTATCTACAAAATAGTTGATTGTTTCATTGAAAAGTGAACAAAGAAAAATTGACTGGATTTTTTTTTGTTCACTTTTTAATGACTCAATAACTCAGTCAGTTTCCCTTGTGGTTATTTGATGATTATATTAGTTTATTGTTTGTTTGTTTGCATGTTTGAAGGGCAAGCCTGATTTGCATATTTCTATCTCCCGGCGAAAATTCAATATAAAAAGTCTTGTTTGCTTCAAGTAGTGCATGGTTTCTTTGTTTGTTGATTTGTTTGTTTGTTTGTTTGTTTAAGTGTTTCTTGAGACATTCAATTATTTATGTCATTATTTGTCTTTTTGATATCAAACCATTTGGAACAGTTAAACATATACATGTATGTCATGATATAATTGTTTTTTTCAAAATAACTTTCTATCAAGCAGCATTTTGTTCAGATTGTTGCAGTGAAGAATGTTTTATTTCAACGACGCCCTGGCAATCTTTTGATACAATCATGATAAAAGATTGTGAGATGGTGACCGGCCTTTGACTGATCTTGTCCGGGCTGATGGACACCTTTTAGACACAAGCCAAGTGGAAAAGTCATCTTAATGCCTCCGAGCGAAAGGACCTTTAACGTTCAGCTCAGGGTATCAAATTCACCAGCTTTCCGCTTGATTCCATTACAAAATGCAGGGACCTTGAATCGCTGCCATCTTGACGTCAAATGTCGAAGACGCCATGATGTCAAGCTAATTCAATGACGTGGTTTATTCAACGATACGAAGGAAGCGCCAAATAATGCTGAATATTATCTTGACAGTCATTCGGTGTGAGGTGGGGAAAGGTACACGTTGACGTAATTTTGGACACTTTGCATTTTTATTCTACTCGGCTGACGAAATGGAGGTGGAGGCTCAGGCTCTGGCTCCAGTTCATGAATCCATTCTAAAAGAACAGGTATCAAAATAGAGGCTTTTGGCTGCGGTTCGGAAGTAGATTCTCTGGTTTGAAAGGGAAAACAGAGCTTCAGCTTCAATGAAAAAACCACAACCTATATTTTCAGCATATGGATGACAGAGACGGAGCCGGAGCCAATGTTTCATAAACCTCCTAAGACTATTTTCAACGAGGCCACGGCATGAGTTAAAAGTACAAATCTTCGACCAATTCAATTACACGGGTCTCTCCACGGAAAGGGCGACGGAGAGAGAGAGATGAAAAAACATCAGCGGAACAACTCAAAAATGGGATTCACTAGCGAATGACCCTTCCTCAATCCCAAAAATCCCCCCTGCCCCCTGGGGATGTGGATTAGGATGAAACCGAGAGGTCGATGGGATTGGTGGGTTGCGAGAGCCAATAAGATCAGCCTCGGGCTACATACAGCAGCATCTTCCTTCAAATTAAGACGATCTACTGTCTGATTTTTCCCAAGGAATATCTCTCCCTGGTATACCCTTCATCCAATTTGGGTTATGGGTTGGCTTTTTTTGTTCTTTTTAAGCGACGCACAGTATTTAAAAGGTATAATGTTATGATTGGTAAAGGTCACAGAACTGCACTCACACTTTCTCTGATCCAGCATGTACATGAAATAATAAACCTATGAAAATTTGAGCTCAATCGGACATCTGAGTCACGAGAAAACAGCGAAAAACATGACTCAGTTTTTCTTAGAAAATATACAGAATGGTTTTGATCTTACCACGAGATAAAAACTGTTTTCAGTCTTTGTTTTACTAAAAACTGTTTTCAGTCTTTGTTTTACTAAAACCTGTTTTCAGTCTTTGTTTTACTAAAACCTGTTTTCAGTCTTTGTTTTACTAAAAACTGTTTCCAGTCTTTGTTTGACTAATTTCTGGATAAATACAGCATTTCGGCCGAAAAAGTTTTAACAGTGTGATTCTACCAGCTCCATCGTCATGCCCTGAAAATGTAGGCCTACGAAATCTGCAAACATTCTATTTGGGTATGTTACCAATCCTGTACTGTACCCTTTAAATACACTTCTTTTCATTAGCTTAACGCAAAAAGTATAAGTTGTATACAATTTCATGATATCTACTCACAACCGATGCTGAATCAAACTCAGCATTCAAGTTCCATTTTTCACAAACTTGCAAACAGTCTTATCCAGATATTTTGGCGGGAAGGATCGGCGAATATTTGCAAAATGTATCATTCTACCCAAGTCTCCTAATATAATATCGCTTTAAAGGATTACACAACCTCTTTTCTTTTTATGATCCAACTAAGCCGGCTGTGAGGGCTAAGTGGATTAACTGTTGCCATAGCAACGGGCCCGGCTTAACCGTGTCATCAGCCCGTGATCCAATCAAGATTCCGTGTGAGGTGATTCGGAAGGAAAAAGTCTGCAATTGGGGTTTCGCTTTATAATGAAATTTTGTGATTATTTTGGGCAAGAAGAGGTGATGAAAAAAGTGAGTCATGTGTCGTGCATCCGACCAATCCAAGTCAGACAGGCTGGGAAGTGCATCTTCATCTCAGCTTAATCTTATTATTATTTATTATTAAGGAGGGCTGGATACAATCTTATTTCAAATAAATAATCACACTAATTTATTATATTCTGTAGCTAGATCAACGTAGAATGAGTAAGACTTGCGGTGACACCATGTATAATATTCTATTAGAAAGATGTGTGGTCCTGAAAAGGACCGATGAGAGTGTGCTCTCGACGTTTCGACAAATATGCTCTAGTCATCCTCAGGAGAGAGATTAATGTATTAAATTTGAGACACAGAGAATCCTTTTTTTTTATTGAAGGAAATATATGGTTGATTGGAAACTGGAACAAAATGTCAAATCAGAAATAGTACACAAAACGTCTGTTTAATGTATACTACCGTGGCGTGAGTGAAATACATTTCTTATAATCACTCTATAGCTTGGCATATTTTGACCATAAAATCTTTGCTTTTAAGGACCATCCATTAGAGGGCAACATGCTATATGCTTTTATTGGAGGCACAGCGCCGTCGTTTAATAACTGGATCGAGATGTGGTAGAAGGAGGCACACAACTAGATTAATGTGATGTAAAGAGTTCCATCTTGAAGGAATTCCAGAATAATGAACGGGACTTTGGCTGACAGCTTCTTGAAAGTGGGGGGTGGGGGGTCCAAGATGTTGCAATAAAAAATGACTGGGTATTAAAGTATAGTGCTGGGCGATAAATGTTCAGAACGACAGACAATGTTCTTTTACCCTTACTATAAATATTATTATTTCATTGAATTCTGCAAAGGGCGACAGATTTTATGGAACAAAGCTACATGTATGTTTGGGTGACAGACCACATTTCGGGGACAATTTTGTTTCGTCCTAAAAAAAATTCTCAAAAACTAGAAAAGATTTTACTGTCGAAAATGGGATTTTTTTGGGGGGTGTGATTCAAGCAATCCAAGATGTTGTCTATAAAATTTGGTTCAGCTGGGTTTCATAACAAGGGACAAAAAAAGAAGGGTTAATTTTTGTTGTGCACTTAAGTCTATGGGATTGTCGCCATTTTGCAATGAAGAATCTATAACTGTTATTATTGTTCCCATGATATAATATTTCATGTCATTTGAATTACAGTATAGCTAGCTACACTGGTTGAAAATACGCAGCCGTACACAAAATTAGCTTCATCAAAATTCCGAATTAGTATGCAATTCTTTTTGTAAAGATAAATTGTTTATTCTCTCAGGATTCAGAGCCAGCCAGGATAGGAACAAAGCATCCCTTTTACTCTCTATAGCCCTACTTACAAATACCCAGCAGCTGTCTCACTCAATGACAACAAAAGACAACAAAAGACAACAAAAGAAAACATTTTCCGAGCTTGAATATAATAGATCCATTCAGTGTTTAAAGGTACAGTACATGATTGGTAACATACTCAAACAGAAATGTTCACTGACATATAACTTTCAGGATATGAAGATGGTGCTGGTAGAAACATAACGTTAAAATATTTCCACCTGAAATGCTGTATTTATCCAGAAATTTGTCAAACAAGGACCAAAAACAGTTTTGTTCTCGGGGTAATAGCAAAACCATTCTTTATGTTTTAAAAGAAAAATTGAGTCGGGTTTTCGCTATTTTCTCGTGACTCAGATACATGTCCGATTGAGCTCATATTTTCACAGGTTTATTATTTCATGTACATGATGGATCAGACAAAGTGTGAGTGCTGTTCTGCGACCTTTACCAATCATGTATTATACCTTTAAGTTGATTATGTCAGCAAGCATCGCTTTATAGATCAAATTACAAGACAACCAAGGACAAAAAAATCACTGTAGCATAAAATCATAATTACAGTAGTCATCCCAACCCAAATAAAACACAATTTCCTATCTGGAAACCAAACCTGGAAACCAAACCAAAATCAAACTGACAAGTACACTCACCTTGCCGTAGGTCCATTTGATGTCCACCACTGTTCCTGTTAGGTTTGATCGCCAGGCTAGCTCTCCAAGATCAATGGGCAACTCACATTCAGACTGGAAACAAACAAACAAACAAACAGCAATAAGAAAAAAATGAGAGTAAGGACTATGAAATCAACTTCATTATGAAAGAGTAAGAAATATTTGCAGTGTTGCTATAGTGACGGGTTGTCATGGCAATTGATTAGAAATCTTATAGAACTGACAATTTGTGACAGCATCAACCAAGAGCTGGATAGCTCAATCAGTACTTAGAGCACTGTTAAAGTATTCTGCTCATAAGTCACGGGTTCGAATCCCACCCTGTTTTCTTTACCTTGGAAAAATGACTACAAACTTTTAAAAGAAAATACCAAACCCTGTAACTGACTTCCAGTAATTTTGCCAATCAACACAATCCCACAACAAAACAAGATGAAGATTGTACATTGGATGTAATGATTTAGGCAAGAACAAAAGACCTTTTGTTTTGACAAGAACAAAAAGTCCTTTGTTCTCTGCCAAGTAACACAATATGCCACAGGGTTTCATTTGAGGCAATGCAAAGAAAAAAGCACAAAAGCTAACACGTAAAGCCAAAGAATCAAAGCTATGGTCAAAAGGTCTTTCAAATATCATTACCCTTATCACTCAATGTTAGGAGGGTCTGTTTTTACAAAATCAAATCGGAACAGGATATTTAAATCGACGATTCTTTTCTTTTTACAAAATGATTTCCATGATCTTCTTTCATCATTTCCTACCTACAACGACACTGTATATAAAGTACACACAAAGCTATCAATAAAAATATAGTGGAATTCCACTAAAGAGATAAAAAGACAAAATCTATGTCATCCAACGATAAAAAGTACATCCTACCTGACTACCGTAATCATTTGAATTACAAGTTGATTGACAAACATGATTTCTTATATTTAACACTAATCTGAATCATTTCCGAAATGCCTTAAATGACAAAATACTTTCGAGCCGCTGAGAAATAACGACAGATTTTATTGCAAAATTCCTTTCTTTCTCCTCTTTAGTTCATTCTTAAATTAAAAAAAAGGACGGGATCTCCCTCGTCAAGCTCAGATCTATGAACTCTCTGCTCGACGGCACGCGACCAAAAAAACACTGAAAAATGAAACAGGAGAAAATCCCCCTTCGTATCGTTTTCCCCAACGCTGGCTTAAAAACGACGGGAGTCTTAAATCCTCTCAATCTTGAGCAGTAATTGAAAATTCCTCCCGAGCCAAGCAAAGCAGAGCTGCAGAGCCGGGACGTGTATGTCAACTCCTCAGAATCACTCTCACTTTTATTTCATATTTTTTTTGTCGAAGAGGAGAAATTGGGTAATATAAAATTGAAGTCCTTCGTATGAGAGAGAACAGGGGCCAATTTCATTGCCCTGCTTAGCACACAAAAAAATTGCTAACCATGAAATTAATGTCAAAACAGGATAACAACTAAATTTCTATGTGTTGTTTATAATTAGTGATTGTTCTTTGGCTGTTGTTCGCTGACCATGAGTATCAAATCAAATTTGTAATGGTGGTTTGTTTTTAAAATTGGGCAAGCATTTTTGTGCTAAGCAATGTTTTGTGCTTAGCAGCTCCACAAAATTGTCCCCTGGTGGTATATGCTTGCCAGTACTTCTGTCGCATTATTATCTGTTTTTATACTGTATTTTACACCCTTAGCCCCACACTATAAAGACTTGGTTCCATTTTTTGTATGATGACTACTAGATGTGACCTGTTCAGGAATAATCCATTTCTAACAGTCTCAAATTTGTCTGGTCATCACTTAAAGGTAGTATCGTACTTTGGTAAGAAACCAAAACAGCAATGTTCACAGATTTACGTAAAACTTACAGGGTATGAAGATGGTGGTAATAGAAACATACCGTTAAAATATTTCCACCTGAAATTGTGTATTTATCCAGAAATTAGTAAATCAACGACCGAAAATCTTTTTGATCTTTTAAAAGATCAAAAATAAAAGAGAAAAGACTTAAGAAATACTGTGGCTGTTTTTCACAGTTTTGTGGGAAACGTATGGGACTGAAATTTTCACAGATGACTGTTACTGTATCTGTCTTGGTATTTTTGCCCATGAATCTGTATTTCTTTGATAAAAACCAAAGTATTATATTACCTTTATTACTTTAATCCATTTCTAATAGTCTCAAATTTGTCTGGTCATCACTTAAGTAGGAAGAGTCAATTTTGAGTTTGTTATAGTTTCAATTTGGATTCTGTTATCAGCTTAAAATGGTTTGAAGTTGAACTAAGTGCTCTCCACTATAATAATCTCATGAGTAGATTACATCCCTAATGCTATTATTTCAGCAAGAAAACATCTTCCACAGAAATGAATTCTTGTGCCTTTCTGATGTCCATTTTCTAATTTGCATGAAAAATGCAGTCTAAATTAACTTATTCCATTCAATTATTACCGATCATCTTTCACTGATCAGAACTGATGAGAATCGGTCTCCAATTTATCGATACCAAAGTGCGCGCCGATAACGTAATCCAGTCAGGCGCGCGTACGAGTCACGACGCAGCCGAAGTGTGATATAATTCTCCCGGTGGAATGCAAGCGACCTTGGCAATTCGAAGCTAATTCAGCTTTACAGTTTAACCTACTTTTTTTACAGGCTGAAAAATCAAGACTACATGGTAAAAAGAGAGCGACTGCGGGAAAGAGAAAGAAAGAACGAGAAATTTCAAGCATTAAGAAACAGGGTGAGAGGATTACAGTTGCTACTAGATACTTAGGCGTTCTTCACTTTGAAAGCCAGACTTTTTGCCAGTATACACAGCACAATAATTGCCGAGTCTGTCAAATGCTGCTCTGCTAATTTTTCACTAAAGGGAAGTACTCTCCGTTTTATAGAATTTTGCCAGTATACAGCACACTAATCTGTTTGAATGCCTTAAAAACTCAACGAAGAGGCTAATTTGCCGAGTCTGCCAGATAGGTCTACTGCTCTGCTAGTTTTTCACTAAAGAGAAGTGCTCTCCGTTTTATAGAATTTTGCCAGTATACAGCACACTAATCTGTTTGAATGCCTTAAAAACTCAACGAAGAGGCTAATTTGCCGAGTGTGCCAAATACTGCTCCGCTAGTTTTTCACTAAGGGGAAGTGCTCTCCGTTTTATAGAATTTTGCCAGTATAATCAGCACACTAATCTGTTTGAATACCTTCAAAACTCAACGAAGAGGCTAATTTGCCGAGTCTGCCAAATACTGCTCTGCTGGCAGTTTCACTAAAAGGGAGTTAGTGCTCTCCGTTTTATAGAATTAAATGCATTAGAAATTACGGTGCAAAGAAATCCTGACGGAATACACAACATAATCCAATCTGTCACTGCAATCCTAATCTGTGCAGATCATACAATTGCCACAAATTGCGTTGTGCAGTTGAAAACTCAGACAGTTGTCTGGAGCCATTAGGCCCCTTCTCAGGAAAATAAGAAAATCAAGCCCCCGGATTATTTCTTTAACCGTGGAAGACTGTTTTTAGCCTGCGGTGAATTTCTTTTTTCAAGTGACTGTAAGAATACTTTAATATTGAAGACATTTTTTAATACAATTTCAAGGGAATAGAACTACAAACAATCTGTAAAGATTTAAGCTGAAATTGAAAGAATACGGCAAACATTTAGCCCAAGTGTTAAGTGTAATTAGTTCAATGAAATACTCAAATAAAACAGTAATTTTGTTCCGAATCATTCTTGTACAATTTCATATTTTACTTTCTCCTAACTACTGGCATTTTATTCCTTGCAAATGAAATTAAAACACTTCTTTTCTGAATACATATCAAATACATACTTCCAACAGAAAGTAAACTTTAGCCTTTGACATGTTTGAGAAAGATCCGGATAGGATCGAAACGCATCAGCCCCTCCTTACTCTAGCATATTGATACATTTTGTCATTTTGGCTGGTGAGCAGTTTGCAGCAGTTTATTACTTGTAAAAAGTAAACTTGAATGTTTTTGTATTTATAAACTTGTAACATGAAGAACTTTCATCAGAATCAATCTCGCCAGGCTAACTATTAAGCAGTAATTGACAAACAACCGTGGCCCTTTGGAACACGGCTTTGGTAAAAGAGTATCCTTTACATTCACCTGTTTTGTCAAGCCCTGTTACTGAAACACAAATTTCTCCTGTAACCGCCAAGATAGTTTAACCCTAGCTTGCAATCAATATCCCATACACACCAGGGATATCGCACCACAACTAGCCCAATGTCCCCTCTTTTTCCTTCTTTTGAAATCTGACACCGACAAAGGGTATGGCGTCTGTGGCGACAGCAACATAGCAACCGTTCGGGGAAAAGGGCAAGATATTTGACCCTGATTGGCGAGCCGTGAAATTTAACGGTTACAGACAAACAAGCAGACAGAAATAACACAAGGATACTAATACCCAGCGCTTCACAAACCCTGTGCTAAGCCTACATGAGCAACAAATTCTATGAAATATTAGGGGATTTACCGGTTAGTGTGCTTTAGTTCAAAAGGATTATTTTCAGACCCCCGTAATTTCCCTCAAAAATCAAGGACCAGCCCTCTTTCCAGGCAAATTTATCCTGGCTAATAATATTTAGGAGGACATCAAAACTGGTCAACACAGGTGAGAGTTTTCGTTCCTCCCGTGGTTTACTGTAAAAGCGATGTCTGAAAATAATCCTTATGGACTAATGCACACTTACCCTAAAATATTACTGTATTTTGTGGATAATATAAGCAAAATCAGAGCATATCGGCTTCCAAAGTACCGAATCTACTAGTACGTGATTTCGAAACTAGCGGCACACGACCACATGTCAGGCCGTTCACTTGCAGCTCCACACGGCCGACGATCGTGTGGACAACATGGTGCCCACAGAAACAAAATGAAAACTTACCGTTGCACTGGCGATGTTTTCTTTAAACACGGCAAGAATCGCAGAAACCAGGGCTAAAACGGTAATAATCCGCCTGGGTGTAGACAAGAATTCCATCTTTCAAACTCGGGGTTTTACAACGGCAGGAAATTCGCGAAGACTGTGTTTAAATGCTCCAAAAAGTTTGCCTTGTGGTCCAACCGATGTGTCATTTTGGCTGGAGCTTCTGGTATTGAATGCTAGTTTTACGTGCGTGTTGTATGGTATGCGTGGTTTGTGCACTGTAAAAGCGCACGGATCAAATAGCAGCAGGTGATGACCACGAGGTCTAAAGCCCGCCCTCACATGATATGCCCCGAGGTGGTTTCTATTTTTAAAAGTAAATAATTGTCTTAGGGCAAGACTTATATCACTTGGTTTATCAAACAACCAACGAGTGCATATCATCATAATTTGATTTTCAAGGGGAACCAATTCCAAAACGGACCGAGGAAAATTTTTTTGTTTCATTTTCATTTTCTGAAGAAAAGTTACAAGAAACAAAAAAAATCAATTAATGTTATAATTATAACCAAAATCATAAACAAGTATTATAACAATGATAACGATAATTAATGAAATAAATAGATAAAAGAATAAATCACAATTGTAGGGCCTACTGGATGTTCTAGAAAGGTGTGTGAAAGAGACTTAACTAAAATATCTGGAATATTTGTTACGATAGTAAACTCTCTCTGTCATGAACTGAATGAAATTGCCAATTTTGTTTGTAAGTTTTAACCATAAAACATGTCTTCTTCTTCTTCAACAAAACGAGAAATTACAAGCATAAGTACAGAACATCTTTATCTTCCCTTTAAATGTGAATCATGATCTCCACACTGATTATTCACATATGCAAATACCATGGGCAATGTGTGGATTGAGTTTATCGTCTGCCGACGGCAACTGAGAATGAATACCTTCAAAACAAACCGTATCTACAGTTACTTGATTACTAGATGTAGCCGTTTAAAGGTAACATCTTGGGCAAGTTCTATTACCTTGAATGTAGAAGGCGGACAGGGTTTAGAGAAAAATGTATCCATTTTTCTTAAATAATACTCAATATTACTTACTTCACCCAAGTTGCGTCATAATAGCGTATGAAACCAAAATCATTAAAGTTGTTATGATAACCGAGGATGAGACCTTAGGGAGACTTTCCCATAGGGGTCGTGCATAAACTTTACTAACCTAAATTTCTAAACATCCTCCAAACCAATGAACTTGAAATTGACATATGTTCATATTGAGAGCATTACCTGCAGGCGCGGTTCTACTGTAGCCCCCCCAAAATTTTGTCTAGCCCCCCAAAAAAAATGCAAGTGAAATTTTTTGTTGTTGAAAATACTGTATTTTTTCAGTTATTAAGCGCCAATTACATACAAAATGCGTTGTGTGGGCTATAATGTGCATGTTTTTCGACCCCTAATAAGACATAGCAGAAGCGAATGTTAGAAGAACCCAAAATATTGGGTCTTCTAGCCCCCCCCCCCCCAAATTTTGACTCTAGAACCGCGCCTGATTATCTGTCTTATATTAAAAATATGGACAGTAAAAATATGTCTTTGAAAGGTAGCTGGTACCTTAATATCTTAGGGAGACATTGAAAAGTCTCCCTAAGTCCTGGTGTCTCCCTAATGTCCACTTTTAGATGCTAACGTGTCTCCCTAATACCCCAGTTGTAATAATTATTTGCAGCATCAAAACCTAAATTTGATTTTGGACACTCATTGGAGAAACATTTTGACCTCAACAAATGTGAAAAAGCACCGTCATATTTCCTTGAAGACATTTGGGAAGAGGTAGCCTTTTTCTGAGAGTTGCAATTGGTCCAGAAACTCTTATTTTTATGTCCAATATCGGTCAATTGAAGAACAATCTCATAATTTGTACACAATAATGACTCAGAAACATACACAAAAAGGTAGTCTAAAATGTACTCACTTTTTATTACAACTCGTTAGAAATCTAAATAATAACATCATACAAATTTATCATCTTTTTCTGTCAAACGAAAATATCAACCACAGTACAGAAAGTTCTAAAAAGCACATCCCCTAAAAATAAGAGGCCCAAAACAAGGTTATACCATCAAAATTTCCAGTTATTTTCTGCAGCAAATACAGTTTGTTGACATTAATATTATTTAAATTATTCCAGGGGGAAACTAAAAAATAACAGTTTGCGTAATTCATTTGTTCTTTGTTTAAATACTTCTAGTTTCTTTCTTTGTTTAGTTGTTCGTTTTTGGCATCCAAGAAATTAATTTAGAATCACATAACCATAATTCATTGAAAATTCATATAGTAGGGAGATACATGTACGAATATTACACAATAGGACAGCAGTGAACAATGAAATAAACATTAGGGAATTGTCACACAAGGCAAATTTTCCAGGTAACTTTGAGGCAACCAAGATGAAAGTCTTGGTAGAACAAAAAGTCACTTTTCTGTCAGTTTCTCATTATCCCCTATAAAATTAAATCAAGATTTAAAGATGAAGACTATTATTTTTGTTCTTGAAGATTGCCTGAAACTGGTTGCCTGTAAATTGCCACATATGACATGGGCCTTAAAATAATAAAATAAACTTTACACTCCAATGTAGCCCATACGCTCCTCGGCCGAGAGAAACAATCACTGCAAAGTGTCTCGCTTAAGGACACAAATACCATAATGCACTGCCTGAACTAGAACTCACACCAGGAAGACAACTGCTTTAATAACAAGATCCCCCCCCCCCAAAAAAAACCTAAAAATATTTCACGCTAAATATAAAACATCAAGTAACCACTACGGAAACTGACTGAATTTAAAGTCATTGAAAAGTGAACAAAGAAAGATTGACTGGAGCGGGATTTGAACCGGCGAACTCCTGTATGGTGTTCAGGTGGTCGCCGGTTTGAATCCTGCTCCAGTCAATTTTTCTCTTTGTTCACATTTCAATAAATATAAAACAGGAAGATAACATATGCAGAAGCACACTTAGGAAGATAAATCAAAGATTGTGATTTTAATGTACAAGAAAATAAACGAGAACAAACGACAATTGACACCACCTGGGAAAGGCACTACAAAATATGAAATAAATTCCCAATTAATGGCATTAATAAATACACTTGATTTACACACAAAACTACCCATACTATTTTAACTGGATTCTAACTGAAGTTTGAAATCTACAATCATCAAAGAAATGACAAGAAATTCATTCTCATTTTTTTTTCTTGAGTCAAAATTTACAAGCTTTACTGATTTTGCAAACCTTAAGCATTGCTTTTCTTTGCTTTTGGGAGATTTCCATGAACCACATATTGCAAGGTTCCCATGAATTCCTTCAAGATTTTTAAGACCTTTCTAGGATTTCATATTTCCCTTAAAAATTGGAAAAGATTTCCATGACCCAGTGTAAAACACAATGTCAATTCTTTTTGCACTTAGTAATCATATCTTGAAATGTGGATCGGTTTGCGGAAACACCATGTTATATTCGTTCGTTCGTACTGGTCATCATCAGGAGACTAGAGCAGGCTAGTGGAAACATTGAGACCTAACCAAAAGTGTGACGAAATAAGTGTGAAAGTACGAAGAATGTTACATGGTGTTACCGTAAACTGATCCACATACCAATTGTCACTTTACAAAGTCTCAAATCTAAAGTCGTTCAACTTTGAAACAAAATTATTTCATCTCAATTGATAAAACGTAAAAGTAAGAAGGAGTTTAAAAACAAATCAAAATCAAAATGAAATCAGAATATAATACATAAATTACAACCGAATACAGGTTTCTTAGGGGAAAAATTTATTACGTGAGGTCAAAGGAATGGGTACAATCACACTGAATAAAGACAGTGGAATGTTTCATTTCATTATTTCATCCCCAAATCAACTGGGTTTTTTTTTTTCCGAGGACGGGGAAGCAAAGGTTTACAATAATTGAAAAATGCAGATAGGCAAAATGCAGGCGATCAAATTTGATCATGTGAAAAAAAAAAAAAAAGAACGAAAAATAAGAAGACAAAGACTAATGAAATCCAAGCCAGGGCCCAATTTTGTGAACTCCGTTAGGGCCTATCCTAGTGCTTATACGGGCACTGCTACATGTGAAATCTATTTCATGGAATCCACAAACCGTAATCTGTAATCGGTTAGTGAAAAATCATTAAGCTAAGCTTGATTTTTTTTCTGCTAACATGCTGCAGAAAGTACTCGCTTAGTGTGGGGAGAAAGAAAACTCTACTGTGAAATATGCTAACAGTAAAAATCTGCTATCGTAAGCGAAGACTTTTTGTTTAATAGGGTAATGGATTCCATAAAATTGGGCCCAGATCTACTACGAGGCGATGGTGGTACAGATTTTAAATGAAGTAAATGGACTGAATACTGATTCCATTTGACAGGCTTCTTGTCAGATTGTAGGTTGTTCCAGAAACAAAATCTCAGAAACTCTTACATTTTGCGGGAAGGAGTCAAAGTCAATTGAGCACAAATTTGAAAACAAATATAAATGGACCATGGCATTTGTCCATTTGTATTCATTTTGTGTGTGCTTGAAGTAATGAGGGTCTGACGTTTCAATCCTAGCAGAATCTTTACTCAGAGGCTAGCCTTTAAGAGCCTACTAGGATTGAAACATCAGGTCCTCCTAACTCCAAGCATTTGATACATTTCAGGTCATTATTTTGGCTAATGAGCACTGTATTGGTCATTTTGTGTGTTTTGGCAATTTGTAAGCTTTCTCGACCGAGAACACGCCAAGGCTACTGCCTTTATTGCCCCCGACCATTGCCTTGGCACCTTTTCAAGTGACGGACACTTCAGTTTCTCTCGCAGAAATTCCTCTTGGCAAGAACAAACTGCCTATTGCTTCTTGAAGAACAAAGTTTCTGCCCGGTGTGAGAGTTGCACTCTGCCATTGAAAAATAATAACCCAAACTCGGCACATTTCCCACACGGAACAAAAAATGATCTAGGATTTTTCTTGAGAATCCAACCAGTACGTCAATTTGTGTGGAATTTGTGCAAAGCAAGGCTAGTAATTCCAAGCCGTTAAAGAGCGAGAAAGAATTATCAACCCTTTACAAAAATATGAATGCTTACGGCAGGAATACAGAAGACAATGAAACAGCTGGCACTGCCTTTCAGTTGTGCATTCAAGTACTTCTTATTATCATTTTCAAGATGGTATTAAGTAGTCTGTTTGTGACGATATTTTTTATTTTTTGTATAATCAAACCAGGAGAACTGTTCTTCCACCCGTGCTTCCTCCCTGTGGATTCCTTCTCCTCTGTTTCTTGCCCTTGGGGATGTTAGGCTGCTGCAGCTGACCGAAACGATCGTTTAACGTGCCGTCGCTGATCTGAAGAAAAACAAAATAAAGTACAAAATGGTTTTGTTACTCAAGTTACTCAATACTCAAATTACTCATCAAATGTATTGACATATTTGTACACCTTTTTTCAATGAACTGCAATAAAAAAATTGACATTAAGACAAAAAGCAAAACCAATAAGAATGGCCTGGCAGTTGCTACACAAAGAGAAGTGAGCCCTCTGGAGGCGAAAAATGTCCATGTGGCAAGTGGCAGCAGCATGGACTGTCTTGCTGCGTGACTTAGGGCGTTTATGAGACAGGTGCTCAGGCTCAGGCTCTGTCATTCATATGCTGAAAATATAGGTTGTGGTTTTGCATTGAAGCTGAAGCTCTGTTTTTCCTTTTCAAATCAGAGAATCTACTTCCAAACCGCAGTCAAAAGCCTCTATTTTGATACCCATTATTTTAGAATGGATTCATTAAATGGTTCCAGAGCCTGAGCCTGAGTTTGAAAAGGCCCTAAGTAAGTACGACTGTGGGATTACTAACTAAAATAAGAGTTTGTGTAAAACAAACAGGTTCATTAAATGGCTTGGTAATTGACGACTGTTTCTTACCGGCATTTTGGGCTTGTTCCTGTTAATCTTGACCGGTTTGCTGTTTCTGCAAAGAGAAGCACGATGCACGGTTTATCATCACACAATCAAGAAATTGAAACAGACATGGACTCCGTGAGGCAAAAAGAAATTGAAAAGTGAACAAAGAAAAATTGACTGGAGCGGGATTCGAACCGGTGACCTCCTGAATACAGTACAGGCGCCAGTGACCTCCTGAATACCGTACAGGCGCTCTACCAACTGAGCTATCCAGCCCCACATTGGCAGTGTCCCAAATAGTAAACTATCTTTGTTTGTTTGGCAGTCAGAAGCCATGAAACCACGCACAGACCGCCAGTCAGTTTCCCTTGTGGTTATTTGATGATTATATTCGGCAAAAAGAAAATGAACTAACTGCATTGCTCTGGGATTACTGATGGAGATGGTCAAGAGCTTGGGGTTGGTCTTCTGGGCATTGGCTCTCTGGGCGTTGGCTCTCTGGGCGTTGGCTCTTTGGGCGTTGACCCTCTGTGTGTTGACCCTCTGGGCGTTGACTCTTTGGGCGTTGATCTTCTGGGCGTTGCCCCTCTGGACGTTGACTCTTTGGGCGTTGCCCCTCTGGGCGTTGCCCCTCTGTGGCATGAGCTTCTGAGGTTTAATCTGGTTCTGCTGATTTTGTTGCAATCTGAGCAAAGCAAGGATACAAACAAAATGAGTTACAGAGACAGAGGGCCTTTTCGAAATGGAGCTTAGGTTCAGAACATTTCCGTCAGGACCATGACGGGGGATATTGATTGGTCAATGCCGCGTGTCGCGAAGCAGCTAGCTAGTCTACATGATAGACGTACTCGCCATACGGTACGATAGTAGATGCCTCTGATTGGTCAAAAGAGGTCAGTGCTGGGTTGGTTTGCATAATTAATTAATGAGGAAATCTGCCAGCATGTGATAGACGCTCACTCGCTGTACGGCAAGAGCGTCTATCACATAGACTAGGGGGAGCTCAGGGGAAAGAACAATCTTACCTCTTGTTTTTCTGCCTCTGTCTTCTACTGATCGGCTGCTGTTGGATTGTGTTTGTCTGTTGTATGTTCATCTGTTGTCTGTTTGTCTGTGGAATGCCGGCATTCTGACGATTCAACTTGATTCCTTTCCTTCTGCCACCCTGAGGTTCCTGAAAAAATAAATCAGATTTGTCCATCGTTTCAATGATCAAACATCTTACAATGTTAACTCTTCAAACAACATCTTGGTACAAAATATTCACCATGTGAAAACCTGGGCCTAATTTCATGGAATCCGCTACGGCCTATTTTTGTGCTAATGTACACTGCTACGAGTGAAATCTATTTCATGGAATCCATAAGCAAGACTTTCGGCACTTAATCTGTTAGTGAAGAAATTCTAGACCAACCTTAATTGTTTTTAAACCGTAAACAAAAAAGTCTGCAATCGTAAGCGAAGAATATTTGCTTACGCGACGGATTCGAACTTCAGCTATACAGAACATCATCCATTTTTTTATACAGAATGTATCAAGGACAATCATTGAGAATGTAAAACGTCCTCCAACCTGAATTCCTCTTTGCTGGTTGAACTGCTGCTGTCTTGCTGTTCTTCCCTGCTGTCTACGCTGCTGCACCTGTGCCGCCTGCTGCTGCTGTTGCTGCTGCTTTTTCCTGTACCGATTCACCACCTGCGCACCTGCGGTTTTCTTGACCGGTAATCGCTGTCTGCCAATCTGAAAAAAAAACACCAAATAATGCACTTGAGAATAGAATTGCATATTAGTCAAAACTGATAAAAAGGTCACAAGAGGTCACTGGTATTCAATGTCATTCTGTGAAAAGGGGGCGGAGCAGAAGCAAAGTGGGTGGGGGGTGGGGAGAGGGGATATTTGAACTGAATCTGCAACACCTGTGCATGCTAACTACAGGTGCATAAAGGGTTTCTCAAACAGGCATAGGGGCACTCCTTTAGTATGTCTGTCTAAACCTTTTGGCCTTCAGTGGCTTCGCACAAAAACTTGCTAATCATGAAATTTCTTTCTTTATAAAAACAGGATTAACAACCAAATTTCCATGTGTGGTGTATCACTTGTGATTGTTCTTTGGCTGTTGTTCACTGACCATGAGTATCAAATGGAATTTTTAATGGTGGTTTGTTTCAATATTGAGCAAGACATTTTGTGCTAAGCATTTTTTTGTTGTTCTTAACAGCTCCATGAAATTGGCTCCAGGAAAGGAAGACATTTTTGTTCATACCTTCCTTGCTGGACCTCTGTTTGCCAGGACTCCGCCCTGCTGTTGAAGCTGGGCCCCGCCCGTCCTCTTCAGTGCAGCCACGCCCGTTCCCAGGGTCTTCTTCCCTCCTATTCTGGCACGGAATTGCTTCAGCTGTCCGGCGCGACCTTTGACCTGTACGCCTCCCTTGACTTGGCCCAGTTTTCTCTTGCCGGCCGGAGCAGTCGGAGCTTTCTTCACATTAACGGCCGTCTTCTTTTTCTGCAGAGCTAGTTTACGATTCTCCTTGCGGTTTTGCTTAATGATGTCATCTGGGTATTAAGCATAAAGTGTGGACAAAAAAAAGATATTTATAAAAAAAATACCTTTAAAGGTTCACTGTAATAAAAACACATCTGAAGTTAAATACATCTGTATACATCTGTACTCTTATAAAACTCAACCTATCTATCTTTGTTTATGCTAGATGTTTCTGAGAATCTTGTACATTGATAATCTAGAGTAGGGAATAGGTAATTAGGGATGGACATGAATTTACCCAAGATGAACTGAGGGCAAAGGAAAAGACTCATTGTACCAGAAAAAGGGGAACCCAAAACCCAGGATATGTCACAAACAGCCAACAGTAAACATGTTTGTAAAACCAACAAAAACAACAAACAAAGAAATTAAAAACCAAACAAAAAAATTTACCAAATAAACACTAAGGTAATTGGTTTTGCGGTAACATCACGAGACATGATATTATACTCTTTTTTTAGCCACCCAAATTTAAGAGTATTCTCATGGTGTTATTGCAAAACCAATTGTTCTTCCGCCATGCATAAACCTAAACCCAAATAAAAACTACCAAAGAGGTACTACGTCCAATGTAACAAAGGAAACAATATATTCCAAATAATGATATTAACCCATAATGGGGCCGTTCAGGGAGCATAGGAAATTTTATTGTTTGCAATGAACAAGGAAGCTTCACCCAAATACACCTGTCGATAAACATTGAACATCTGTTGTTTTGTTGCTTAAAAATGAATCAATGCTCTATTAAGCAGCGACAGTATGCCTTAATACAAAGAAATTTGTTTATAGGTGGAATAATCGATTGAAAACATTGTATTACTATTACAAGCATGATTTGTGTTGTTAAATATGACCCTGTGTCTCATCAACTGGAATTCCTAAGGAGATTACTATGCACCTCCCCTTTTGTCCACATAAGGACATTGGGCTCCATTCATAAAAAGCAAACAGGGCTTTTGATTGGTTTGTTTGCGCTCAGCCAGCTGGCCATTCATATTCAAGGTTGTACAAGCAGAGGCACATGAATGGTGGGACACAGATTACAATGCCACTCCCAGGTACTGTGAATGGATCATTATTGTTATATCATAGGGCATATTACTTGAGGTGAGTAGACAGAATGAATAGAAAAAATCTTAGTAAGAGTATACAGTGCTAATATGTGTAGTTTGGACAAGCGTCATTTATCTGATTTGTAAGAATATGATTATTAAAGGGTTTTTTTTGTCAAAGAAATACAGATTCATGGGCAAAAATATCAAGGAAGATACAGTAACAGTCATATGTGAAAATTTCAGTCCCATACGGTGCACACTTTTTTTAGAAAAAAGTGAAAAACGGCCACATTATTTCTTAAATAAGTCTTTTCTCTTTTATTTTTGTTCTTCAAAAGATCAAAAATAATTTTGCTCACTGGTTTTACTCTTTTTTTTTATGAATTAAAACAGCATTTCAGGAAGAAAAATTTTAATGGTATGTCTCTACCATCATGCACGATCTTTATAGGTAAATCTGTGAAGATTTCTGTTTCGGTATGCTTCCAAAGTATGAAACTACCTTTAAATGTACCGTACAAGATTTGTAACATACCGAAACAGAATTTATTCACAGATTTATGTGTAACTTTCAGGATGTGAAGATGGTGCTGGTAGAAACATACTATTAAGAAAAGACATCTTTGCTTTCCTAGTAGGCTGATACTTGTTTAATTATTTAAATCTGTTTGGTATGTATTTAATTACTTAAATTTATTTTTATTTAAATTTATATTTATTCTATTAATTTTCAATCAGTCTGGAGAAACCCTTTGCTTTATCTTAATGAATTCTGGTTATTTTTTGCATAAATTTATGTTTATTTAAATTATTTGTAATTTATGATTATTTATATTCATTTATATTTATTTAATTCAATTGGTCTGGAGAGCCCCTTTGACAGGAATTATTCCTTTTGGGCAATCCTTCGGGAGCTAATTGGATTCTTATGTAACAGTTAGTTATGAATTTGTTTTGTCCTGTTCTAGTGAAAGTGTTAATTGTTGTTCTTGTGCTTTGTAACTTGTTCTTCCTGAAGTTTAGTACACTCGGGTTAGCTGGTACCCAGCTTCTACTCACCTAAATTTTAGGTAAGTAGAAGCTGGGTACCAGCTAACCTGAGTGTACTAAACCTAGCCCGAGTGTACTAAACTTCAGGAACCCCCTAAAGATCACATTTTCGGTAACAGTGTACAAGCAGGTCCGATACCTGTAAAGGGAATAAAAACAACTTAATAGTTTCAACTGTTCCAAAATGATATTTTTTACTTTCAGCAAATGTTCCTGAGTCCTTAAATCCCCAGATAGAAGAATTTTGTGCAACATTTCAGAGTAAAAATACAATGTTCTTACCTGTTTGTTGCAAACTTCAAAACAGACAGACAAAACAGTTTTATTCCCTTTATAGGTATCGGACCTGCTTGTACACCGTTACCACATTTTCTCATGATTATTCATCATAATTCTACCCGAAGTAGAAACTTGGGAACGTACATTATCACTTGAAATTATTGAAAAAATTAGCAGTAAAACATTGTCAGCCACAATTCTAAAATAAAAAGTGACTAAAACTACATAAAATTGGCCAAAATTGCAATGATATTGACAAAGTTCTTAATTATTCAATCATTATCATTAAGGCTGAGTCATCTCGGGATTTTTTTGTTCCGGAACCCGACCGAGTTTTTTCGGTCGGGATCCGGTGTTCCGATAAATTAATTCACGAAAAAATTACGTACTTTGGTGACCCCCAAAATAAAGAAAAACATAAACAATTCCGACATCGAACACGTGCAAAAAACACGGTTGGAGTATTACGCCGATTTACGCTTGTAATTTATTTGCGAGATCCCTGTAAAATATTCCTTCCGAAATTCCGAAGTATCAAAAATCGCGTTTTCCTGAGCAGCTAAATCTTACTTGAATTTCAATCAGTCATTTTTGTCCTATTGGCCGAGTAGAAACATCGTTAAATCCTTCCGAAATCAACGTTCGCACTGCGAGTATTTCTTCCATGGTAAGACGTAAACAATAATCTCGCACGCCGCCATGCCATTGCATTTCCCATGCATGATACTGGTACTCCGCGCAAAGTGCACCAGCGCAGCGAAAGTCTCAACCACGTGCGTCGGTAGGAAGCTTTCCGTACATGTACACATCATGTACATCAACATGTATACAGTACACAACGTGCGTACGATGTGTGTGTGTGGCATGCACGGTGAAGTAGGGCTCGGACGGACCGTGGACCACGATCGGGGGTCGGCAGCGCGCGGTGCATTAAATGCGGTGGTGGTAGGCCTACACGTACGATCCGATCGACAGGACTTTTGACATCGCTAGTTTTTCGCTACAGAAACTTTAACTTTACGATTGGTAAGATTGAATAAAAGAAACGTGATTTTTATTATTCAGATTTGAAGAAGAAAGTTAAGAAAAAGTATTTTTTATGTGTTTTATTGTTTCATCGGAACACCGGAACGAAAAATCGGAAACGGAATCCGATCGCATCGGTCGGAAATCGGCATTCCGACCGTTCCGACTCAGCCTTAATTATCATAGTTCATACTCGACACCCATATTTGCTCAGTCAAGATTATGTAGGACAGTGTAGGCTAACGAACGTTAGAAATTGACTCTCAATCGCACCCGATCGCAGAGTGCGGTTTGCGATACTCAAAACTGATACTTTTACTCAATTAAACTCACCTAAACTCATGTCAATCTTATCCATGATGTCAAGACTCAAGACTGTCGATTTCACACCGCAGAAACTTAAATGAGTCGCTAATTAAAGAACAATTCTTTGCTAAGTGTTGTTCAACAGCTTCCGATGCAGGTTTTATACGTCAAATAACTGAACGACACCCAGACTCGTCTATGGTTTTCATGTAGCTGTAAGTAGAAAGGAGGTGAGTAACCAGTCTACAGTCAGGATAGCCCATCGGTCAGCTGTCAACAGAGGGCGCTCGGCTGAATTTATATGAAATAATAAATGATATTTTTATTCTTTAATTTAATTTTTAATTTTCATATTTACGTATCTTATCCAAAAGGCCAACTGTCATGAAATGCCATTCAGGCATTAGTGTAGTTTACGCCACCCATATTATTTTCAGTATTTATTTGGGTAAGAAACTGTTTTGTTTTCACTGAAATATTGCCGAAATAAGTTCATTTTAGGGTTTTCAGGACCCATGAATAAATTTGCTTTAAGTAACGAATCTCATTTTGGAACAGAAGAAGGTAAATAAATACTGAAAATAATATGGGTGGCGTAAACTACACTATCCCCGCCATTCACATGGAGATATTTAAAAGAAAGAAAATTTGGTATGGCGCCCTCTATAGTTGAATTGAAGTCGTCGTCTGCTACAGCAGGGCAAGATGGCGCCGAATTTTCGCGCACAAAACTTATCGCGGCAAGTTTAACTTGAGATCGGACATCAAGACTAACACAGTTAGAGTAGTAGAGTTGTACTTCTGACAGAAGAGAGGTGAGCAGTGGCTGCGTTTTTCCATGATCTTTTCCCATACGGTAATATATTCACTTCTTGGTATTGCAGTAGATTTGACCATTCATGATTGGGACAGTAACTTGTAAGTCGAAAGGCACTGTGGGAAGGGAAAAGGGACAAAATATGCCCCTTTAATTTTCCTTACCATGGTGCCTTTCCACCATTGTCCAAAATCAACCAGGCGGTATTTGCGATAAGGCTTATGATTTAACAGTGCTGTACCTGTAAGTAACGTAGCCTCGTACTTTGTCGTAGGCCTACTGACACTTACACTGTGACTTAAGTTTAGCCAAAACAAGTAGGCCTACAAGTACTACTCACTACTAGGCCTAGTAAAGTAGTAGGCATAGGCTCTAGGCCCTAGGCCCAACGTTAGGTTTAACGTTAGGCTGAAAAAAAGTACAACTCACCTACTTACACTCACAGATCACAGTCACACTGTCGCAGCAACTTGCATAAATAGTTAGTAGGCCTAGGCCTACAGACCCGGAACAAAACAGGCCATTCGTGGACATTTTAATTAATGTTAGTGTGGTACCCAGCTTCTAAAGTAAAGAAACTCACCTAGATATGAAGCATTTTTCTTTGACTTTGTGACATTTTTCCTCAGTTGTAGCTAGCTCAGTAAAGGTAGCTGAGTTGATGGTCAGAGCTAAGTCGCTCTGCTGTATTGGACAAACTGGACCCGTAGAACGATGGCGACATCAGACCAACCAACCAAGGAGAGCTGTGATGAAAGCACTTACGTTAATGTTTGTGCGGATCTTAAGGAGTATGAGGTTCAATTCTTCGGCTTTACTCCAAAGTCTTTTATCGACGGAGGTATGTATAAGGATAGGGAGCTGGTTTTTTTTGCTTGGAGTTACGAGGGCTTGATGCGTTTCGATCCTAGCAGGATCATTTTCAAAGGCTAAAGTGATTATTTTGCTGGCACCTTCATTCTTCTGATTGGCAAATTTGACACGTTTCTATCCTAGCAGGATCATTTTCAAAGGCTGAAATGTTATTTTGCCTGAGGTACATTCTAATACTGCAAATTGGCCAATCAAAGTTTGGGAACTGCAAAATAACGTTTGCTTGAAGAATGTCAGGCCTCTATATAGGCCCTACATTGCCAAAAGGATTTTCTTCACTGCTGAGATGTTGGCATCTCAACTGCAGTAAATTATAAACTGCTAAAAAATATACTGCTCTTTAGAATGAAGAACTTACTCAGGCCTGGAATTTGGTTCTGTAAGGGGCAAGGCCACTTTTCCATTGCAAGGGGCACTTCCATTGGAAAATCATAATGTCTATGGAAACATTTGAAGGGGGCACCAAGGCCAAGAACCAGGGCAATGAAGGACGTGGTCTCCGTTAAATTCAAGGCTTGCTTATTATTCATGCGCAATTTTACAAAGTGCTTGTTAAAAACCTGTAAAATATATTTTAAAATTACTCTTTAACAATATTAATTTGTGTCAGACGTAAAGAACAGATCAGTTTGATTTTAGAATTGGAAAAAGAATCAAATAAATGTATAATTTATCGATTTGCGCTTCATTTTCCAGTTCACAATGCTTTGGTGGACTATCTCCACGACTCTGTTGAAGTGACGGAGAAATTTCTTCTGAGCGAGGTAAGACAACTCACATTGATTCATCATTTGGTTAAAGTGGACGACTTTCAGCTAGAATGCATTTTCATTCAGTTATGAGGCTTTGCGGAAAAATTCCACCAATTTTATCGTTCGATATTTTTTATTTGTCTGCAGACGGATAACGACACTAATTCGGAAGCTGTATCGCCAGAATTTGTCAGAGAAGTGAGTTTCATATTTGATAAATATTTGATGGTATAAATTTGTGTGATACTCTTAGTCTAAGTATCCCTAACTGATGTTCTTATACGAGTGGTTTCCACTTGTTTCACGATTAAAAACGTTCTGGTTCTTTTCTTTTTTTCTGGCAGGCATCTGACAGGCTGTTTTCCCATTTCCTGAAGACGTTTGACAAGAATTTTGATCGTCTAGAATCTTACCTTCAGAAGAATCTCTTTCATGTTCCAAGCAACGTGCTCCTACCGGAAGATGCAGTGAGTCTTAGGCTGTGTCCCAATTCTCTGGCTGTGGCTGCAAATAACACACAAGTCTATGGAAATGGCTGCAGTCACTGGCTAGTGGCTGCCATAGGTGCATGCGTAATTTGCAACCACAGCCAGAGTCTACACTTGCCCGCCTGAGTTCTGAGCATTTGACACGTAGCTCTGTTACCCACTTAAAAGGGCATAGGCATAGCCTGGGCGCTGTTACTTTGTATGGGGGCTTGATGGCCCAACTTGGTCCAAGTCCAAAGAATGTACCATAGGGATACTGCACAGTGTGGTATTTTGAAGGACACAGGACTGTAGAGCCCAGGCACTGTAACTTCATATGGGGGTTTGATGGCCCAACTTGGTCCAAGTCCAAAGAATGTGCCATAGGGATACTGCACAGTACTGTAGAGCCAAGGTACTGTGTGGCTTGATGGCCCAACTTGGTCAAAGACTAGACAAGTTCAAGCAGTTTGGGTCTGAGGACATAATAAATCCGGATTTTGTTTTTTATTTTTTTCCCCAGGTACATTGGCAGGATTATAGTGAAAAAGAAGACAGCCAACTCGATGCCGATTTGGAGAAACTCCGACAGCAAATTAAAAACGTGGGTACTTTTTGACCCAACTTGCTCAACTATCAGCATTTACTCAGAGCTATATCAACAATTTGTCAAACTACATTGCTTGACTGAGCTCGCCCCAACCTACTAGATTTTGTCACAATTAGCCGATAACAGGTGATTTTCTTTTAATGAATTGGTATTCAGCAGGTGCATTGAGCAGGTGGTTTAACATTATCTTCCTTTATTTATAATCTTGACTGCTACAGTCTCTGTATGTCAACGGGAGGCTACGGCTGTGGCTTCAGGAAGCCGAGGTAGCCCAAGCCCAACTTGACACCCTTCTGCTTCAGATCAACACCCTTCATCAGTCACTCAGCAAGGCCAAAAGTAAGTATCCGCTATTACTGTCATTCTGTAGATACATTTTGGAAACTGTGGCTGTGGTTTCATTTCGTTGAGGCTTTTGGCTATGGCTAAGTAGATGCACTGTTTTGAATATAATATATTATGTATTTCCAGCTTTTGGATGATGGAGGCTAAGCCAAAGCCGGAGTGGAAGCCAAATTTCAAAAAAGCAAAAATTTTGGGCAAATTGGTCTGGTTTCTCTGGTTTCTCAAAACAAATACATTCACTCAGCCTCATTGGTCACCAGACTAACTGAGTCCACATTCAGTGCCGGAAATGCTCAATAAAAGATATTAGATGAGAAATTTCCTTGCTACCCAAAAGCCAGGTATACAATCCCATGTCATTTTACCCGGTAATTTAGGTTTGCCATCGAAGCCAAGATTTTATTTTATTTTAATAGTCGTCTTATTGTCTCCCATCCAGTTTCTGATTTGAGCGAATCCATCGTTTTCACGGCCAGCAAGGCTCGGAAACTGAAGGAGCAACTGGAATTAGTTCTACAGATGAGTCTCTCAGATGCTCCGGTAAACGCTAAATTATTCACGTTTTCTGTTCATTTATTGATTAAATATCCATTTATACGATTCAGAAAGGGGTAATGATTACAAATACTTGATAAGATTGTTTACACATCAATATATTAATAATAATAATAATAACCGTTTTTAAATAGCGCATATCACAATCAACGTATGACGTCTCTATGCGCGTATTACTATTATCCCTGGTCATTGGGCTACAATTATTACATTCCTGAAACAATCTCAACTCCCTGGGGAGTTTACTAGCCCCGGCTGCCGTATTCAGCGCACAGAGGCTAATCAAACCACAAAGCCATTTCTACCCTCGCAGGTACCCATTTACACCTGGGTGAAGAGGAACAGTATGTGTCAAAGCGTCTTGCCCAAGGACGCAAGCCCCATTAACCCATGGCTGGATTCGAACCCACAATCTGTAGATTGACTACAAGACTTTGAGTTCAACACGCCAGACCACTAGGCCACAGCACTCATCATCTCACAATGATAAACAATTTCATCTTCGTTCCGTTTTGTCTATACAACTGTATTGTTAATAACTGATAAAACTTGAATAATGGCAGAATGCAAAATGAACCAGAAACAAATTATCAAATAACCACAAGGGAAACTGACTGAATTTTGAAGTCATAAAAAAGTGAATAAAGAAAAATTTAGTGGGATTCGAACCGGCGACCTCCTGAATACTCAGTACGGGTATTAGAAGGTCACAGGTTCAAATCCCGCTCCAGTCAATTTTTTTTGTTCACCTTTCAATGACTGGAACAAATTAAGTAGCTTTCCAAAAGGAATAATTTATTTCAATTAATTAATGACGGTGGATCGTTTTTTTAAAGCAAAATTTACGTCCATTGTTGCTGATCAATATGTAGTGTGCAATATTAATGTTTGGCAACCCTGACTTCCTCATCAGGTTGCCATGGTAACTCTCAGGTCTCCCAGGCAACGGGACAACCATTAATTTTACATCTTGAATCATTCTTAAAAGAGCGGTGTGATCTTTCAAAAAAATTATGTGTGTGTCCTTGTTCTCTGTGGCTGAATGAATCTTGGCATCAATTAATTACCGGAAATTGTTTCCATTTTCTCCAGGATCAACAATCCATGGACCTTCCTACGACAGCATCCACTACAACTTGATCATCTTGAGATCATCTTAACGATAGTGGAGCAATCGTCCTCGTGATACTTCAGCTCAATTACAGTGGAACACCACTATAACGAACATGCTGGCATGCACAGAGATTGTTTGTTATTATGGCAGTTTGTTATAGTCAGGGATGAGATTGACCAATGATAAAAATGTCTGAAAACAGCTGACAGGGAGCATAAAAAGTCTGACATTTAGAATCTCCTATACTTTTATACACAGCCTGTGAGGACAAAAAATCTGAAATCCAAAACACAAAAGTCTGAAATCAGACTTTAGTCTGAGAAATCTCATTCCTGTATAGTGAACAATATTTAGCAGGCCGATACATTGTACCCAAAAATTGGAAGCCAAGGATGATGTTTGTTATACCCAAATGTTTGGTATAGCGGTGTCCGTTATAGCGACGTTCCACTGTACTTTGATCCTTCGTAATTCAGCCAGAAATATGCACTTGGTCAATACCATGCAAAGATAGCTTGCAGAATTTGTAGGGGACTTTTATAAGATGTTTCTCGCTGGTCTTGCTCGTTTCTAACTTTCTAGTTTAGTTCGGAGGGCTTGACTGATGTGTTGCGATCCTAGCAGGATCTTTATCGAAGGCTCTAGTAAGTACATGTACTTAGAATTGTACATGTTAATTTTTAACCAAAAGATTTTTGTCTCCTGATGAGGACCAGATCAGAGTAGGCAAGTCGAAACGTTGGGACCTTACGAGAAGTGCGAACCAAATAGAAGTGCGATTAATATTAAATTCGGGTACTTCGTTGTTTATTCATTATTCACTGTAGCTAAGCAACAGTTTTTATTTTAAGGATAAACGACAATTTTCACAAAACACAGATATTTGTGTTTACACCAAAACAGCACTCCATGCTTGTAAATATGAATGTTTAAATATAGCACTCTTCTCCGTGACAACCTTAAATTTTGAAGATACTTTTGTTCATACATGTAAATAATTTGTGTATATATGTAACATTGATTAATTTGTCTTCTATTCCAAAATTAAAAACAAAAAATACCATGGTTACAGGAATAAAAGAAGTACTGCCAATTTAAGCAGAAATACATGAATGAAGTAGCTTAAGGTACTCATTATGCATGAGGTCAGAAGTATGCAAATTAGGTCCCACTATGAGGCCAAATAAAACAATATATCATAATATAATTCTACCACAGTGATATTTGTTCAGGAATTGTTCCCTAAAATGGGATAAGACACATTTAAATATAATGCTTGGAGTAAGGAGGGCCTGACATAGCAGAATCCTAGCAGGATCTTTCTCAAAGGAAAGAAAGGATAGATCCTGCTAGGATCCTGCTAAGTCAGGCCATCCTAACTCCAAGGACTGGCCGATGAACAGTTTTCAACAGTTTAACTACCTGAATAATAGCAATTTTTGGTCTAAATTTAATTCCTGAATTGAAGATAAAAATAAGTCAGATTAAACGTTTTTCATTTAGCATATTACAGATGACAGTGATGTATGATGGCAGGAAAAGAGATTTATATTTTTATTTTATGAAATACAAGGCAGATAGCTAGTAACATTATTTGAATTTCTATCATTGAGAAATAAATAATAAAGTATTTCACAGTAATCTACATATTTAATCTGTTGCATTTTTAAAATCCAGTTGGATGCATCAAATGGCAATATTCTGTTTGAACGTATCTTTCTGATTCAAGGTGAATTTTAAGTCATTGAAAAGAGAACAAACAAATTGACTGGAGTGGGATTCGAACCAGCGACCTGAATATCGTACCAGCACTATTACCAACTGAGTTATCCAGCCCTATGTTGGTGGTGGCCATGCCAAATAAACAAAGATAATTGACTATTAGAGACACCACCAACAAATAGGGCTGGATAGCTCAGTTGGTAGAGCGGCGGTACAGTATTCCGGAGGTTGATGGTTCGAATCCCACTCACCAGTCAATTTTTCTTTGTTCACTTTTCAATTTCATATTAAAAGTTAAGCCTATAAAGTCCTTCCACTCCTTACATTTCACCTGTTGGACAAGCACAGCTATTTACATAGTTATAGACATCATTATTAAGGTAGTATAATACTTTGGTATCATACCGAAACAGAAATCTTCACAGATTTACCTATAACTAACAGGGTATAAAGATGGTGATGGTAGAAAACATACCGTTACAGTTTTTCTGCCTGAAATGCTGCATTTATCCAGAAAAAGAGTAAAACCAGTGACCAAAAATAAAAGAGAAAAGACTTAAAGAAATACTGTGGCCGTTTTTCACTGTTTTCTCAAAAAGTGGGCACCGTATGGGACTGAAATTTTCACAGATGACTGTTACTGTATCTTCCTTGATATTTTTGCCCAGGAATCTGTATTTCTTTAACAAAAACCAAAGTATGATACTACCTTTAAATTGTCTCAGGTCCTTAGGGAATAATGTGGAGTAAGTTGCTCTATTTGAGAGCTTCTATTAAAGCAAAACCACATGCCCTGAGTTCAGTCTACAGTTTATGAGCAATAATACTAAAATGAATCTGTGTATGATACAAATACTGAAAGACTTTTTATCAATACAGGCAACGGCAGAGAAGGACTTGCATTAAGATCATTCTATAAGAAAACTGGAAGCTGTATCCTCTTTACTGTTTCTCAAATTATCTTATTGATCCTTGGGATATAGCGGTACGTGAGTGGTTTCATGGCTTCTGACTCAGACTGCCAAACGAACAAAGATAATTGACTATTAGGGACACCACCAACATAGGGCTGGATAGCTCAGTTGGTAAGAGCGCCGGTACAGAATACCGGAGGTCGCTGGTTCGAATCCCGCTCCAGTCAATTTTTCTTTGTTCACTTTAAAAAAAATGGAACAGGCTAATAGGATAAAAGGTCACCCCCCCCCAAAAAAAAAAAAGTGCCCGCAGGAATTGTACGTCCTCAACTTGAAAGGGACACAGTACAGTTCCTGATGATATTTTGATGTGAATGAATCCATGAATGTTTGTGTTCAAATCCTGAGTCAGTAAATTTTGGTTGCTTATTCTCAAATTTTCAAACACTCCAATCTCGCAGACGACACAGTGCATCCACTGCTGCTATGCTCAATCTCCTTAAATCCGTAATTATCCAACCTCCTTGGATATATAGACAAAAATGAACCACAAATATAAATATTTACATTATTAATAAATGTTTGGGTTAATTTTAAAGTTAAGTACTGGAAACAAAGTGTGTTAATGGACATAGTGTCCAGCCAAGATTACATAATGGTTTCATTCTTAGATTTGCTGAAAAAGCAACAAACAAACAAACAAACAAACAGATAAACAAAGAAACAGAGGAACAATCAGACAAACACCCTTTGTAACTTAACAGTTGGCTTGAAATTCACAGGAAAGAAATACATATATATTTTATAGATTAGTTTACACATACTCCAACTGTGTATCAAATACACAAGATATATATCTATAATGTACAACCAGATTATTTATATGAAATATCAGTTAATATTGGTTAAGTTACTAATGCCATTGTTCCATAGGTACATTCAACACAAGGAATACATTACACAGTTTTACTCCCATCCCAAACTCTTAAAGGTACAGTACATGATTGGTAACATACACAAACAGGAATGTTCACAGATTTACATATAACTTTCAGGGTATGCAGATGGTGCTGGTAGAAACATAACGTTGAAATATTTTCCGCCTGAAATGGTGTATTTATCCAAATATTTGTCAAACAAAGACCGAAAACAGTTTTGATCTTGGAGTAAGATCAAAATTATACCTTTAAATAACAAAATGATGGGAAAAGTACAAAGAAAACCTCAAAAACTGACATTTTGTCACCCTTTTCTTCACACTAATCCCACCTCCAAAAAAAAAAATCTTAAAATATTCCCTGTGATGTCCACTGACACATGACACTCCAACAGGTAAACAACTTTATTTGTACAGGTTGTACTCCTGTTGTCCGACAACAGGACAATAAAGTACAAATATATGGATAGGAAATAGGCAGGTCCCTTGAAAATTGCACCCGAACTTCATCAATCACAGGTGCCTAAAGTTAACAGGTGGATATACTAGTGCACACAAATAATAATCACTCTTAATTGGTTAATATACGTTTCTAATTCATGAAATTTCATGCTTGACAGCAAGTTTAGACCCGTTGCTGCAGAAGACTGGTAGCGACGTCCAAATCATTGCTCCTGAAGACGTTGCATGTACTGGAAACAATTTATTTTTTAATGCCACAAATTTCTGGTGGGACCGGAAGCAGATCATAATGATGCGATGGGGGATTACAAAAGAGGTTAGGGTTTGCCAAGAGGAGGGAAGGGGAAGAAGAGGACGACGAAGTTTGTAGGAGCTCAAGACCTGCTTCCCACGACCCCTCTCCCCTCAAAGATTCTCCAGACGTCATCCTCACGGATCCTCAGAGAGGCTCACATCTGTCATGACTCCCTCCATCTTCACCTCCTGGTCGTCACGATGATCGGTAAGATGCACCTCCGAGGGAGACCTCATCTCGTCTCCCTCCCCGATGTCCTCTCCACGACCCTCCTGGGGCGCTGAGGTGCCGTCTGCCTCTTCCTCAGGCATGGGGTATTCCTTGATCTCTGGGACCCTGGTGATGCGACTGATGAAACTCATCTAAGAAGGACAATCAATGAAAGGCTCATGACAAACTGATCCCCTGATGCTGGCTTTTTTTTTATCGAACTAAGGCTGCATCCAAATCTGTTGTCTAGAGCTAGGTCTAGGTCTTCGCTCCATTGGAAATACGCAGAGACATCAAGACAATAGATGTAGCTATAGCTCTGGCTGCATCCGAATCTGATTGTCTAGAGCTAGGTCTAGGTCTTCGCTCCATTGGAAATACTCAGAGACACCTAGACAATAGACGTAGCTATAGCTCTGGCTGCATCCGAATCTGTTGTCTAGAGCTAGGTCTAGGTCTTCGCTCCATTGAAAATACGTGGAGACACCAAGAAAATAGACCTAGCCATAGCTCTGGCTGCATCCAAATCTGATTGTCTAGAGCTAAGTCTATGTCTACGTTATTTTGAAACCAGCAATGAAAAATAAACACAGTAATTGTTATGACTGAAGCACAAAATGGCGCAACTGTAAAGCAGTGTATGCATGCAAAAAAAGGGACAAAATGAAAAAAAAAACTAATTCAATAACAAAAGAGAGTTAGTGAAAACAGAAGACTTGAAAAATGACAATTCTAAAGTAAGCAGTGTGTAGTCATGTTAGTTGAGCAAATACAAAATGATTGCAGAACTTGATGAAGAAGACTATTAACTAAAAGTCAAGCTGCATAAGCTTTTAAATACCGGTACACAGTAACAACACCATTAAACTTCAGTATGGCTCAAGCAATACATGATAGATATTCAAATGAATTAAGATGTAGATTTGTTTTTATAGGTTTTTGGATGGGGGCAGCATATAGGGGGTGGATTTCACAAAGTCCTACGATCGATCGTTACTCGAGATATGAAGGATAACCCATTGTATCTTTCGACTTCTACGTGGGGTTGCAATGTATCACAAGTCCTACGATTGATACTAAGTTACGATGAGTTTGGTGAAATCGACCCCTGGAAGTGTAAATCCACAACAATGGGAGACTTTGGAGAATCGGTCTTCAAGTCAACAGCGCACGCGCACGTACACGCAAAACAACGCACGCATGCTCACAACTGCGTGCACTGTTGACTTGAAGACCGATTCTCCATTCTCCCATTGCAGTCCTACGTAGGATACGATGGGTTATCCTTTGTAACTCAAGTTACGATCGTTCACAGGGCTTTGTGAAATCCATCCTAGCATTGATAATCACACATGATTAACAAAATCAAGTCAAGAAAAAGAAAGAAGCTAAGCAACCTGAAAAGAATTATGAGGGATAAAGTAGAAAAACAGAAAATGTAACAACCACCACGTAACACCACTACCACCAATTACTCTAAAATGCAAAAATCGCTTGTTTAACAAAACGAACAGACTGATTTATAGCCACGAGCTTGAATAATGATATCCCAGATGTTGAAGAAGTTTGATTCCAGATACTAACTCTGTGTGTGTGTGGGGTTTTGGTTATTTTGTGTTCACATGGAGTGTTTGAGGGGCTTCATGGCAAATGGGTCTACGTCTTCCAGCTCCGGAGTTTCGGGCGCCGACACCAGCGGGTACTCTCTGATGGGCTGGTGCATAGAACGACCCTCGTATGCGGCCTGTTGGTGAGAAGGAGGGGGGGGGGGGGAGGGAAGAGACCCCAAATTGGGTGGGATGGGGGGATTGTTAATTGGGTGTCAAAGGTGCACAGAGGGTACGGAGCCCAAAATGGGTGAGAGGTGGGGGGGGGATGGGGGTGTTAATTTGGTGTCAAAGGTGCACAGAGGGTACGGAGCCCAAAATGGGTGAGAGGTGGGGGGGGGATGGGGATGTTAAATGGGTGTTAAAGGTGCACACAGGGTATGGAGCCCAAAATGGGTGTAAAAGGTGCAAAGAGGGTACAGAGCCCAAATTGGGTGAGGGGGGGGGGGGGGGGAAAGTGGGTGTTAAATGGGTGTTAAAGGTGCACACAGGGTATGGATCCCAAAATAGGCGAGGATGGACAGATAATTTAATGGGTATGGATCAAAGGTGGACAGAGGGTATAGAGGAAACAAAGAGCCCAAAATGGGTGTAAAGGGAGGGGTGAAGGGTGTGGCGTAGGGAAAGAGTCCGGGATGGGAGAGAATAAGAGACGATTAAAAATGGGTGTGAGGGTGTAAAAGGGAAGTAAACAGCCCAGATTTGGTAAGCAGGGGGATTTGTAAACAGGTATAAAGGGCGAGGAAAAGACATAGGGTGGGAAACCCAGATTGGGTGGAAATGGAAGGGTACACATGGTATAATTATAGGGTGAGTAAGTAAACAAAGGGTAGTGGGTGGGTGGGTACATGGGTGTTGGAAGTTGGGAGCATGACCGACCGGGGATCAAATTGGAATAAATTTGGGGGGTAGAAATGGGTGCGAAGAAATAACAAGACAAATATCACGTATGCATGATGAATAAGAGCAACACCATCACCAAAGGCCACAGCTGTCACAGGAATCAATCGTACATATAAGAACAAAACACCTGCCCCAGATAAGCATTACAATTAGCTAGGTTGGGTGAAAGGTTAGGAAATTGCACAGAGTTGATCAAGTGTCACCAGTTAATTGTTAATTGGCACTGCAGAAGCTCGGTCAACGAATTCCCTCAATGATACACAATCTCACAGCCACAAGTTAATGAAATTAGCCTTTTCGAAGTATGGCGGACACATGGGTGGCATGGGTGGCAAGTGTGTTAGGCACTCGCCTCTCACCAATGTGTCCCGGGTTCGAATCCGGCCTGGGTCATATGTGAGTAGAGTTGTGCGTTGGTTCTCTCCTATGCTACGAGGGTTTTTCTCCAGGTGATCCGGTTTTCCTCCCTCCACAAAAATCAAACACTTTCGATCTCAGGCTGTACTCCGTGATCATATATGGGTTGATTTGGCTGGCAGCCAAGGGCGCCCATGAAAGCCTGCAACTCGATCACGTTGAAGTCGCATCCTTCGCAATTCAGCACCCCAGCTGCCAGTAAGGATGATTAGCCTCCCAAATTATTATTATTATTATTTATTTACAATAGGAGGGCACTGTTTGAAGTGGGTATTTTGAGTCAAACACAAAGGACTTTACCCAAACCAAGCCGCGCCCTCCTATTGTGTCCGCCATACTTCTAAAGGGCTAATGATACAAGTTTGAAAACATTTTGAGGAAAGCTGATCATATTTTTTGCTGGAGTAAACGCGTGTCTGAGATTTCCACGATGATATCTAGATGATCTCATTGATGCAAAGTTTCAAGCTGTAGGATTCTGATTTCTGACACAAAAGGCTGAAATCGACAATACACCAATCCAGTAGGCCACGCCTCTGGACAAATTGACCAATCACAGCACGTAATTTAAGGTCCGACAAATTGCCACCATTTTGTCCGACAAAATGTTTTAAATTGTGTATTCTTTACTACACACTTTTCGTTGAGTTTACTTTTGTTTCGTATGTACAAGGCAATTCTATGACAAATCCAAGTTTTATTCTGAACCATGGTCAAGCGGTGTTTATATTTTCATTATATTTCTGACTCTCGATGCCCTGGCTGAGAGGAAATGTACATTTTTGGCCTTTTACAAAACCAAAGTTCAACAGAGATAGGTTCGTTCTGTGGTTGAGAGTATGCGATGCTTCGTGTGTGGCCGATCGTGACACGTTATGTGCGTGCGCGTGTGCGTTGTGGCTTGGACGTTGCTATGGTGGGCGTGGCCTAATGGATCGGTGTATTGTCTTATTATGTCTGTATGGTGTAATGGCAACCTGTTTACTTTTTAGACACCCTGAGGCCTGTTTGGTGGTTTGGAGACTGCTGTTTGGCCTGGCTTGACCGATCTCTTGGAGGATCCATAGGGATGGGATGGGAGATAGTAATACCTTGATCTGTGTCCACGACAGCCTGGTGCGAGTCTCCCTATCCATTCCATATACCATGGCATTGACCAGACCCTGTAGAGGGGACGACATGGCGTGGAGGATGACCAGAGCAAAGACTGGATGACCAGGCTTGACCGCATTCTGTATTCTGTATAGGGTGATATAAAATAACATCAATAATGACGGCTGTATACGAGCATGAATTTACCAAAGCCACTTGAAGTTGAGCGAGGGCCAGAGTTGTGACGGCTTCTGACTAAGTCAAAATTTCAAAAGTCAAGTCAATAAGTTGCGAGTAAAATTTTGTTCAAGTCAAGTTGCAAGTCGCAAGTCAAATTTTCTCAAGTCAAGTCAAGTCGCAAGTCAAATTTTCTCAAGTCAAGTAAAATCTCAAGCCATTTTGTTCCAAGTCAAGTCACAAAGATTGGGAACTCGAGTCGGACTCGAGTCCAAGTCACCGCCTCGAGTCGTCCAACTTCGGCGAGGGCCCAACTTACATCAGCAAGGTCCAGTACCAGTGTTGTATCCGAGTCCACAGCCTCCGAGGCCAAGGCCGAGTCATAGACCTACGAGGCCGAGGCCGATGCAGCAAATTTCCGGTCTCGAGTCATACAACACTGTCCAGTACCACAGTGGCACCTTCTTTAACCCTAACCCCTAAGGCTTCGTGGTTTGAAACCTTTCCAAACCTTCCCAGATCCAAGATGTCGGTGTGTTTGATCTCACTTTTACCTGTTGATGAGAGGGAAGATGGACAGTGCCAAGTAGATGAAGGGATAAGCTTGAAGCGGTCGGATCTCAGCCTTCAGGATCTGTCGGTTCCGTTCGATCTCCGGTTCATACGTGCCCTGCCAACTCTTGACCTAAAGACAAAATTCATTCAAAGAAATTTTCATCTAGCGCTGTGTAGGAAATAATACGGGGGCGATTCACAATAGCGCGCCACCATGAGTTTGCAACGCGTTGGCCAATTTGTTGACAAACTGCGCATCTTTGCACATGCGCAGTTTGCCGAAAAAAATTAATTATGCGTATTGTGATTGGCCAATGCATTGCAAACTCATGGTGGCGCGCTATTGTGAATCGGCCGTATTGAGTAACCAAGTAATTGTTACTTATAAGGGTCGTCAATTATTAATAAGAAGATACAAGGCTTTGGTGGTGACTGTTGCTAAGGTCGATTCCATGGGAACCCTAGGACTCACAGTAGACAGATGCAAACTATGAATCCAGAGCCTTAGCCATTAATTGTGATCCGCCAACAGTCCGGACTCTAACAACATAGGGCGTTTACGGAACAGAGGCTTTGGCTCAGGCTCCATTTTGTCAATCCATTCTAAAATAATGAGTATCAAAATAGAGGCTTTTGGTTGCCGTTCGGAAATAGATTCTCTGGTTTGAAATGGAAAACAGAGCTTCAGCTTCAGTGAAAAACCACAACCTGAGCCTGAGCCTCTGTTTCGTAAACTCCCACAGATACAATATTCCAGTCAAAGAACAGCCACTGTTATGATGAACACGATGAGCAAGGTTTACCTTTTTATTGAGAGTGTAGATGATGTAACTGTACATGATGAATGTGGCTATGATGATCAGGAACAGAGGACCGTACCATCTACGCGTTGAAAGACAAGAAATAGAGAATGTCATAGGTGGTGAATGAGTCTTGGGTAGTTTTACAGTGTTGGACTGTGGCAGATTCAGGAAGGTTCCTAGCCATAATGCACAGGGGATAGGATTATAGAATGTGCCTTAGGGATGCTGCACAGTGTTGGACTTTGGAGGATTCAGGAAGGTTCCCGGTCATAATGCCCAGGGGGTTAGGGTTACAGAATGTGCCATAGTGATACTGCACAGTGTTTGACTTTGGCAGATTCAGGAAGGTTCCTTGCCAAAATGCCCAGGGGGTTTAGGGTTACAGAATGTGCCATAGGGATACTGCACAGTGCTGGACTTTGGAAGATTCAGGAAGGTTCCTTGCCAAAATGCCCAGGGGGTTAGGGTTACAGAATGTGCCATAGGGATAATGCACAGTGTTGGACTTTAGCAGATTCAGGAAGGTTCCCGGCTAAAATGCCCAGGGGGTTTAGGGTTACAGAATGTGCCATAGGTATACTGCACAGTGCTGGACTTTGGAAGATTCAGGAAGGTTCCTTGCCAAAATGCCCAGGGGGTTAGGGTTACAGAATGTGCCATAGGGCTGCTGCACAGTGTACATTGGACTTTGGCAGATTCAGGAAGGCTCCCGGCCAAAATTCCCACGGTGAGGGATTAAGGATTAGAAAGACGACAGAACAGAACTCACGTGAAGAATCTCCAGGCTGTGGACTCCTCCTTAATCCAACTGAGAAGATCAAGAATAAACAGAAGAAACAAAATCAAATATTAAGTTGAAATGCTTGGAGTTAGGAGGGCCTGATGTTTCGATCCTAGCAGGATCTTTCTCAAAGGCTGCTCAGAGTTAGGAGGGCCTGATGTTTCGATCTTAGCAGGATTTTTCTCAAAGGCTGCTTAGAGTTAGGAGGGCCTGATGTTTCGATCCTAGCAGGATTTTTCTCAAAGGCGGTAATATATTTCAGGTCATTATTTAGGCTGATGAGCAGTTTGCAGCAATTCATTACTTGTATCAAATAAGAGCATTTGTCAAAGCTCGGCTCTGGCTCAGGCTCAGGCTCTGGCTCCATTTCGTGAATCCATTCTAAAATTACGTGTATCAAAATAGAGACATTTGGCTGCGGTTGCGAAGTAGATTCTCTGGTTTGAAAAGGAAAACAGAGCTTCATCAGCATCAATGAAAAACCACAACCTATATTTTCAGCGTATGGATGACAGAGACGAAGTCAGAGCCGTAGCCAGAGCCGGAGAACTTTGAGAAAGGCCCCAGATATTAGTTTAATTTGAATTCTTGGTACGACTAACACGATATGCCTCACCACGATGAACCTGAACACTAATTAGCATACTCACCACCATGCCCCTGCTGGTCCATAGTTATCACCAATAAGTGGTAGTAGAGATATACCTAATGCCACTGACCAGCACACAACATGGTACAAGCTGTCCATAGAAAAGCAAAAATAACAAATTACCATGGTTACATAAAATGGTCAATGATTTTTAATAAGTAGAGAATATGACTCAAATTCAGGGTATCCATGACACACCAGTGTCAACATCCCTCCCCCTTCACAACCCCCCCCCCCCCCCCCCCCCACACACACAAAAATACCTAAACAACAAAGATTGTCAAATTTCTCAGTTGTGTAAATATATCCAAGTTTTCAACAAGATTGATGGACTGTTCCATTGACTGTCTATTCCTTGGTGTGTGACTGTCAACTGTCCCAAACCCAACAAAATGCCACAGTGCCTTTCAACACACAGTAGGCCTACACCACCTGCCACCACAAATACTGATACAGATAAATGAATTTTCAGAATCTTTATAAAGTTCAACTGCTATTAAAAGACGATGTTTGTGCATTGAGGAATTGACAAATCACGCCCAAGATCATGGAAATAACCTGAAATTATTTCTTACATTTCGTAGCGATCCGTTCTGATCATTTTGACGGAGATCAGAAAGAGATTCACAGTGAGACACGAAACCCATAGCAACACGGCCCAGTCTGAAACAACCAAATGTGCAAACGTTAAAACAAAATGAACAAAAAAAACATGAAAATTGTAAAGGGCAAATACAACATTGGTAAAGGTGACAGAGCAGCTGCAGGCTGCTCATAATTTGATGTGTCATGGAATAAAAACAAACCTGTGAAAATATTCAGCTCAATTGATCATTGGAAACAGTAGAAAACAGTGAAAAAACGTTGCAATTATTATAAAGATAAAGATCCTGCTAGGATTATTATTATTATTATTATTATTATTTATTCGGCCAAATTCAAGAGAACAAGAAACAAAAAAATGTACAATCACAGATAACTAAAAGGGCAATAACAATAAGCAATAACAAAAAGCAAGGGGTGTAAAAAGGGGGGGGGTTGGGGAGGGGTGGAGAGAGTAGGGGAAGGATGGAGTGGGGTGGAGTGGGATAGGGAGGGGTGGAGTGGGTTGGGGTTGAGTGGGTTGGGGAGGAGTGGGTTGGGGAGGGGTGGAGAGAGTAGGGGAAGGATGGAGTGGGGTGGAGTGGGATAGGGAGGGGTGGAGTGGGTGGGGGTTGAGTGGGTTGGGGAGGAGTGGGTTGGGGAGGGGTGGAGAGGGTAGGGGATGGATGGAGTGGGGTGGAGTGGGATAGGGAGGGGTGGAGTGGGTTGGGGTTGAGTGGGTTGGGGAGGAGTGGGTTGGGGAGGGGTGGAGAGAGTAGGGGAAGGATGGAGTGGGGTGGAGTGGGATAGGGAGGGGTGGAGTGGGTTGGGGTTGAGTGGGTTGGGGAGGAGTGGGTTGGGGAGGGGTGGAGAGAGTAGGGGAAGGATGGAGTGGGGTGGAGTGGGATAGGGAGGGGTGGAGTGGGTTGGGGTTGAGTGGGTTGGGGAGGAGTGGGTTGGGGAGGGGTGGAGTGGGTTGGGGTGGGGTGGAGTGGGTTTGGGGAGGAGTGGGTTGGGGAGGGGTGGAGTGGGTTGGGGCGAGGTTGAGTGGGTTGGGGAGGAGTGGGTTGGGGAGGGGTGGAGTGGGTTGGGGTGGGGTGGAGTGGGTTTGGGGAGGGTGGAGTGGGTGATGGGATTGGGAAGAACAAATGCACATAAGAAGAGAAAAGCCAAACTTAGGACGGCCAGGATGAGCAAAAGTGAAGACACTGTGACTCGAAAGCCTGCTCATCCAATCCAAAGATGGTACACATATTGTAATAAATAAAAATCATGAATATACTCAGATATTAAAATAAGAAAATATACAAAATAAATAGCATAAGTGTAAAAAGTAAAATAAGTTAAGAGAACAACAAAACTAAATAGATAATTTGATAAGCAAATAAATTCATCCAAAATGTAAGACTAATCTGTAAATGTAGTGTTGAAAACAGAAAAGAAATACAGAATGATCTTCATACAGAAAATGGCAAGCACCAGATGGACTGGTAATGGATAATTAAGACATAAATAGTGACTGTGGACAGGCCGAAGGATACATATAAACACTCACGTAATATCCCGGACAAAGTGACACTTGGACATAAAAGAAAAACAACAACAGGAAACACAGTGGTGATAGACAAGACTCACAATGACGATAGACTAGACACACAATGACAATAGGCTGGTGACATTGGACATTGGACACTCATCTTACAAGTCCAAAAGTACAAGAAGTCCAAGAGCACAATATCCAAGGCAAAGATACTAATAAGACAACAAGAAAGAAAGACAACAATAAGATAACACAAGGAAGAACAACAACAGCAACCAGCAAACCAACAAATACATCAAACACAACAGATGGTAGAAGTAAGGATTGTTACTCAGGACAAGGGGGAATAAACAGAGGGGTAACAATTGAGGACAGACAAGAAAAACAAACAGCTTGACAAACACACATTTCATCATAAAAAAATAAACAAATCCAACATGTCAGCAAAAAGCAATAGAAAAATTATGAATCTTCATGGTAGTGAGCAGTTAATGCCCGATTAAGACACTGAAATGAGTCTAGTACAAGAGAGTCCTTAATATAAGTTGGTAGGTTGCAATATATGCGAGGAAAATGGTGAAAAGCGTTCCGCACTAATGACGTCACACCACGCGCGACGCGCACTCATACTTCCACTCACCAACGTTTGCATGGCCACGTTGCAATGTTTGTCTGAGGTTCGGTGCTATTTTTAGCGTCAGTGCGCAGCGCTATTGGAGAGTTCTTAAGGCTAAGAGTTCTGGCATAATGGTGGCTGAAGGTGACTGTGTCCAGGGCTCTATTTCATAAAGAGTACTTAGGAATCTTCCTAAATAAATGTTCCTAAATAACTTAGGAACAATTATTGTTCCTAAGTCCCAGATAGGAATATTCCTAACTTTTATGAAATAGAGCCCTGGGTGACGGGTGTTAAACACGTCAGGCCCTCCTAACACCCCTCATTTTATAAATTTCCGGTCATTATTTTGGCTGATGACTAGCACTTTGCATCAGTTTATTACTTATATAAAGCACAATATCCTGTAATATGACACAGAAGGCTGCCTCAAACTTCCTGCCCAACACAAAATATGACATCATAAAATTGAAGTTCAAATGCCCTTAACTTACCGACGATCTGATATTGTTGTGATGTGACTAACAGACAACAATTTGTTTTCGTTCACCTTTAAACAAGAAGTTTGAAGTGGTCTGTTCTCCACCAACATGAATAATTAGGTGTTCGGGTTCAAGCCGAACACCTATTGAAATTGTTCGAGTTTTTTTTTTCCATTTTTTTTCCTCCCAAACTTGTCAGCAGGACTTCTATATCACGGTTACAAGATATTGACTTGAAACTTGGTGGGAACTTCGGTCGTGATCCCAAGTTGTATTTAGAAGATTGACGTCATGATGACGTCATCGGGTATCAAATTACACGTGTTTTTAGGAAAAACTTTGGTGCCCCATAACTTCAGAACCACATGACCTACGATTTTGATATTGACATATGTTACTCAACACGTAAATCTTACCAATTAATATATATATGTTGTGTACAAATGACCTTCACTTCCGGTGTAACCGGAAGTTGAAGTTTGACTCAAAATAACTCGAAAACGGAAGGATTTAGGCACAAAAAACCTCAATGGGTCAAAGATAGAGAAGGTCTTGGGCTTTCAGAAAATATAAACGATGACGTCATACAGGCTGTATAGCGCCCTCTACGGTGGATTAAAGATATACAGTGATTACGTAATCCAAAAGTAAACAACAGATTTCCGCCAAATTTGGTGACTGTAAAGCACTAATGTACTACGACATGTATGTGAAGTTTGAAATCTGTGACGTCATTCAACCGGAAGTTATGCTCTTTTAAAGGGAAAATTACTGAATTATTCAAATTCTGTTTACTCATTGTCTCTTGTGATTACAAGAGACTCTGATTGGTACCAGATGGCAGTCATTGCAAGGTGATTGGAATGTGCTTCATTAGATTGTCTCAGTGGAAATGCATGATAGCCTCAACACAGGAGTTTGATACACCCCATGTATACACTTTTAAACAGTCAATTTTAACCATACAAAGGCCCAGACAAAGTTCCTACAGTATAGATGTGGATTGAACATTTATATATGAATTTTGAAATATTTCTCACACTAGCCCATTAGCTTTGTACACCCCTATACATGTACATGTGTTACGTGAAAATATGGTCATGTACAAAAAATATGATGATCGATTGACTGTATTTCCCATACACTATATATACGTACATAATTCACTGTGTAGAACATATATGTACTGTACATGTAATGTCCAATTGCGTGACTCAAAACTTTGTTTAGTTGTTTAAATCTTGCCATATATATTTGCACGTAAATCTTATTATATATCCTTAAAAACCAGCACCAAATCTTAATCGAAATGCTATCGATGTAGGTTGCGAAGTATTGTACATCATTTTGTCAAATGACAATGTGTTCCATAAACACTGCAACTAAATCCATGGGCTAAAATTAAGTTTTTTTACGTTGAGATATGGTCACTTTTAAATCATATGTCTCAATCAAACAAAATAAAAACTGCAAGATATTTAGATCATATTCAAAATTTAGTGTGTATTTCAATATGCCATTGTATGAGCGACAATTGACCACATACGTTCCAACATAACTTTTATGTTCACATAACAGTTGCACCACGTAATGAGACCCCGAACACCTAGTGGTTGTTCACACAACCACAAGTCTAGTTGTTTCCTGTTTCCTTTAGTTCTCTAACCTTGAGCGGTTTATTTGGCCTTGTTCAAACCGGGTAACTTTGAAAATCAATCACGTACAACTTATACCAGGAAATGTCGCCATTTTACCCCGACGCCAATTAGTATCTACTGTGACTTAACATTGTTTTTGTTGATGTAAACGTATACAATAAGTTTAAAGGAGCTATCAGGTTAAAGGTACTATCATACTTTGGTAAGAAACCAAAACAGAAATCTTCACAGATTTACCTATAAATTATAGGGTACAAAGATGGTGATGGTAGAAACATACAGACACACCATGAACATTTTTCAGCCTGAAATGCTGTATTTATCCACAAAAGAGTAAAACCAATTGACCGAAAACAATTTTGATCTTTGGAATATTCAAAATGTTGTGAAAAGATTTAAAAATAAGTGTGGGTGTTTTTCACTGTTTACTAAAAAAGTGGGCACCAGTGGGCACCACTGGAAATTTCACAGATGACTGTATCTTTCTTGATATTCTTGCCCATGAATAACAATTTCTTTGACAAAAACCAAAGTATAGGCCTATTATTACCTTTCAACCTGACACAATCTATGATTGTTGATTGCGACAAGAAATAGCAACATTCTAGAAATAGGACAGCATGTTGTTGGTTACAATCACTGAGAGATTGCAGGACTTACCCCAGAAAGACAGCCAAAATGCCTCAAAGTCACACAATGATCCATCGGGTTGCACATTAGCCTGATTTAAAAACAATTGACAGGTGTTGTTTCAATCAATTAATAATAATCTCAAAAAGCAGGTGAATCTATGACTTCTGTGACCTAGGTGTCTAATTATTAGGGTGGGGCAAAGACCCAAGTTTTTGTTATCTCAATAATGCAGCTGTCAGTTGTAAGACACACTATTAAACCCCAAGGAAAGGATGGGCCTTTTACCACACATTCCTGATGCAGGGTACCGTCATTGAAGCCTTTGGTCCGTCACAACATTGATGAATGGGTGCGTCAATGACAGTCATTTTAAACTCCATAGACTTGTGTGTAAATTTTGCTATATCATGCGCTGCACATACAGGGGTGCCTTTGCCAATGGTTGGTCTGTCACAAGGACAGTAGCCCCCCCCCCAATGGTTCGTCACAATCAAGAAATGGTGCGTCATAAAACTGACTAAGTGTTCCGTCATGGTAGACGAATGTCCGTCATAATTAGGAAGGTCAGCATGACGTATTGAGAATTGGCAAATCAGAAGAATGAAAGTGCCGGCAAAATATACACATCCTTTATAAATTTATATTTACGTACCAATTTATAGTAGAAGTTTATCTATTCATAAGCTCACCATTAAGTATGCTGTACTATCAAAGAATGCTGCAATGGTCAAATACAGAATAAGACGCTGAACGAACACGACGTGTTTCTTGAACAGCCAGATAACTCCAATCATAAACAGACTAGGTAAAAAGAGACCAAATATAGAAAATAAATCAATAAATAAGTCGTGAAATTTGGTCCCATGATAGACCAAAGGCTACGATTGCCGCAAGTAACTGGCCAGCTGCTTACCTTACATAACGTGACATTTTCACAGATCATCTAGAAAATAAATTAACGTATCGCAATGACCACTTAGTCGCACTTACCATCCAACCAATGACAAAGATGCCATAGCTTTCTTAATCCCAACAACAGCATCCTGAAAAAAATACGAAAACAGAAAATAAATCCATCTTCAGACAAAGCGTTTCTTCTAAAATGTAGGGCTCAAAATTAAATTAAATTCACTACTAGGCCAACTTTAATTTCTTTCTCCATGATTTATTTCTTACATTACACTTTAATATCAAAAGGACAAAAATAAACAGTTGAATTAAAGCATATTTCAGAGTACATGCATGTTTATTTTTCTCATCAATATATGAAAAGAACATGGCAAAAATTACTCATCAAGTAGTACAAACATTTCCATTCACCTTTCAAACATTGTAACTACAACAACTAGGCCTAATTGAAAGCTGAATTTACGAACCGACCAAAATTATTCTACAACTACTAGGCTTACAACAAGCTACAACTCCACACTTACACATTTCGTTTGGTCACCGTCAAATAATGTACACGACATCCCCAGTCCTGGTGTTGTAAAAATGCCATTTTCTCCGGGAATACTGGAATTTTCGTCCCCCAAACTGGCCGAAGTTGTTGCCATTTTTGGTCTTCACAGATTAATTACTAAATCTTCTTGGCCGATTGGTGGCGCTATCACCGAAATTCATTGGTAAACAATAATCGTTTCGAGGTAAGCGTGACACGAATTCGGGGTCATATCCTACCTGTTTTTTTTTTCACCTTTCGGCTTAGAGCAGGAAAACCTCCATGTTTGTATAGTAAGTAACCACGCCCAACTCTTAATTGACCTAGATCCGTATCGATAATTGAGCGACAATCTGTACATTTTGTTTAGGATGTCGCGATGATTTATGACTTCCCTTTTCAAGTTCAGGAAGTGTGTCCAAAATTAATTGAACTTCCGTCATGCCTGTTGGGTTTCCCTCGACATATGGTCACACATGATCAGTTATCATGAATTACCACAACAAATAAAAAAAAAAAAAAAAGCTATCATTTATATATTTTTTTTATAGCTGTGAGTGTTTTTTGTTTGTTTAACGGTTGGCTGAATTTTGCTTTGAAAGAAAAAGTGCTAGGCCCTACATCATGATTTGCAGTATTTTATGCTAATAACTGAACATATGATGGTCATTCCGTACTGAGCGAAATCATAAGTACTGTTTCACAGTGTTGTTTGAGGAATCAGCATAATTGCAGCTTGCTGAGGGGGGGGGGGGGGGGGGGGGGGGTTCAAACAAGCAGCCTAAGTAAGAGATCATGACAAGTTGCATAATACTTGATAATGTTGCTGATATGATACTGATTAAATAATCAAAATCAACGTCTGTTAATCATTGCTTTATTCCATCATTCTCCATCAGATTAGTTTCCATGGCAACATCCAAGATGCGTAGATGGCGTCTTGCCTTACTCATCCTGCTGCCTGCGTTGCTGTTCCTTGCCGCGTGTCATGTGACCCCTGTAGCAGCTGATGAGACCTTCACATCTGATGTGACAACTCACGAAAACACCACTGACGATCCAGATGAAGAACACGGAGGGGCGGAGCCTCATGGCGGACATAGGAGTGGCGTGCATGTGGCATCCTGGAACTTTGACTACGTGGAGCTGCCGCTGGTCATTACAGCATTTGGATTGTTTGTGGGCGTGGCCAAAATAGGTGGGTGTGGCCAAAATAAGTGGGTGTGGTCCAAATAGGTGGGTGTGGCCAAAATAAGTGGGCGTGGTCCAAATAGGTGGGTGTGGTCAATATAAGTAGGTGTGGTCCAAACTGGTAGGTGTGGCCAAAATAAGTAGGCGTGGTCCAAATAGGTGGGTGTGGTCAAAGCAGAAGGGTATATTGGATTGGATGGGTGAAGAGAATGGAATCGGTGGGTGGATCTAGTTCTGATATTGATAGTGATGGTGATATTAATTAGTTATCGATTTATCGGTATCGGTAAGCCTCTCAACACTGAAACAGCTTAAGATTCCACAAATTATCGTAATCCTAAAAATTAAATTATTTTCTTGCTGATTTTATTTCAGGTTTCCATCATGCTGATTTCCTGTCAGCGATCTTTCCTGAATCTGTTCTTCTCATCATCCTAGGAGTCATCTTTGGTGGCATTGCTTTGTAAGTATCTCAGGATCTGCAACAAGTGTGCAGGTGGATATATTAGTCGACACCCAACATTGCTAAGCATGAAATTTCTGTCTTAATAAATACAAGATTAGCAACTAAATTTCTATATGTTGTGTATCACTTGTGATTGTTCTTTGGCTGTTGTTCGCTGACCATGAATATCAAATGGAATTTTTAATGGTAGTTTGTTTTATTGAGCAAGACATTTTGTGCTAAGCAATTTTTTTGGTGCTTAACAGCTACGTGAAATTGTCCCAGGTATTCAGTGCCTAATTGGCTTGTGTTCATGTGAATGATTATGTTAGTTAAAAGATGTTTCATTTGAAATCGTTCTTGCTTATCCATTGTTAGAGTTTATATTTGAGATGTTCTTTTTTGTTAATTTTATCTCAGTGCTACAGGTACTGCAGATAGCATGCAGTCCAAGACTTTCTTTCTCTATTTACTACCACCGTAAGTTGCCTATTTCATTGCTCTAGGCTTTCCTATTCTTTTCACTCAGCGTTTGATGTTGTTGTTTTTTTCAGGGATGTGAGACTTCAAATTTAAATCTGATTTCAGATTTTTTCGGTTCAGATTTTTACTCTGAATTTCAGCTTAGTGCTTACACCTGCGATCTGTACAAAAGTATAGGAACTTTTAAATTTCAGCTTTAAGTTCCTTGGTGTTTTCAGATTTTTTTGTGGCAACTCACATCCCTGTGTTTTAATGGCATGACGTCCCTTTCAAAATTGTCGCAAAAGCATTAAGATTTTTCTTGGAGCGTGAACTTCTCAGAGTTCGGGGTACCCCTGGTCAGCATTGCCCGTGGTTATGGACCCTTCCGGCCTGTCAATCAAATTGTGCGCATTGACCAATTGGAGAATGCCTTTTAATCAGGTGACCATGAAAGCCTCGGTCAAACTCGGTCACATGTAAAACACACATGTGTTCGGGGCAAAAGAGCAAAGCTGGAAAGGTCCATTACCTTGCTGCCCCGTCACATTTTCCCAAAGGGGGTCAACAGTTTCATTCGACACCAAAATACCTTTGACCAATGGGAGGAGTTTTGCAAGGAGTAACCCTGCTCGAGCGTTGTTTTCTAAAAGAACTACACCTCCAATGCATAGGCCGTTCACAAACCAAAGTTTGGATACTTTTTTTCTTTGAAGGATTATTTTGGAGTCAGCGTACTCTCTCCATGATCGGACATTTCTTGATAACCTGGCATCCATCCTCATGTTTGCCGTGATGGTAAGTCAATATCAAAGAGCTATTTGAAATAATTTTTGGCGAGCTGCTGTGAAGCAGTGCGAGTCTAATACCGATATCCGTCCGTCTGTCCATCTGTCCGTCTGTCGGGTCGTCCGCATGACATGGTAAAGATTTTTTTATTCGGATGAAAAGTTGAAGTTTTTCAGTGCTTCAAATTTTTGGGAACGTAATAAAATTCATCTATACAACCTCAAATTAGAGTTTATACTCTTAAAATTAATTATTTTAATCCGGAAAGACAATAGGAAAGTGTTACAGAACGAATTTGATCAATTTCAAACTATATTATGTCTCGTTTTTTTGTTTCAGGGAACTTTGATTAATACTTTCCTCATCGGTAAGTTATGACCAATTTCACATTGTTAATCATAACATTTTGAACCAAAAGTTACAAATTTTGGAAAGTTATATTTCTTGTCTGTGGTACTAGGTTTGAATCCCATCACAGGTGCACTTTACAGTTGTGAGTCCTTAACTGATCGGAGAGACTGGTTCAGATCCCACCACGGGGTCTGTATGGATCATGTTATCGGTCTCTGCTTTATTCATGTATTTGGTTAGAATCCCACCTGGTGTACCATAGGATAGGGTTATTAGTCCTAACTAGATTGATGCAAGTGGTTCGAATCCTACCAGAAGCACGTCTAGTCTGTGTATTTGAATCTATCCAATTTGTAACCGAATGATTAAATCCGAGTCGGTTAACCTATAACCGGATAAAAATCCCAGCACTTAGTGTGCGCGTGGTTCGAATCCTACCAGAAGCACTGTGCAGATCACACTACTAGTCTGTGTATTTGGATCTTTCCCGTTGACAGGTCTGACGTTATATGGTATCTCGTTCACTGGTGCCTATGGCGACACGTTCACCATCACCTTTATTGAATGCCTCATCTTCAGTTCACTCATCTCGGCCGTCGATCCCGTCGCCGTTTTGGCAATCTTCCAAGAAATACACGTCAATCACGTCCTGTACTTTTTGGTTTTTGGGGAGTCGCTCCTTAACGGTGAGTGAAAATTCCATATTCGAGAAATATATATAATTTAATTGAATAAAATGATGATTCCTATAACTTATCATAATCATAACTACCAGGATAATTTTATGGAATCCGTTACTGTAAGCAAAAATTCTTTGCTTACGATAGCAGACATTTTGCTTATGGTTAGCGTATTTCATGGGAGAGTTGTCTTTCTTGCTATGCTAAGCAAGGACTTTTTATTTTGAATGCATATGACAGCATGGGCTGAGCAGAAAAAATGAATACAGTTTGATGAATAGTTATTTTAAGTATTTAGTTTTTAAACTTAATAAGCAACTTTTTGAGTCGCTTAGCATAATTTGTGTTGTATCTTCTGTAGATGCGGTGACGGTAGTTCTCTACAATATGATGAATAGCTTCTTAACATTGGAAACAATTCCAGCTAGTCAGGTAAACAAAGAACTTCATTATTATTATTGTTATAAGTATTTATTTCTTGTAATGAAACCAAGGATTCCTCAAAAGTGCCCTAGGCACTGTAGCTTGAAAGCCTGATGAAACCTGTTATGGAAAGATGATGAGAAGAAGATACAGTTTTAGAGGTGGGAGGAAAACCCCAAAGTAATATTCTGGGTAAAACCCACAGAATCAGGTAGGGAGTGAAAACCCAATCCACTTGTGGACCAAGCCGGACTTGAACCCGGTCCGCCAGAGGTGAAAGGCGAGGAAAGAACCGCTACGCCAACCTGACTCCCTGACTCACCCACAATTTAATTTCAGTCTCAAAAATATTCCAGTTTTGAAGACATTTCATAAAATTGTGTGAATTGTTTTTCTTGTAGATCGCTCTTGGGTTCCTGTCATTTTTCACGGTGAGCTTAGGGGGCGCTTTTATCGGTTTAATCATCGGTCTTTTGACGGCATTTCTCACCAAGTACACCAAGCACGTCAGAGGTGAGTTGTGATAAAATGAATACATAGCTGGCGTAAAGCCTGGCTCGCACTTATTGCAAATTTGCACAAAGCGAGCCTAATTTTCCTTTGTCAAAGTGAGAAAATAGAATGTTTTAATTGTTGTGTTTAATGCTAATTACTCATGTATCTCAGGATACCACAACAAGAGACATCATTGGAGTATTTGTATTCTGATTTTATCTTGCTTGGAGTTAGGAGGGCCTGACGCATTTCGATCCTAGCAGGGTCTTTAATATCGAAGGCTCTGATTTTATCTTGTGTCTTGCAGTGGTGGAGCCTTTGGCATTGCTTGGAATGGCCTACTTGTCATATCTCGTTGCTGAGCTGTTCCACTTCTCAGGCATTATCAGGTGAGGAAAGTAACGTTCATCAGTTTTGGAGAGAAACTTATTAGTTCTTGGTTGGCCCAGCCACAGATAAGCCAGGCCAGGCCTGGGCCTTCAGGCCTGAAATCCTCCCCTTGTCAGCCCTGATCTTCACTGCAATAGAGCTGCTTGAAATCAATCAAGCCTGGCTTCTAGATACTGTCCATGATCAATGTGGACTCACTCTGTCAATCAGGTCAATATGGTAACGATCAGGGACACAGCAGGGGCTAGAAGTTGAAAGGTTAGGGATTATAGAAGTCCAAGCCCCCAGGCAAAGCCCAGGCCTGGCCAGGCTTTTCAACCATGATCCAGGACACAGCAGGACACAGCCCGAAGCTGGGGATTGTAGAAGCCCAAGACCTCGGGCAAAATGCCCAGGCCTGGCCTTGCTTTCCAGTTGCTGTGCCCAACTAGTATTGAAGTTTCCAGCCCTTATACTTGAAGCTTGCAATTAGAGTCCATGGGAATCATTTGTTTGCTTTTGAGTTTGTCCTGAAGTTTGTTTGTGTGGTTTTGTTGCAGCATCATCTGTTGTGGTCTTGCCCAAGTTCAGTACGCATTTGCGAACATCTCCAGGAAGTCTAGTACCACGGTAACCTACTTCACTAAGATGCTCTCGTGAGTATATGCAAATTGGTCGACTTAGGGCTCGCTAAACATTGAGCAAACCTGTATCTCCTTAGAGATTCCCTACATGGTGTTACTGCAATGGTATACCAGTCCAAACATTGAGTAGACCTCTGGTTCTATGTGAGAACCGCTGTATTTTTTTTTAGAGATTCCCTTAAGCTAAACTCATCCAAACTTCGAGTAGTCCTTTGGTTCTAAGACTGAATAGCTGTATCTCCTTGGAGTTTTTGTACATTTAACAACAATCAAATGTGATGCATAAATGGGGTGCTGTGGCCTAGTGGTCTGGGGTGTTGTACTCAAGGTCTTGTGGTCAATCTACAGATTTTGTCGGTTCGAATCCAGCCATGGGTTAGTGGTGTTGCGTCCTTGGGCAAGACGCTTTGTCACATATTGCTCCTCTTCACCCAGGTGTAAATGGGTACCTGCAAGGGTTAGAGATGGCTTTGTTTGTTTGATTAGCCCTGCGCGCTTTGCAGGCAGCTGCGGGCTGTATACTCCCCAGGGAGCTGAGATGGTTTCAGGAATGTAAATGGGCCCAATGACCAGGAATGGTTGTGATACCACTAACGTAAGAATGTTACACAAATGCATTTCTTAAAATTGTTTTCTTATTGGATTCACCAGGACCACCACCGAGTCCTTAATATTCCTACAGCTCGGCCAGACATTATGGGCGGAGAGACATGACTGGAACACGGGATTCATCCTCTTCACTCTGATCTTCATTTTCATCTACAGGGCCTTCGGTATAAAAACCTTCTCTTTTACGGTAGAACTCTTGGGGAATCTGAAGACTGTTTTTGGTTTTTGCATTCAAATTTTTATTTTGGTATTTTTTATTATTTTTAGGAGTTGTTCTGATTACGTTCTGATTACGGTATAAAACCTTCTCTTTGACAATAAAACTCTTGGGGAATCTGAAGACTGTTTTTGGTTTTTCCATTCAAATTTTTATTTTGATATTTTTTATTATTTTTAGGAGTTGTTCTGATTACGTTCTGATTATGGTATAAAACCTTCTCTTTGACAATAAAACTCTTGGGGAATCTGAAGACTGTTTTTGGTTTTTCCATTCAAATTTTTATTTTGATATTTTTTATTATTTTTCAGGAGTTGTTCTGATTACGTTCATCGTCAACAAGTTTCGTATCTGTAAGATCAACAAGGAGGAACAATTCATAATGGTAAATTCCTGACCTTTTCATTTTTTTTCATTTACAAAGATCATTGACTATTGGGGTCACCACCAACGTAGGGCTGGATGGCTCAGTTGGTAGAGCGCCTGTACGGTATTCAGGAGGTCGCCGGTTCGAATCCCGCTCCAGTCAATTTGTCTTTGTTCACTTTTCAATGAAAGACTTCAGGTTAGATGTAGTATTTCGCACCAGATCCTGAACATGGTGTTGATTTCTCAAGGTCCTACGATGGATCGTAACTCGAGTTTACGAAGGATAACCCATTGTATCCTACAACTTGTATGTGGGGCTGCAATGTGTCATAAGTCCTACGATTGATAGTAAGTTACGATGAGTTTGGTGAAATCTATCCCAGGTGTAATATAAGGCGCAGGGTACGCATATTTTTATTTTATCTGCACCATTCTCTTTTTTCAGAGTTACGGAGGTTTACGAGGAGCTGTAGCCTTCTCATTGGTTGCCACTCTAAGCACCGACAATGTCCCGGCTCGTAACGTGCTGGTGACGACTACGTTGGTCGTTATCATCGTAACTGTGTTTCTCCAGGTAAGAAATGTCTCACAATGTTTGGTTGCTATGGGAGATGCTTGATGATGCTTAACTCGATCAAACAAAAGTTGGGACTGACACCGTTCTTGAATCAATTTTTTTGTTTTCTGGTTTCTTGGGTGAAGTCTACGTATGAAATGCTTCATGATATTTGGTTGCCATAGAAACTGATGTTTTTAGTCTGTAAACATTTGTTTTTGTTAATAATTGACAAAGGTCCTTTGTTTGATATATATATATATATATATGACAGGGTATTACCATCAAGCCACTTGTGAAGCTGTTTAGAATCAAACGATCCGCTAAGGAGGAGTGTAGCGTTGCCATATCCATTCATCAAACTGTAAGTAATTGGACCAGAGTAACTCTTTAGTTGTTCCTCATTGCAGAATGATTTCTCAAATTTTCCCGCCAAAAGTTCAGTGAAATTTGGATCACATTTGCTGCTGATGTTATTGCTGTTATTGTTGTTGTTGTTGTTAGAACTAAGTAAGGCTTCGGAGACACCATGTCTTCATGGAAGGTGTGTGGTCCTGAGAAGGACCGGTGAGAGTAAATATCTCAACGTTTGGGTCAGTTTCCTCTGGCCGTCCTCAGGAGAGAGAGTTGTTGTTGTTGTTGTTTTGTTCTTATTGTTGTTCTGTTGTTGTTTTGTGCAGGTTTTGGACTATACAATGGCAGGAGTGGAGGAGATTGTCGGACATTGGGGTCGTAACTCCATGAGGGTAAGTCATCCAAACACGGGACAGCATGTTTGTCCTTTGACCCATCTGTGACCTCAGAAGTACAGCACGTCCAGTCCTGGACTGTGAGGGCGCTACACAGTGCAGCCCAAAGTCACATGATTCATTTGTCAGAATAGAAACTCATTCATAAGACATGCCATCGAAGATAATGGGCTTCCAATAATCTTGAGCGAATTGCGATTTTAACACCAAACAATGAGCCAATTCAAACATGTCTTGAAAAACATAACCTTAGATTTAAGATTAAAGGTACGGCACAGGATGGGTAACTAACCAAACAGACATGTTTACAGATTTACATATAACTTTCAGGATATGAAGATGGTGGTGGTAGAAACATTCCGATAACATATTTCCGCCTGAAATGCTATATTTATTTAGAAATTAGTCAAACAAAGATCGAGTTTTGATTTCGGGGTAAGATCAAAAACATTGTTTATTTTTTAAAAGAAAATGTTTTCGTAACTTTTTGGCAGATGTGGTTGGAGCATTTGGACAACACGTTCATGAAGAGATTTTTACAGCGAGAGCCCACCAGCTGGGAGGACAACGTCATGAAGACGTTCGAGAAAATCACCAACCAGTGAGTTTGAAATCCTCCTTGGAATTAATAGTCAGCAGGAAGGTTTCTGTGGTAACACCATGGTAACACCATGGTAACTAACACCATGGTAACTAACACCATGGTAACACCATGGATGTGAAATCTAGTTCTTGTGAAATTGCAAGTTTTCAAAGTAGTTTTTAATTTCAAGTCATTGAAAAGTGAACAAAGAACAATTGACTGGTGCGGGATTCGAACCAGCGACCGCCGGAATACCGTACCGGCACTCTTACAAACTGAGCTACCCAGCCCTATGTTGGTAGTGGTAGTTTTTAATTTGACATTGTCAACTGCTTGCTCTGTTGTTATTTATAAAAGTGCTGACTAGTAGATGATAGAGAGTTGTAGTGATGCCTCTCAGTACCAACTTTGATGCAACTGTAGTAAACAACGGTTGACCCTCTAAATGTGTCTGTGTTTTATTTCTGACAGTGATCATCATAACCACATCTTTAAAGTTTGTAAAGGAGAGGAGAGTCGCAAGTCGAGCTTCAACGACGTCAAACAGCTCTTACATAAAGGTAAAGTAGACGAATCTTGGTTGGTTGGAATCCCGGTTGAAGCAACTGCAGTGCTTTGTTCTTTCACAGTTGAACTGCGGAAGGCCATGGGTCCATTTCACCCGCAAATTCATCGTAGCTAACTATCAATCGTAGGACTCATGATACATTGCAGGACCACGTGGAAGTCGTAGGATACAATTGGTTATCCTTTCTAACTCGAGTTACAATCGATCGTAGGGCTTCGTGAAATCGAACCCAGAGTGGTATACATGTTTCATCATGTCTGGAAGAGTAAACAGTTCATAACAGTTCATCATATCATCATATCAGTATCATAGTCGCCCTCATGAAAGTTAAAAGATGGTATGTGTGTGGTTTCGTGGCTTCTGACTGTCAAACGAACAAAGATAATTGACTATTAGGGACACCACCAATGTAGGGCTGGATAGCTCAGTTGGTAGACAGTATTCCGGAGGTCACTGGTTCGAATCCCGCTCAAGTCTTCTTTCAATCGGAAAGATTTAAAGTGGTGAAGATCAGGTTCGGTTAAAAAATATGTTAAAATTATGATTTTTTTCTTCAGCCTCAGCAGCGGGCGACTCCTACTTTGAGACTGTCAAGCGGAGACGTCCTTTCAAGCCTTTCAAGAAGACCCAAGACGGAGAATACACGGCCATCAGTGATAAGACCACACCGGCCGACATAGCTGGTATCCTGAGGCAGAATCCCAGTGATGCGGTGAGTCAATCAAACCAGGCTTTTATACCAGGTTGGTCTCTGGATTCTGATTGGCTGAAAGTTGATCACATGGTCTGCCGGACCTGAGCTTTGAATGTGGTGATGTAGTTCGGATAAGAAATAATAATCTGTTCCAGTCTGAGGAGGACATACTTGTTTAGCAAGTTGCAAAGACCCCCTTTTGTCCCGATCCTCTCATCTCATACTTGTCCTCTTGTCATTTAACCTTCGAGAAAGATCCAGCTAGGATCAAAACCCTAGCTAGGCCCTCCTAACTCCAAGCATTTTTATAAATTTCAGGTCATTATTTTGGCCGATGAGCAGTTTGCAGGAGTTTATTACTTGTACAAGTTGCATTTGGCTAAAGAAACAAATTTGGTGTTGTCTTTTCCCACACAGCTCCACAAGAGGTACGACAAGAACCTCCTGAAGGATGACTACCACGATCTACCCTTGCTGATGACTCAACGATCCCAGGAACACAGCCTGACCAGAGAGAGAATCAGCAACATGACGGCCCTGGGCAAATGGAAGCACGCCTTCAACGAGATCAAACGGGCCAGCACCAGGAACAAGATGATCCAGGAGGAGGAGAGGATCGAGATAGAAGCAGGCGACGATTCGGAGAGGAGGAAGAGAGGTTCAGATGATGAGGAGGGTGGGATTGTGATCCGGGGCATCGATGACGACGGAGGTATTGAGATGAAGGCAGCTGGCGACTCGAGGAAGAACGGAGATCTCGATAGTGACGATGGTGGAATCGTGATCCAGGGCATCGATGAAAAGGAGAATGATAAGGTTGTTAAGGTGGAGATCAATGGGGAGGATGTTGAATCCAAATTGTAGACCAGATTCCTCGAGAATGCAGCCTGTTTAATACTAACATCAACTTCTTGGTACTAAAGAAAGACGGTCAAAAATACATCCATGTGCTTGACCAGCTCTATGAAGCTTACTTACGGTTAAATAAACCATAAACATCTTTTTCGTCTTCTTTCGCGGTCACTAGCTTGTCACTTGCAACTTGGTAGTGGTGGTGATAGAATTTTAATAGTTGATCTTGTTGATATCGTGGCTTCAAGAAACTAAGATACACAAACGCATCATGGCAGGATAAGGAAAAAATGTACGCATTCTCTGGCCTGCTTTATGGATTGCAGGATGCACAATCTTTTCCCGAGACAGAAGTCTACAAATAGAAACAAAAATTAGTCGGCTAAACAACTCCGTTCTAATACGCCACGATTCTTGGGCTTAACTCTCCGTACCTGACGGCTTTTGTTTAGCTTTTGCTCCGAGTAGGCGATGAGATAGGGTCGTGAAAATAAACATTTTTAACATATTTCCTCGCATTCCAGAACTTCGCAGCTGTGTTTTCTGGTATGTCCGCTTGTATTGATGCATGTTTAAAAAAAATGTAACTCTGGCGCGGCATATCCTCTTTAAGACCAAGAAATGTGTCAAGGGCATAAATGTCTCGGGAATTGCGCAGATAAATGTTAGAATATTGGCTTTTTTAGGTTATTTGTCTTGATATGACATTTGCAGTTGTCATGAGTAAGATCAGAATTGAGGGGAAATTTGAGAATAATTAAGGTGCCTCGTTAATTATGCAAAGAACAATGTGTCATCGTTGATGCCCTTATAAAGGTACAGAGATTTGAAGTAAATTATTTTTATACCGACCTTATATCAAAGCATTGAAAAAAATTATTCCAGTATAAAAACTCATATTTATTTTCTATTATATCAGTAGTTTTTAAAATCATTTATGTATTGAATTTATCATGCATTCCATTTTTTAGATGTTATTTCTGGTGGAAATGTCACTGTCTTTCAAATTTTGATGTACTGATTTGTAGTTTTTTAGTTGTAGATTTCTATTTTTCTTTTACACTGATATATGGGTAGGCTTCGAGTTAGGAGGGCCTGACGCATTTCGATCCTAGCAGAATCTAAAATTTAGCCTTCGATAAAGACCCTGCTAGGATCGAAAGGCATCGTCAGGCCCTCCTAACTCCAAGCATTTTATAAATTTCAGGTCATTATTTTGGCTGATGAGCAGTTTGCAGCTGTCCATAGTACTTGTATTGTTTATTACTTGTATTTATATATGGGTAGTTAAAAAAAATTCCATAGAACTTTGACATTGTACACTACTGTAGTTTCCTTCTATATCAAATATGATGGCTCCATTAATGTGAATGATATTGCTACTGGTTACCCACCAAATTCTCATTATGTTATGTATTCTATATTGACTGGTCCTCTGCTTATTAACACAGAAATTGGCTAAAAAGCTCAATGAGGGTACCGTGGCAATGACCAGGGGCACCAAGGTAATGTCTAGGGGCCAGCAAGGCAATGACCAGGGGCACTAAGGCAATGACCAGGGGCACCAAGGTAATGTCTAGGGGCCAGCAAGGCAATGACCAGGGGCACTAAGGCAATGACCAGGGGCACCAAGGTAATGTTTAGGGGCCAGCAAGTGAATGACCAGGGGCAACAAGCTACTGCTTACCTATAATCGGTTCGTACGTTCGAGTAATAACATAGTCGTGGATCAAGACTTCTGCTAATACTCGAAATATTCCATTGTGTTGTATTATTAGGCAGTCGAGCTGTCATTTATAAAACCGTGTTCCCATTGAACTTTTTTTTAATCATGAGCAAAGGGAACAATGTCAGAATTGTTTCCAAACAAAGTATTCGACAGAACCAATTAAGCCAATCAGGTCTTCAAGTGATGTGCAAAATGTTCATTCCAGTATTTTTTTTCTTCCTTTTACAAAGAAATATATTTTGTATTATGTATTTATCTGTAAAACATTTTGGTACTAATTTAATTAGATCGTGATTTGCATTTGTTTTAGTTATAAAGGCGCAGATGACCTCATACGTTGATTGTATTATCCGCTATAAAAAATGATTTATCATTATAGTACTGTTGTTATTATTGGTTGTATTTAGTATTCTAGACAAAAATCTAATTGTATTTTGAGAAGTCTGTTTGAGTGGTGCCACCATTTGGTATTCAAGTTTATTCAAATTTAATACGCCATTTTTTTGTAGAGTGCACAATAGAAGGCTTAAGGCCCTCGAAGTAAAGGGCTGCGTTTTGGATGTTTGTAGGGCAGTATTTTACTTAGTGACTTTAAACTTAAAGGTACTATCATACTTTGGTAGCATACCAAAAATAGAAATCTTCACAGATTTACCTATAACTTACAGGATATAAAGATGGTGATAAGATACGGTTAAAATGTTTCTGCCTGAAATGCTGTACATGTATTTATCCAGAAAAGAGTATTAAACCAATGACCACAAACAATTTTGATCTCAGGAATATCAAAACTCAGTCCTGTGAAAAGATTTTTTTAAATAAAGTGGGCGTTTTTCACTGTCCTCTCAAAAAGTGTGCACCGAATGGGAATGGAAATTTCACAGATGACTGTTACTGTATCTTTCTTGATATTTTGGCCCATGAATCTACATTTCTTTGACAACAGCCATTGTATGAAATTATCTTTATTATGGAAATCTAGTTGTAATTAGACATAGTGTTATTAGCTGTTTTCTTGTGATTCTACCATTACTGATCCACATATCCTTTTTAGATTAAAAATAAAAAATAGGTAGGAGCAAAAGATAATCAGTAGAATTCACCAACATTAATCTCAAGAAAGGTTTTCGTCCTTAATAATTACCAACGATATCACATTCCATATTTGTGTTGTCTGAAAATTGCTAAAAGCTTACATCATATTGCTTTGTTTCTTGTGGTAAACAGTGTGGACTTTAGGGCAAAAGTTTATATCTTTTTATATATGACTAGAAATATTGTGTATTGGATTTTTTTCTATGGAAAGTACATCATTGAAATCAGTACAAAAATATGTATGGTTTCAGCGTTTTTAATTTATTTGCTATTATGTGTATGTGTATATCTTGATATTTTTTATCAAATTAACTGCTACAACTCTGGGTTTTCCAACAAAGATTGACCAAAAAAATATGATTTAAACAAGTTTCACTGAGATTGTTAATGCTACTGATAAACATTCTTTTTTTTTCCAGAAGTGACAAGATTTGAGAGGAAATTTTTTTTTTTTCTTCACTGTTTGCCTTGAAACATTTTCAAGTTTGTGGCCTTGTTTTTTGTTGGCATAGAAAACTTTAAACTTGGTCCACATATAAAGGGATATCAGAGGTGCTATGTGTAATGAGGAATGTCCCCTATGCCTTATCACTTAATAATAAGCCTCAATTCGTCAGAAGCAGATGACAATTTTTGAACAAACTTCAGAATTTTGTCATCTTTCACAAAAAAAAAACACAAGGGAAACTGACTGGTTAATTGGCATTTCGGAGGTCGCTGGTTCGAATCCCGCTCCAGTAAATGTTTGTTTCTTCACTTTTTGATGACAACAAAAGAATCAGTAGGACTAGACTGTTAGTTGAAATTCCACACTTGTGTAATTTAGCCAAGCAATTTTTGTGAAAATGTCGTTTAAATTTCAACTTTTCCTGTATGAACCACTATCTCTGTAGTACTTTCACTTTTAATAACTGTTAATAAATTACAAAATATAATTAGTAAAATAACAAAGTTTAAATCTTGCAAATCTCACTGTACTCATTAAACACTACCGCTATGATTAAATATTTATATATATAGAAAGAGATAAAAATGTTTTATTTTGTTTTTTTGTCTCCTATGTTATGTATTAAAAAAGCTTGAAAATAGCACCTTGGTAAAAAAGTAACAAGATGAAACAGAATTGACTTTGAAACCAAAGAACAATTGTTCTTTCTTTAAGCTGTTTGAAGGCAGGCGTCAATGTGCTTGTTTAACTGTGCTATCCACGTTCCAGTTGGAAATTCCTTGTCGCAAACGGGGCAAGTCAGTTTCCCCAGCAACGCTTGCTTGGTCAAAGTTTCTTCCAGGTTACTGGTCGATTTCTGTTTTTTGGCAGCAGGCTGTTGGCAAGAGCTGTCGGCAGGGCGACCATTCACATCCTGCAGGGGGCGTTTGGTACCCGGACCGCTCACTGAATAGCTCTGGGTGCTTACGCTGCTGTCGACGGATAGACTGGTGCTGGATGTGGATGATTTAATACCCATAATGCTTTGCGGCCGCGGAATACTCAGATCCTCACTTTTGACGTCCGTAGTCGACTCCCCTTCTTTGACAGAGGAGGTATCCACAAGGCTTTCAGCTGATTCATCCTTTGGTGTGTGACCTGTGACCTGGGACATACCATTCAATTTTGGTGGGGGAGTATCGGGTTCATTATCCTCGACTAGGATACAGCAGTCGTCATCTTGATTATCTTTAGTCGTCTTTTTCTCCCCTTTTTCCACGTTGGCGTCGTCCGCTTTTTCTTTTGAGGCAGATCTCAGTGAATATCTGCCAGACCGTTGCCTCCCTGGTGTAGCCCCTCCAGATTTCCCTTTCCCCGCACGAGCAGTGGTATCTACCCTTCTCCCACCGCCGGCCTGCACTGGCGGCGAGCTTTGGGAGTCTCCATTGTTGAATCGAGGGGCGGGCTTGAAGAATGTGTTGAGGGTGATGGGGGCGGTCATGGCCCTTTTTACCAGTTTTGGATTGACCGGCGACGGTGGCTCGACAGTGGCAAGCTTTGGCTGCTTGGCAAGATCAACAGAGTTCAAACTAGTTGCAGTGGCACCGTTCGCAAGATTTTCTCTCAGTTTCTGTGGCAACGAAAATAATACAATAATAAAGTTTAAAAAAAAACCGAAGAAGTCAAAAGTAAGATTTTCTCTCAATTTCTATGGCAACGATACTGCAATAAAAAAGTTAAGAAAAAAAAAGGTAAAATTTATATAACTTGACAATTTTGGTGGAAAGATTTTGCTCAGTTTTTGTTCTTACCGCTTGCAGAGCATCAATGATCTTCTGCTCGCGTAACGCTTCCTCCGCAATCTCCACAAGGCATTCTGGGTAACGTATTCCAATGACCTGTTTCTGGTTGCTCAGTTCGACGCGTACAACTCGCATGCTGTAACTAGATTTACTATAAGAAGAAAGACGAAAAAAAAACGTTTTCACACATCAACAATGCAAAGTGAAAATCGTATCAAAAATTCTTTAAAGGTACAATACATGATTGGCAAAGGTCACAGAACAGCACTCGCACTGAGTCTGATCCAGCATGTACATGCCTGTGAAACCTGTGAAAATTCAGCTCAATCGGACATCTGAGTCACAAGAAAATAGCCAATTTTTCTTATAAAACATAGAGAATGGTTTTGATCTTACCCCGAGATCAAAACTGTTTTTGGTCTTTGTTTTTACTAATTTCTGGATAAATACACCATTTCAGGTGGAAATAATTTAACGGTATGTTTCTACCAGCACCATCTTCATACCCTGAAATTTATAGGTAAATCTTTCTATTTGGGTATGTTACCAATCCTGTACTGTACCTTTATGAATAATGAATAAATGGATAATGGATGGCAGAAATGGAATTTCGGTGAATTTTTCAAATCGTCACATATTTTGAAGTACCTCAGGTCAAGCTTCTGAGCGTGTTTTGCAGCCGTAGTCTCGAGGGTTGACAGCAGGGTTACAATCCCACCACATAACAGATCCATGCGGTGATGACGAGAACCAACTAAAGGTCAAATTTCATCAAAAGGTCAAAAGGTCAAATTATCAAATATAAGATTCAATGTCAAAAGAGATCCATACTTGGTGACCTACTTATAGTGATAAATTAAATAATAATTGAGCATAAATTTAGTGGATGATTGATTAATTTGTTGCATTAATCAATTAAACATTAAAACAATGACAATTCTAATCTGTGAAAAGTGAAAAAAAAGAAAAGAAAAATTGACTGGAGCTGGATTAGAACCAGCAACCTCCGAAATACCGTACCGGTGCTCAATACCAACTGAGCTATCCAGCCCTAAGTAGGTGGTGTCCCAAATAGTCAATTATCTTTGTTCCTTTGGCAGTCAGAAGCCATGAAACCACACACATACCGCAATATCCCAAGGATCATTGAAGATACGCGCAGCATTAGCAATGCTGCAACCTGAGAAACAGTACATGGGGGGTCAATCAAAGATTCTAATGTAGGATTTGAAGTTTTGCATGGTGGAGAGACTAGAACTAAGTAAGGCTTGCGGAGACACCATGTATGACACTCTATTTGGAAGGTGTGTGGTCCTGAAAAGGACCGATGAGAGTAAATTCTCTGGAATTCTCTGCATCTAGAATAATTTATTGATGACCAAACTTACTCATGCATGTAGCAGGATTCTTGCAGTGGGAACCATGGATGCACTTTTCGGTCGTTGCTTCAAATTGTTCCTTCCATCCCTCCTCTACAAAAAAAATTTAAAAATCTTTTAGTGGCAAATATTTCTGGACAAAGAAATAAACAACTGCAAACTAAGGGCCTGTTTGTTTAACGCAAAGGATCCCAGATTTAAGGATCCACGTCCTATGCAGGGTACGCTAAAATGGGATCCGGATCAGCAAGAGTCGTGATCCTGTGCATTCAACAAACAGGCCCTTATAAAGAAAGGAAAAGGATTATTCATCGCTGTACAGATAAGGAAAAAAGGTGATCAAAATCACACGAAGTCGTGTTGGTGGTAGCGACGTTTCGACTGCTGGAACTGCTAGCCTTCATCAGGCAACTGAAGAACTGGATGCTGCGGAGTCTGTTATATCCTGTAGGTTGGGATTCGCGTTCACAATGCCGTGATCAGTGGACTGTGGATGGGTCACTCCAGCAGATGTCGTACGGCTCACCCAGTGCCCTCCTAAATCTTAGTAGACATTTTTCAGTTTAGAGTTTTGCTGAAGTTTTGCTCCTAGCAACAAGAGGTTAATTTGGGAGAAATCCAAACTCAGTGAATTTAGAATATTTCATGGGAGGGGGGGGGGGGGGGGGGTTGGGGGAGGTAAAACAATGAAATGCAAACGTCACCTGCTTCATCTTTTCTGATTGGTTTATATCGCTGCGTCAGATCGGCAAACTCCTCGTCATGGGGGGACACGCCGGTATTGGGCCTGAGAAAACCAACATGAAAAACCCCAAAAAGAAATTATCAGAAATAAACTATTGTTCTTAAGAAAGAAACATCATGGGACACAATGTGAGCATTTATTTACTCTACATGGCCATTCAAGACCACCATACTTGGTGTAAACTAGCCTAGTGATATTTTTGTGTGAGCATTTTTAAAACTATATATGGCCATTCAAGACCACCATACTTTGTGTAACCTAACCTATAGCGTTTATTTTTAGTCCAATTGATGCATTTGACAATTTTGGTCCAAATTTATGTAAAAATAAAAAAAATGTTCAGTGGTCCATGAATTTGATTAAAGATATTTCTTCTCTTCTCATTATTTTTTCAGAGGGAGGGGGGTCCATTGCCTCACCTTGCAATCTTGAAGAGATGTGACGAATCCTCTTTCTGCGTTGCTAGGATATACAGCAACTTGCCAAACTGCTCTCGTTTGGAGCAATAGAAGCCGTCGTCCTTGCCTTGGAATCGTTGAGATCTCTCTAGGACTGCCTCCCAGCTCAGACCACGATCCACGGACAGAGACAGAAGTCTGGGGATTATAAGAAACAACCAAATGGTGGCGCTCTATTACCGCCATCTTGGTGGGTTTGGGTTCAAACAATCAATTATTAATCAGTGGGAGCTTGCATCATGACAGAGCATTGCCGCATCTACCTTCGAGCAGTACTCTGGTCTCCTGATGGCCATCCCCCAGGCAGCCATGTGACCCATCCCCATCTCAGCAAAATAACGATCCATCTGACGCAACCACGTGTCATGTGGATGCCCTAACGGGCGAGCCCTGGTTCTCTCAAAGAGAGAATCCGCCTAGCAGGATCACTCGCAGGGAATCTAGCCACATGACCGTCACTGTGGCGCTCACGTATCATGCAGGTAATAGGTCTCATCTGAATCTCCCTGAGTAACCTCTCGTTAGACACACACAGGTTCAGGTTGCATTAAGTTATCCCCCAAATTGGCAAAAAATCCTGAAAATCTAGTGCATTTTTGTCAATTGAAATTTGAAATCACCTTTAATACTTACGTTTACCGTAATATATTAGCCAAAGGATTTTGCTCCTGTACCCCTAAAGATGGCGTCCAGAACAGCGCCCTCTCTAGACCAATAATGAGGCACATTGGAGTCATTGAATGACGGGGGTGCTGATAGTTACTATCAGCATGACATAGCGGCTACACTGTTTATGATCTCTATACTTACTGTGTTGGCGTGCTGGTATTAGCTTCCTTGAAGACAACTTTGGGAGAACATACCATCTCAACTGATGAGGCACTGATGTCTACCAGACCCTCACTGTACCTGTACATACAGACAAAGAGGGAGGTTTGGGAGAATTTACCTTTATAGTTATATGAAGGAGCTTGTCCCACATCAAAGCAATGGCCATCTGGCTTGAAGTTTCATTCTTACACAGGACAGGCCATCAAATTCTCTTCACATAAGTTTCCGAAGGAACGCAAGGCTGAAAAAGAGTGGCTTAAGAAAAATGTTGCTTCTTCATATGACGCGTCATAACCATGGTCACACAGTAAAGAGCCAATCTAACTCATATGGGGTTTACGAAATGGAGGCTCAGGCTCAGGATCTGGCTCAATTTTGTGAATCCATTCTAAAATAACGGGTATCAAAATAGAGGCTTTTGGCTGCGGTTCGGAAGTAGATTCCCCAGTTTGAAAAGGAAAACAGAGTTTCATCTTCAATGAAAAACCACCACCTATATTTTCAGCATATGGATGACAGAGCTGGAGCTTAAGCCCGAGTCCGAGCCTCCGTTTCGTAAACACCCTTAGAAACTTCATGTAAGTGTAACTAGGGATTTTTTAGTTAGTTAATTTCCACATGTTTTTCTTTCATTTTTGTTGTTGTTGTTGGTCAAATCAGAGATTGTTTAATGACCAAAAGGCGTACGGAAATATCTAACATTTTATTCTTTGAAAACGTGTACAAAGTGAATGGGACAAAATAAATATTCAAAAATCTATAAAGCTGGTCATATTCTTTAAGGGGCACATTATAAAGATTTTGTAGGTTTGACTTCAGGGCGATTTATGAAAAAATTGACAAATCTGACTTACTTTCCTTCCTTCTTTGCCATGGCGATTCGTGCTTGGAGACACTCGTTAAAATAGTTGAAAATCTACAGACAGAAGCAGACAATATACAAAGTTGTACCGGGGGGCGATGTCATGAAGCACTAAGAATGATCTTAAGTGTAAATTCATCCTAACTGCTAAGCAAAATAAAGAACGCACGAAGAGAGAATCTAACTGATACCAGGTTTTGCCGGTCCACTTGAAGTCCGAGAATCCTATTGAGAAACTTGCTGACGTTGCTGCTGTCCTTATCGGTCACTTTACGGCCGACAGTGACCGACTCCATCACACCCATGAAGGACAGACACTCCAGGAGCTCTGCGTTGAGCTCAGAGAAGTCCTCTTGGCCGGTAGAGATGGACGATAGAGAGACACCGGGAGCAAGCTCCTCCTGGAATGGGGGAGAGGAGGAAATAAGGGTAGAACTCTTAATTGGCAGTTCATTGGTCTAAGGTTCAAGTCCAGTCCCTAGCTTCACCAAAGAAGCTTGCTTCATACCAGATCAAAATTGCACAATATTCGTGTTATGCCAGTGCTAGCCAAGTACCAGTCATACACAATAAGCATCACATGAAATTGTAGCTGGTAATCTGCCGTTTGTTTGCTATCTTAGACTGGACTCGAACCTTAGACCAATGAACTTGTAATATTAAAAGCACAATTCATGTTCAGCTGCTCTTACGGAATTAGCAACTTGCCAATTAATTGGTTCTCGTTTTAAGATGACGGATAATTAACTCACGTTACAAATAGATGTGTACATTGTCCGTAGTGCTGATCGTCCGTAGGGCGTGTCAAAGTTGAACTGTGTCAGGTCGGCTCCCGTTGCGGCCCTGCGGTCACCCTGGGTCAAGGCACCTTCACAAACAAACAGACAAACAAACATCAAAAAGATTATTTCAAAGCAAGTAATAAACTGCTCATCGCCCAAAGTAATGACCTGAAATATATAAAATGCTTGGAATAAGGAGGGCCTGACGCGTTTCGATTTTTTGCTTTTGAAGAAGATCCTGCTAGGATAAAAAATGTCAGGCCCTCCTAACTCCAAGCAAAACAATCGCTCATTAACATTCCCTCCGAAAATTCATCTCCCAAAAAAGATCGTCTGGTAAATCTACTTTAGGAAAAACCTGTGTGATTGAGAGTGTAATATGCAGGCTGTTGTCTGGCTTCCCTGTGACAACAAATTTGATCCGTCTTATCTTACCCAGAGTTTGTAGACGCTTCGCTACCGATGCCGCAAATCGTCTCTCACCTCCAAGATTGGTTGTGAGGAGTTTGTAAAGAGGACCACTGAAAACAAAAATAAGAAATGATGATAATAAAAAGCAATGATAAAATCAACGACTGACAAAAATTCTCCTTTCTCTTTAAAGGTAATTTCATACTTTGGTTTTTGTCAAAGAAATGCAGATTCATGGGCAAAAATACCAAGAAAGATACAGTAACAGTCATCTGTGAAATTTTCAGTCCCATACAGTGCCCAATATTTGAGAAAACAGTGAAAAACAGCCACAGTATTCTTTAAATCTTTTCACCGTTTTATCTTTACAAGATCGAAATTGTTTTTGGACATTGGTTTTACTCTTTTCTGTATAGATACAATATTTCAGGAGGAAATATTTTAACGGTATAATTCTACCATCACCATCTTTATACCCTGTGAGTTATAGGTAAATCTGTGAAGATTTCTGTTTCGGTATTCTACCAAAGTATGATAGTACCTATTTAAAGAAATCTTCATGGGTGTAGTGACCGTACCTGGTTTGGTTTGACCGATGGGATCGTCCCATTTGTTGGACGGCTTTATCAGCTGACCAGGGCAGCTCAATGGTCAGATGTAACCGTCTGCGTTGGTTCTTAGCCCGAGCATCAGCGTGTAGGGAAATACCTGGATAAAATTGAAAAACAAAATTAACGAGGCTCGGTGACTAATTATAATGTAATGCAGATCGATGACCCAACAGACCGATCCATTGAGCGTCGCCCCATTTGTTTCTGACCAATCACAGCCATGGCTTATGTCCAGGGCACGTATGAAGCGCGCGTCTGGAATGTGGAGTGTGACATTAAAGAGGAACAATTTTCATTGCCCACTGGAAATTTGGCTGTTTTCTATTTCTATTTAAGATCGGATAAATGACTGATTGTTCTCATACCCGTGCTTGCTGCGTCCGAGATGATAGCGATCAACTTCTTTCCCACCATGAAGCTATTCCTCTGCAAAATGATCACAAACATAAACCACATACATTCAAGCAAGCAAGGAAAGGGCAAGCTGAACAATAAATGCACCAGAAAAAAAATAGAAAGAGCGGGAATCGAACCAGCGACCTCCAGAACACCATACCAACACTTTTACTAAACTGAGCCATAATTTTCAATGACTTAAAACTAATCCAGTCAGTTTCCCTTGTGGTTATTTGATGAATAGACGAAAAAAGATTAAGATTTAATCAAATAAATGAATAAAATAATAATTTGAGTAAAATGACGGCTTAATTCTTGATTAGTTTACCTCCTGTACATTCAAACTATTGACGTCATTGGAGTCTGGGGGAGTACGAGCTTGGTAACATGCCGTCGTGTTTGGTCCGTCGCGTATCATACGACCTTTACGTCCTGTCATCTCGGCTACGGCTGTCGCACCACCAAGCTGATCGATGATGTCATCTAGGGGACTAAGGAAGAAAGATGGAGGGGAATTATCATACACTGAAAAATTTCGACAAGCTGGAAACCCAAAACAAACAAACCAATGAACATAACATTTTCTACTCACCAAAAGATTCAACTTCTTCTACAACAAACTTAAATCTTAAATAATTTCGGCAATTCCAAATAGTGCGCCGCCAAGATTTTGCAACGAGTTGGCCAAGTGCAATGCATAAAATTTGTCAACCATTTTCAGATGCGCATTTTATTGACAAATTCCGTGCATTGTGAATGGCCAACGCGTTGCGAACTGTTGGGGCGCACTATTTGGAATCGCCCACTGCTACATTCCTCGATAACATAATTCTGTTTCTTACTGACCTATTTGGAAGCGGCATCTTCTTGGCAAAGTCTAGGAGCATCGCCTTAGCTGTCTGACTCCAGCTATCATGTCTTGGTGCCTCTTCATTCTGAGGGGAAAAGGCGAACGAAGAACATTCCAAGACAGGGAAAGAGTTGAAGACACTGAGAAAGCCGACTTTGACAAAAGGTTTAAATTCGTTGCTTCAGGTTTTCTGTCATTTTTTACGTCACTACTCCCTAAATATTGTGGGGTGAAGTGACCTAGTGGTCTGGTGCATCGTACTCAAGATCTTGTGGTCAATCTATAGATTGTGGGTTCGAATCCAGCCATGGGCTAGTGGTGCTTGCGTCCTTGGGCAAGATGCTTTGTCACATATTGCTCCTCTTCACCCAGGTGTAAATGGGTATATGTGTGAGGGTAGAGATGGCTTTGCGGTTTGATCACTAGCCTTTGTGTGCTTACAGCACAAACACACTCCCCAAATGGAGAATAAAGTTATTTCGCTGCCATCTGCAGTCTAAGGGGTTTACGAAACAGAGGCTCAGGCTCAGGCTCTGTCATCCATATGCTGAAAATATAGGTTGTGGTTTTTCATTGAAGCTGAAACTCTGTTTTCCTTTTCAAACTAGAGGATCTACTTCAGAACAGCAGCCAAAAGCCTCTATTTCAATACATGTTAATATAGAATGCAGATTCACAAGATGTAACCGGAGCCTAAGTCTGAGTCTGAGTCTGAGTCTGAGCCTGGGCCTGGGCCTGAGCCTGATCGAGTCTGAGTCTGAGCCTGAGCCTGAGCCTCCGTTCCGTAATCCCCCTAAGAGTCTTCCCCTAATGATGTTTCTTACCGAGAGGATTAGAGTTGGGAAGTACAGGTTGATGAATCGGATGAGGATCTCTCGAGACACAGAGACGAAGCCAGACTGCTTGCCGTCACTTTTGCAGACCTCACTGTCCATGCTAGCCTGGAATACAAAACAAATACCAAGAAAAATATCAGCGGCAGATAATAACCCTTTCAAATAAGGCTGCCAAGAAATTCACTCTCCTGGAAACAGAAATGGTTGACAGTTTTGTAATTCATTGAAAATTGAACTAACAAATGTTGACTGGAGTGGGATTCGAACCAGTGATCTCTGGAATACAGTACCGGCGATCTTACCAACTGAGTTATCCAGTCCTATGTTGGTGGTGTCTCTAATAGTCAATTATCTTTGTTCATTTGGCAGTCAGAAGCCATGAAACCACTCACATACTGCTATATCCCAAGGATCACTACTGAAGATATGTGCAGCATTAGCAATGAGAAACAGTACATGGAGGGTCACCCAAAGAGGGTAGGTCTTTTAAAATCTGGCTACCAGGACTCAAACTGACATTTGATTGGTTGGTTACTTACTTCACCAGTGCTCTGTAGGCCAATCACGATGCAGTAGCCATCCTTCAAGGCCTTCTTGGACTCTTCGACGATCCTCGGCACCTTCACACCCAAACTGTCACAAAACGGAACAAGGAAATATGTCAAAAAGTCATCACGCTACTGCTGAAAGTAAACTGTATTTTTTAAGCCTAATTCCTTGGGATTTACAAAAAAGGAATTACAGAAGAATGCGCCTATAACAAACATGGCGGGATGCACAGATATTGTCTGTTATAGTGGTCGTTCGTTATAGTGAATTAAAGAACCATATTGGGTATGTATTGTACATGAAAGTTGGGAGACAAGGATGATATTCGGTATAGGCCAATGTTTGGTATAGCGGTGTTCGTTAGAGTGCCGTTCCACGGTGTTTTGACTCGCAGAATAACAAGGGCAACCCGACAGGGAATCCCAAAACAGCGAACAGGTTGTCTTTAAGACGCCCTCTTGTAAAATCCTTACCTCCACCATCTTACTATCTTCATAGACTGGCATCTTATTTGTGATATTGGAGGACAACAGTCTATTCAAAACAATGTATTAAGTCACAAAAGAAACGCAAAGAATGGGTCTATTCCATTTATTGTCACGTTTTGCACATTTCATTGCGGCTGTGACACGTTGCCACTTTTTGATTACGACAACAAGAGCAACACTCAAGTTTTGTACCAAATTTGGTTGAATTCGATTTAAAATTTCAACAGCTGTAAAGAAATGTTAGAAGATGATAATAAATTAAAGGGTCCCATCAATTGCATCTCTACTTGCTCAGTTAGAAACTGCAAGAACTGAAGATCGAAAGTGAGTCACTTGACTGTTTACCTCAACTGTTTGAAGAATCGCTGATGGCTAGCGCCAAAGTAAGACCAGACACGAGGGTTTCCTGAGTTGGTCCGACCCATGGCTGCTTCCAGAGAAGTCTTCAGTTCATTCCTTGGAGGAAGAAGATTCAAATTCTTGTATAAATGTTGGCGCTTATTTCCCTAATCACACAAAACATGGGGGCTAATTTCACGGCCCTCCTTAGCACAAAATTTGCTAACCATGAAATTTCTGTCTCAATAAAAACAGGATTAACAACCAAATTTCCATGTGTTGTGTATCACTCGTGATTGTTCTTTGGATGTTGTTCACTGACCATGAATATCGAATGGCGTTTTTTAATGGTGGTCTGTTTTATTGAGCAAGATATTGTGTGCTAAGCAATTTTTTTTGGTGCTTAACAACTCGACTCCAAGTCGAGAACTGTTTAGAGGCTACTGGTGTATCTGGTGATACACCTGCCCTAGTAAGCAGGTGGTTGAAGGTTCGAATCCAGCCCGAACAAGCCAGTGTGGTACTGAGCGTGAGGTACTATCAATATGATTAACTAAATTCCATTTATACAAATTAGACTTGGCCTTCACCGACGTGGATGAGCACTACATACTCCGTGCTTGTTGAGTGCACATGAAAAAATCATGCGCTGGCTCAGGTGGGATTCGAACCCACAACCTTCTGCTTACTAGTGCTCTGACCCATGCCACATTTCAAGCTGTTTGGCAATAAAAACCACAGAGTGAATTTTTGTTAGGTTGCCATGACAACTTACCACACGTGAGCCGCTGTGTCATACATCTTCACTTGTTCCGGTGTTAAATCCATCTCCACGGTAACAAACTCAGCTTGTTTGAAACTTAGTCCCCTGGAGACGTACATGCCTGATGCCTTCATTTCCATAGCGAGCATCTCGGCAACACCTTCATCAAACAATGTCATTAAAGGTACAGTACAGGATTGGCAACATACCCAAACAAAAATGTTCACAGATTTACCTATAACTTTTAGGATATGAAGATGGTGCTGGTAGAAACATACTGTTAAAATATTTCCGCCCTAAATGATGTATTTATCTAGAAAGGAGTAAAATTAGTTGCCCCAAGACAGTTTTGATCTCAGAGAGATCAAACTCCTGTGAACAGATTTAAAAATACCATGAGCATTTTTCACAGTTTTTCTCAAAAAGTGGGCATCGTATGGGACTTGAAATTTCACAGATAACAGTATAACTATAAATATCTTCCTTGATATTTTTGCCCATGAATCTTCATTTCTTAAACAAAATCCAAAGTATATTACCTTTAAAGGAGATTCTACAGATTTAGCGCGATTTGCCATATTGAAATCAGATTTTGAGTTGCATCATTTGTGCTCACCAAGTCCTCGTTTGTTGATTGTTTCCAGGAAATGCTCGAAGGATTTGAAGGCGGCCCCATCTCCCCACAAACCAAGACGCTCCATGAAAGCCTGCAAGAAACAAACAGACGTTTTTCAAACGAGACGGACAAATTGGTTCCAGTAACTTTGCGGAATGCAGCAAGATACCACAGACATAAACTTGAGAAGATTTTAACTTGTACAACTGTGGAAACCTGTCGCACTGAGCAAACATCAATTAGTGACACCCGCAGTTGCACTTCAATCTTCAATGAATTGATACCAAGGGCCTTTTCCAAACTTTGGCTTTGTCTCTGTCATCCATATGCTGAAAATATAGGATGTGGTTTGTCAATGAAGCTTAAGCTCTGTTTTCATTTTCAAACCAGAGAATCTACAAGTCAAAAGCCTCTATTTTGATACCAGTTTTAGAATTTTAGAATGGATTCACGAAATGTAGCTGGAGCTGGAGCCACATCCGAGGTTCGGAAAAGGCCTCAATTCTGTACAATTGTGGGTCACTGGTTAAGGTGGACGACAGGGCAAAATCTAGATTTTTCCAAGGCAACCTCACCATGTTTTTTACGTCGGTAACTCCCGTTGCACTGCAGTACAGCACCCTAGCACGGGGTAGTAATCTGATAAAAAAAATAAGAAAATAAAAATAAAATATCAATTTCTTTACAACTGAAGAAAAGGAATACTATAAAAAAAATCTAGGATACAAAGAAGTCGTTAATCTCACCTCTGAATGGTTGTCACGGCAAACGCCACTTTGGTGCTTCTGTTTTCTTGGCCCTGTAACAATGACAAATTTAATGTCAACGGTCAATTCTCTTGCTTTTGTTTGCATTTGTTGTTGTCTTTTTTCCTTCTTGGACTTTGAATGACAAGGACTTCTCCTCAAGACGGCCAGAGCATACTGACCAGAACGTCGAGTTAACCATCTCTTTTCAGAGCCACCCCATGTCACATGTTGCTACCGCAAAACTGTATGTATTTCTTCCATGCATAGCCTCAAATCTGAGTAATCTAAGACAAGAACTTCGTTTGACAAGATCGTTGTTTCTGACTTACTGGGACGAAATGTTTAGCTTTGTGGCATTCGTCAAAGATGAGACAGCCGGTGAAGTCTTCGCCTCCGCACCAACGAATCAACTGATCCAAGCGACTCTGCCGAGCTGACCCCAACGAACCTGAATGCAAAAACCAAAGCCATCGCCTTTTGTAAAAAAACGACCCCGAAACAAAACAAGTTCCTCCAATGCATCAGTGAATAGAGCTCTGATGAAGCTTTCTCCGAGCTTGAAGATATTTGCACACAAAATGACAACAAAGCCTTGACTTCACAATCAAGGATTTGTGTGCTGCACTGGATAGGAGTAGTGTAGCATTTTTACAAAGAAGATTGTCATCAGTACCCAGATTTTTTGACTGGACCATAGAATGCTGTTATAACTACACCAAATCTGAAAGATTTCCGATGACCTCTGTTTTGAAAAGTTTAAAATCCTCACAATCATGTACTTTTTCACTCAACGTACCTCCTTTTTGAGTAGAGGATATGAGAGTTGCGTAGGTACTGAAAATCACTCCCTGCTGGAAATCCTTTGGCAGACCGAGAACTCTGAAAAACCAAGATGACAAAATGTGAAGATTATAATACATTCAACATTCATAGTTTTCTTCAAAGGGGCTATTGGTAAGCAACCATCTTAGGCCTGGATAGGTCAGAGGGTAGAGTGATGGTATGGCACTCGCAAGGTCTTGGGTTCAAGTCCTTGTTAAGTCAAGGTATATGATAAAAAAACGTCTTGAAACAAATGGTTACAAATAAGTAAACTTGGGCCAATTTCACGGCCTTGCTTAGCACAAAAATTTGCTAACCATGAAATTTCTGTCTTAATAAAAAAACAGGATTAACAACCAAATTTCCATATGTTATGTTTATCACTTGTGATTGTTCTTTGGCTGTTGTTTGCTGACCATGAATATCAAATGGAATTTTTAATGGTGGTTTGTTTTATTGAGCAAGACTTTTGTGCTAAGCAAATTTTGTGTGCTTAACAGCTCCATGAAATTGGACCCTGGTCATAAAATGCCAGACAATATAACACAGTGGGGAGATAGATAGACAGGTAGACAAACAGAGGGACAAACAGACAGGTGCATACTTGGTTTCCTTATCGAGTTGTTGACATCCTTCTATTACTTTGATGTGACAACCAATATCATGAAGATCCCTGAGGAAAAAATGAGAAAAATTTAACAAACATACAAACAAACAAACTCACTCAAAACAAATTCAAACTTGGTACTACAGTGAAACGCCACTAAAACGAACACGCTGGGATGCACAGAAATTGTTCGTTATAGTGGTCATTCATTGTAGTGGTTGTTCAGCAGGCCTATACATTGTACATAAAAATTGGGAGCCAAGGATGATGTTCGGTAGTCGGTACAGCTAAATGTCCGGTGTAGCGGTGTTCCTTATAGCGGCATTCCTCTGTTTTAACAAATAAGCTTGAATTCTTGATGATACACACTTTGCCAGTAATAACTGTTTCTCTTCACCCAGGTGTAAATGGGTAAATGTGAGGGTAGAGATGGCTTTGTGGTTGATTAGCCTTTGTGTGCCTTACAGTAGACAGGGCTATATACTCCCCAGGGAGTTGAGATGGTTTCAGGAGAGTAAATGTGGCCCCATGTCCAGGTACAATATTGCCAAAACCACTGATGTTTCTTACAGGTGTAATGTAAAGTAAAGACTTTATAATATTGTTTTTGAATTGGGATGACTATTTTAATATTCCCATAAAACAAACAAAACAAAACAAAACAAACAAATCTAGCATGTACCTTTGAGCGTCCACTTTCAAATCTGCTGAAATGCTGAACCATATGTGCTTGGTACGACCTCTGCCAAAATTGTCCAAGATTATACCGGCAATCTGTTTCAAAATGGAGAGGAAAATCAAGAAATACCTAAAATACAAAGCATCTGTTATGTAAATTATGTCCTGATGATAAAACAAAAAGTTGTATCTTTATAACTCTGTCCACAGTTATCACTCAAATGATTATTTTATTAAGTTGAACCTATGGTACTAGCTTTGTAGTAGGGATGTATAAACAGCTTATTAAAGTCAGTGAAAAGTGAACGAAGAAAAACTGACCAGAGCGGGATTCGAACCAGCAACTTCCGGAAATCCATATGGGTACACTTCCAACTGAGCTATCCAGTTCTATGTTGCGCGAATCTTACCGTAAATGATCCTTGGGACAAAATTACGGTATGTGAGTGGTTTCATGGCTTCTGATTTCCAAAAGAACAAAGATAATTGACTATTAGGGACACCGCCAACGTAGGGCTGGATAGGTCAGTTGGTAAGAGCGCCAGTACGATATTTCAGTGGTTGTTGGTTCGAATCCCAAACAGCTAATCAAAATAGAAACTCACCTGTCTTCCTTTACCAACTCCTGCAGCATCCCCTATGAAGCAGCCGGCTCGGTGGCCGTTGGGTAGGATGTTCTGGTGACGCTGGCACTGTCAAATTATGAACGCAAGAACATCAAGCATAAGTAACTCGACAAATCACCTTCCTTGAAGGAACTTGTTTTTAACTTAAATGGAGCATGGCTATGGGATATTTTTGTTTATGCTTTGTATACTGCTGCATTTTGGTGTTTATTAAGGGGGACAAACTTCAATATTGGTTGGCCCGGGCCCAATTTCATGGAATCCATTTCGGCCTATTTTTGTGCTTACAGGCACTAATAATAAACCATGAATATTATTTTCTGCTAACGCGCTGAAATATGCATTCCGCAGAAAGTCCTTGTTTAGCATTGCCAGAAAGAAAACTCTCCCATGAATTAAATACTCTAACCATAAGCAAAAAAGTCTGCTATCGTAAGTGGAGATTTGTGGCGTACGGTAATAGATTCCATGAAATTGGACCCAGGGCTTTGCCAAGGGTCTTGGGCTCCTAAAATGTTTAGCCTTGCAGCATCCCTCACTTGATGTGTACTCAGTGTGTTAGGTTGCTGGTATATTTCAGAGCTTTATGCTTCTACTTACTGCATACAAGATTCCTTCCAATTGAAGACGACTCAATTTACGCTGGGTAATGAGCTCAGAAGGTATAGATGCAGAAAGGTCATAGGTCGCTTTGGGCAGAGGAATAGCCTAAAACAAGGAAGATAAATTACGAGTTGTTATAGTTGTATAAACTTCTGCAAAAGATGGCTTTATCTTTACAAAATCAATCAAGGCAAATTCATTTGTGCCCCTGGTCACTGCCTTGGTGGCCCTGGTATTGCCTTGGTGCCCCTGGTCATTGCCTCGGTGCCCCTGGTCATTGCCTTGATGGCCCTGGCCATTGCCTCGGTGCCCCTGGTCATTGCCTTAGTGCCCAAGGTCATTGCTTTGGTGGCCCTGGTCATTGCCTTGGTGCCCCTGGTCATTGCCTTGGTGCCTCTGGTCATTCCCTTGGTGCCCCTGGTCATTGCCTCGGTGCCCCTGGTCATTGCCTTGATGGCCCTGGCCATTGCCTCGGTGCCCCTGGTCATTGCCTTAGTGCCCAAGGTCATTGCTTTGGTGGCCCTGGTCATTGCCTTGGTGCCCCTGGTCATTGCCTTGGTGCCTCTGGTCATTCCCTTGGTGCCCCTGGTCATTGCCTTGGAGCCTCTGGTCGTTGCCAGGGTGCCCTTGGTCATTACCTTGGTGCCCCATACTTACCGCGAGTGACGCAGCCTCTACAATGTCCCCTGGATGGTATCTAGCTCCAGTAATGAGGTCAGAGCTTTGGTATTTAGTAAATACTTCCTTGCTGAAAAGAAGGATTTCCAAAAATTAACATAGGTTAGACTTAGTTATAGATTGAAAGTTTTAAGATTGAAATAACGTGCCATTTGGTGGACTGAAAGGCATCTAGCTTAGTGGTTACTACAGTGGAACGCCACTATAACGAATACGGCTATTATAAACATTTGGATATACCGAACATTATCCTTGGCTCCCAATTTTTGTGTACAATACATACCCAATATGGTTCTTAAATCACTATAACGAACGACCACTATAACGGACAATATCTGTGCATCCTGCCATACATGTTCGTTATACAGTGTAGCGGCATTCCACTGTACTAGGGTTATTGTAATCTAACACAATGGGAGACTTTTGAGAACCGGTCTTCAAGTCAACAGCGCACGCGCACGCAATTGTGAGAATGTGCCGCGTTGTTTTGCGCCTGCGCTGTTGACTTGAAGACTGATTCTCAAAAGTCTCCCATTCAACAATGTGACATGAGAATCTTTCACTTCAGTTTCTTTTCATTCAACATGATCCATCAAAATATAATGTGCTTGGTGTAGGATACTGTTGGATTCAGAGCACTTAGAATCATAGGAGGAGAGCTTCCAAGCTCGGATTCACCTTAACGTTTCTTGTACTCCTTCGTCGGGTACGTCCTGTGCCCTCTCTGCACCTGTTCTCATCAACCTGTCACCAAGAGTGTTCACAGAAGATACAGCTAACGGTCCTCCCTGTTTCGCTCCTCCTACCCCTTGGCTCAGCATCATCCTCACATCATCCCGGAGTTCCGAGACGGCGTGAGAGGACGTAGAACTGGATGAGCCTATGATGCTACCGGTTGCCATAGCAACTCCTCCGAGCATCCTTATCTCGGCATCTCGTCTCATCTGAGCTTGTTGCATCTTGCTGGCCGTGTTTGGTTCCGTTCCTCCATTTTGCATTTTGTACAATTCCTTTCCGGGGCTAAGTTGATTGATGAAGAATAATCAATTGAAATTTCTTTTTATATACATGTATTTTTTTAAATCTTTTCTTAGTTTCCATTCATTATTTCATTATGCCCTAGGCTATGCTAGTTCAGTTGCTATGATTGTAAGTTGCGTAACCCTTGCCCTTGGCTTCAGACCAAGGCCAGGCCGTTACGATCATCGCAACTAACGTTACATGTAGCCCTACAAAGTACATGTATCTATGCCGGCCTAAATGGAAGTTAGCAAACATGGTTCTGGACCAGCTAGCGGTCATTGGAAGGCTATTATATTTACTCAAATAAACAAGACATCATGATAAGACCAACAAAAATGAAAAAATAAAATCCTAGCTTTTTAATTAGGGGGCCTAGGCCCTAATTGATAAATTTATATAAATTTTTATTAATCAGTCAAATTTGCTATTCAAAGTCTTAGCATTTGCAACTATTGCTAATTATTTGATAAATGCTGATTTTGTACTTACCTACAACTTACAGATAACGTTTATAAAGGTATCCCTGAACTGATGTAAAAAACTGCAAATTCACGAAAAATGAGACGTCTAAAAAAAAGTAGTGAGCATGTAATGTATGATGTACTGTACGTGTACTGTAGGTAGGCCTTACAATTACACACAGTATTGAGTATACAGTCACAGTGGATACGGTCTACCCTATGTTTGTCGCTTGTCAGTTACCGTATGAAGTCAGGAGTGTCACGCACAATTGACGATGTCATGCACGTGCGCTTCTTCCCTTCCTGAGGAAGCGAACATAGAGTCTAAGTGACCAACTTTAGTGAATAATTTCCCTTTTTCTAGCTGTCAAAATAAGGTTTTAAATCTCTTCAAACGAATCGTGCCTTCGCGGTGAAAATATAGCGCGCCATGTCTCAACACGCGTCAGTCTGGTATCCTTATTCGCATTGTTTATCTAAAGGAATAACAGACCATTCAAAGTGTATCCGACTATTTTGGTCCTGCTACCGACGGCTGTTTTCGTATGAATACAGTTTATACATAAAATTGATTCTAATGATAGTAGGTCTGTCACAATAAACAGTTTTACCAAGCGTTCGTCATTATTTCAACCATGGAGGAAGGAAATAATTATTTATTTCGGAAATATATAATTATTTCCTTCCTCCATGTTTCAACCTTCCCCTCCCGATTACCAAGAGAAAATAATCGCTTAAGCCCTTTTCACAAGATGCTAAAATAAAACTCGCAAGGCTTGAGAATTTTTACGAAAGTGTCATCGTGTGAAATGACACCAATGCTTGAGACAATGAGAGTGACCGACGTCCCTGGTGAATCCTTGAGACATTTCTCAAGCAGGAGAAAAATCGCGTGAAAAGGTCTTATTTTGGAGTACAAAAACAAAACGTCTTAACTACAGCCGTCGCATTCTCGATAAACAGTACAACCATCTCCTCTGGGCGTGGCCGTCCCTACGCACAATATGGAGCCAATAAATAACCATGTAGGGGTCGGAAAAGCAAATTTGGCACCCCATTCTAGTTTTAAGAAAGTCTATTTTGGAGGTCTTTGTGGTCGGAAGTAGTTCAATTAGTTGACCTAGTTTTCATGTAGGCCCTAGGCAAATTGAAGAAAAGGTTCATTGTGGGATATAATCATCAACTTATTTTGTGCTGGGACCGGAGCCAAACAAAAAAAGCTTTCATTGCATCATTATGATTCTATGATTAAATTGAACTCTGGAACAGAAATTATTTCAAATCTTTGTTTATTGCGCACGAAAACATTTATTTCCACTATGCAATTGAATAATTGATTGTCTAATTCACCTGCTTTTCAGATAATAAGGTAATTTCATAGTTTGGTTTTTGTCAAAGAAATGCAGATTCATGGGCAAAAATATCAAGGAAGATACAGTAACAGTCATCTGTGAAATTTCCAGTCCCATACGGTGCCGACCCACTTTTTGAGAAAACAGTGAAAAACGGCCCACTGTATTTTCTTAAACATCTTTTCACAGAATATTTGATCTTCCGGAGATCAACATTATTTTTGGTCAATTTGTTTTACTCTTTTTTTGAAAAAACATACCATATAGGCAGAAAAATGTTACAGTATGTTTGTTTCCACCATCTTTATACCCTGTAAGTTATAGGTAAATCTGTGAAGATTTCTGTTTTGGTATGCTACTAAAGTATGTAATACCTCGATTTTTATGAACAAAGATAGAGCCTTGCAGAGATTTTTTTTGTATTTGATACAATATATTCTGACATGTACACAGCACATAAATTTATTTCACAAACTCACAGAATTTGTTGATTAAAAGTAGCACATATAAAGCATACATTTTATACTAATATTTATTAAACATGATAACATGATAACAATAATAACAAATATGGAAATAAAAAAAATAAAAATAAATGAGAAAATATATCCATTTATAAAATGCAAAATAATTGCGATCATTCAAAACCATTCAAATCTAACAATTTGTTGATTAAAAGTAGCACATAAACATAAGATTTATACTGTTATAATTAACGTAACAATTAATAGGACATCAATGATAGTCATTAAAAATTAAAATATTAATTACTATAAAATAAAGAAATAACAATAAATGAGAAAATATTTCCATTTATAAAATGGAAATTAATTGCAATCATTCAAGTCTAAAAAAACAAACCAAGACACGCTTTCTTATTTGGCACGCAATATATTATAAGTAAATCATTATGCAAATTATTTACTTTTACCTTACACCGATGTAGATGAGCACTAAGATCTTTTTGAGTGCACATGAAAAAAAATCATGCGCTGGCTCAGGTGGGATTGGAACCCATGACCTCCTGCTTACTAGTGCAAGATGCCATTAGCTACGTCAAAAGTAGGGTACTAAGTCTGATACAACATGATACAAAAACGTATCAACAAATAGTCACCAAATAATGAAGTACAAGGTGAGTCAAAAAGAAGTTGACCGGGATTGGTGATGTTTATTAGAAAAATGAATTAAACAAATTGATCATTTCTAAGAGGACGTATGTCTATTTTAATGAAGGTACCCATTTTGCAAGCTGTCCATACTTGACAAAACAAATATAAAGTAAACATTTTAGCTGTGTACGTAGCTAAAATGACTCTTTAATACCCTTTGCTACTTACTCATCAGATGTTAAGATTCAGTCAAGCAGTAACTTTCCAAAAATAGACATAACTCCTCTTAGGAATGATCAATTTGTTTCATTCTTTTTTTCTAATATGCAGGAGAGAGTGCTTGTTAAATATATGCTTTACTGGACTTTTGAGTGTCATTTGTTTGTTTTGAAAAACATCACCAATCCCGGTCAACTGTACCCAAAGCATGCTGAGTACAGACACAAGTAAGCAGGGAAAGCTCAATAAATTAAAGATTCAATGAAACAATTGACCAACCAATTAAACATCCAAACAATCAATGAACTCACTGACTGACCAACCAACAAATCAACAAACAAAATGACCAACCGAGGGACTCAAGCTATCACATTCTAAACAGAATATGAAATATTGTGTACGAACATCGTAACTTTAGCTGTCAATGCTGAGTATACTATTTAAAACAATTTTAAAAACAGATGACTTTGTCACTTATTACAAATTTAAGCACAAACTTAAAAAAGATTTTTGATGTATGGAAAGCAATTTATCATAAAAACTATCTGACAATAATATGGGCGATTCCAAATAATGCTTCTCCAAGAGTTTGCAATGCATTGACCAATCGCAATGCACGGAATTTGCCGACCCAATGCGCATCTGGAAAGAGTCGACAGATTCCGTGTGTTGTGATTGGCCAATGCCAAACTCTTGGATTCCAAGTATTTGGAATGGCGCATTGTAGATGATAAATTTATTTAAGCATACAAATACAATACAAATTGTAATGGCAAGAAAGCTAGCGCACAAAATTCATTTAATTTAAATTCCAATCGTCCATTTTGGCACAACAAAAATGCATGAAAAATCTATGTTTAATTTGGCCACTGATTTTAAGCACACGGATCTAATACTTTAACACATCCAGTCAGTTATAATGATATAAATATTTATAACATAAATATTAAAAGTCTTAATGCTGAAACTAAGTTGGTATTTTTTGTCACTCAGAAAAGTTTGAGAATAATACTTTATCAATAAGTAGTTGTATGTAGTATTTAAACAAATAATACACTGATTTACATTCAATATTTTTTTCAAAGTTTTCTATCAACTTTAAGGTACTGCACCTTTAAAGCCTAGTTCATACTTCATGTGAACTTTGATATTTCTTGCTTCAAAATACATAAAACAGAACGTAATGATTGTTATGTCATCAAAATTGCAGTAAGTATCAACAGGGCTTAAAAGTAACTTCATACTTTGGTTTTTGTGTTAAAAGAAAATGCAGATTCATGGGCAAAAATATCAAGAAAGATACAGTTACTGTAATCTGTAAAATTTCCAATCCCACAAAGTGCCCACTTCTTCAGGAAACGTTATCATCAAATCTATTCTCAGGAGTTTTGATCTCAGGCCGAGATCAAAACAGGTTTTGGTCTTTGGTTGTACTCTTTTCTGGAGAAATACAGCATTTCAGGCAAAACAATTCCACTCATCACCATCTTTATACCCTGTAAATTTATATAGGTAAATCTGTGAAGATTTCTGTTTTGGTATGCTACCAAAGTATGATTGTACCAAGGTACTGATGGTCTTAAAAGGTACAATACATGATTGGTAAAGGTCACATGACAGCACTCATACTTTGTCTGATCAAACATGTACATGAAATAATAAACTGTGAAAATTAAGAACTGCTTAAGAACTGTTTAGTCCATTTTCTGTCTCAAACTCAATAATTTTGTTTTGGAGGCCTTGCAAATCCTGTATGCTCCCTTTTAAATACTGGGTCAAATGCTGGAGCGGACAGGTACAGTAGTGGACAAACTGACCTACAGGCTGCAATAGACAGATGACCACAGCATACATGTGGTCAAAATGTATCGCCATAGCTTCCATAGGCGCAGGTAAGCAAGGCTTGGCACATGTGCAACAATGAACAGCCAATCGTGTGAACATGATATCATTGGTATGACAGAATGAATGACAGGCTTGACAGAAGGCCACAATATCTCACAGTAGATTAAGAATGTACATGGACAGTTGCAATAAGGCCGAAAAAAAAAATTGTTGTGTTGCACTCAGCGACCGACCGTAAAATGTCAAAACTTTGGGTCGGGATTTTTTTTTTTTTTTTTTCTCTGAGTCTTTAAGTATAAAAACTCAACATTTTGGACAGAAAATGTAGATTTAGCAGTAAAAAAGCGTGTCTCCTCAAAACGACCCAAGACCGTTGATTTATAAGCCTTGGTGACCATACATTTTTTTCCAGCCTAATCATGCAATTATGTACGTTTCCTTAGCATTACACAGACAAAGATTTAACCATCAGTCAAACGGGTCTTGGTGAACTCAGCGCGGCTCAATTCTTCTCACATTTAGCACTGCCTTACGTAAAACTGATATCTGCGCCGATATTATGAGGCGATGTGACTGGCACACTAAAATTCGTCAAATCGTCCTCACTCTTGATGGGGAGGTATCCCAGCAACTCCATCACGTCTCCACACATTGCCTGGACGTCTTCAGCTTCTCTGAAGGTGAGCGAGTCCCTCCAGTGAATCGCCGCCTCGGAAGAGTTCTTGTTGGTGCTGAAAGGCTTCTTGCTCTTTTTGGTGTTGGCCTGCGTGTTGGCTTCCACCCACGCCGCTACGTCAGGGTGCAGAGCGAGCCCGAGAAACTTGTAGATTTCCTTGGCGAAGCGTAGGGGTTCCGCTGCCAGGTCTTCGTACCTGATGAGCTTATAGCGCCCTCGTAGCCATTTTGGCCGACTAAGAGCTGTCGTCACGGTTTGACGCATCCAGGAGCAGAATTTGTGCACGGTGTTGTACTTGTATTTTTGCTCGTTTTTCTGCAGCAAGCCTAGTACATCTAATGTGCACGGACCCGGCAAATGTTTCCGTCTTTTGCAATAGAAGCTTCGACGAGAGTTGGCTGTGCCGCGTGGATCCCGCACGAGATGGAGTATCTTGACATCGAGGTGATCGTTGGTGATAAGGGGCTGGATGGTCTCAAGATCGGCTCGGATCATTTTCATCGCGATGTGGCCCTTGCGCTCTGCGCAGCGAGAGCTGAACATGCCCGGGTTGATATTGCTGCACTTAGTCCTGGCCTGACACATCCCGCGTAGGGTCCGGCTCTTTCCTTTAGAAATGCCCCAGTTGTAGACGTCAAACATGTACTCGCTGGGGGCGTTGCAGATGGCCAGCTTGCGGAGGAGATTCGCCATGGCAACTTTCATGTTGCCGAGTTCCATGAGCCTCATCTGAACGAGATTGTCGGTGGCATGAAGAGGTTCGAACAAGTAGAAGAGGTTTGGATTCTGGTTGAAGATCTCTCCCAGCAGCGTGGAGCCAGTTCGCATCCTCGCCATCAACATAATCTTCAATCCTGACCGGTGCCCACGGCCAATTGCTGGCAAGTTTGTTAAGTTCACGGCCGTGATATCGGACGAGTTAAAAGGGCGCTGCAATAATTCCTCACTTGTCTGCCTTGCATAGCTATTCAGGAGCTCCTTGCCAACAAACTTTGAGAATTTAGTATTTTTAAACTTTTTGCTTTTAAAGCTGTACGCGGAGGGATGAAGTGTCAGCTTTGACTGTTTTGAAAGAACTTCGGTGTACGTAAGTAGAGAGATGACGACAAAACTAAAAGCTACGACAAAAAAGAAGATAGAGCGACTAATCGTCAGCATATTGGAACTTTCCGATAAATTAACTTCACAGTCTCAAGAAACTGACCTTGCTGAGTACTGACAGGGAATTGTTGTGGAGTCTTTCAAGAAACTACCAGCGTGTCTTGAGAAGGAGTACCAGGAAATACTAGTGCAGGCTTAGCTTGTTCATAATTTGCGTCATAAACCATGGCTTAAATGCTCACTTCCTGTAAATGACAAACTGCGTGGTAAGGATAACGAAGTTCATGTTAAAATGGCCTTGGGTCATGCCAGACAAAAAAAATAAAAGAATGAAAAAGTAGTTGCTGTAAAAAGATAATAGTCAGACAATCGGATAAAAATGCCTGCTCCAAAAGAATGACGCTCTGGAGAAATGTAACCATCAATTCTTTGGCACTCCAGCTTGTCAAGTTCCCGCTTTATGCTTGGATAGAGTGAGCAGATAAGCAAAATGGCTGGAAAGCTTCCAGATGCCGAGCTGGAGCCTCAATGATCCAAATCAACATACCAGCTCAGACATCCGCTGACATGCATTTGTGTAACGTGACATAAAACTGTGACATACAAAAGGGACAGTCCGCAAAATTTGCCGGGATTGTAAAATAAAAACTTCCCAACAAACAGAGATCAAGCTAAGTAGAATCTTACAACCTTCCTTGCTCTTAAAATAAAAACAAACAGAGTTGAGACTATCCACTGCCAAACCCAGTCCCCTTGATTTCAACAAATAAACTCTAACAAGAAATAATTGCCAATTAATTACACGAATAATTAACAATAGCCAGGCTAATTACTAACTAAATCAAAATGCCGCTTCAATATTTAAACAGATAATTAGTAATGCTGTTAACAGTGGGCTATTTGTTCTACAAAACACATATATAAATATAAAGCTTTCAAAAAGTACTTAGCATAAATCTAATACTGGAGGGAAAATTGTAAGCAATATTGATAAACATTTACAATTGTAATCAACGAGTTGTGTCTACGGTAAAAGTAAGTCCTCAATGTAGGGTCTTGCCTACATTCCTGTCTATCGATGAGTTGTAGATGTCGGTGACTGACTTGGTAAAGTAGGTTGTCGTGACCTCTCCACGGTGTCCAGCACCTCACAGTACGGATGTCTTCTGGTTAGTCGAAGGTGGGTGTGCATGCGGTCGATAAACACGACGTGGGGGCAGGCAAGAAGGACGACTTCGTTTATTAGACTCGGTGAGAGAAGGCAGCGATGAGAAAGACCTCAGGGTTTTAAGAGTTTAATCAACCCTGTGACAAAAGTTTTATACCGTTGATCACCAGCTCACTGTGTGTCTCTCGTAATTGAAGGAACAGCTTAGCGAGACCTGAAGCAGTTTTCAGTCGCTTCCAAAGGGGCGGGGTTGCTGTTTCTTGGGGGCGGTGCTCCACTCAGCCTGATGATGAGTCAACTTTGTCTTGGTAATCCTTCAGGGTGGACACTTTGGTCGTTATCTTTCTCAACTGTAGGCAAAAAAACGGAAAACAAAAACACATTAACAAATTGATTTCCTCTATCTCGCATTTCAAAATGTTCATAGAAAATTTGTTCATATTGGGCCTGTTTGTTTAACGCACAGGATCCCAGATCTGCGGATCCATGTCCTGTGCATGGTACAATGTACATCTAGCGATCTTGTGCGTTCAACAAACAGGTCCATTGATTTTCTTTTTGCCAAAAACAAGCTTGATACACTAAAATTGGTCATACATCAACCCAGCTCATAGCGAAGCTTGGCAAAAGGCTTGAAAATGAAACACCATTTCAACAGCTAGACAGGAGAACATAAACCACAATATATGACTCATGAACATTGCTGGATACATTCCAAACAAGTCTGTGGTACCCTGATTGCAGAAGTTTCTCCTGTATGAAACATCTGGCCGATCGTAAAACAATCCAAAGCTTTGCCAATCGTTCATCATAAAACTGATAAAAGAGACATGGGCGCTTTAAAGGTAATATCATACTTTGGTTTTTATCAAAGAAATACAGATTCATGGGCAAAAATATCTAGACAGATACAGTATTAGTCAACTGTGAAAATTTCAGTCCCATACGGTTCCCACTTTTTGAGAAAACAGTGAAAAACAGACAAAGTTTTTTCTCTTTTATTTTCGATATTTTAAAAGACCAAAAAGATTTTCAATCCTTGTTTTACTAATTTCTGGATAACTACACCATTTCAGGCGGAAATATTTTAACGGTATGTTTCTACCGTCACCATTTTCATACCCTGTAAGTTATACGTAAATCTGTGAACATTTCTGTTTTGGTGTCTTACCAAAGTATGATGGTACCTTTAATAACGTCTTATGCAGGAAGTTAACATGAAGACCACATGTTCAGATATCATTGAGCATTATTTGACAATTTTCAGCAATTTGCCAGAACATTCCGACATGGGTCTAATGAACTTTGACCTTAACCTCTAGGGTTCCTGAGACTCTGTGAAACTTCAAGGTTTTGTATTTATAAACCCAAACTTTCTCTTTCTGCAAAGTCATCAGTATGTAAAAAGTTTCAAACAAAATGTTGGATTATATGCTAATTTGTATTTACATATTCATGACATTTCATGCATAATCAATATTTCACAACTAAGCAGGGATTAGACTTTTTGCAATACAGTACACTGTGGTTGAATGATCTATGTATATTCATAGCTCTATGGTATATTTGATGCATGTTGAAGTTTTCACATAGTTTACACATTTTCTAAACTGTCCCTAAAAGTTTCTTCTTCTTTTTTCTTTTTTTTTCTTTACTTACTATATCAGGATATACATGTATACTGTAGTCTTATGGCAGGAATGTTGACTTTAGCCTAATCGCCTGAAAAGAAAAAAAAAGAAGCAGCAAAACTTCTAACAAACTCTTTACATTGCAAACCCTCGACTCAGATCAACAGAGTTTTCCGTTTGCCAAAGCTAGGCATAAGCTGGGATGTCAATACCTATTTCCTGACATCGCTGAGACGAAGTCCTCTTTGTGTTATCTGTTCCCGCAATGCACCGGATGTGAAGCATTTATGTACATATTTACTTTATCGGAATGGTACTGCCTTTCTAAATTTAGTTTAATGGAACATGTCTACCGTGAGTTTTCCCCAACTAAATCTCCGATGTACCGCACATCCTGTATGTTTCCCAATGAACAAAAAAGATTAAGAAGTGCATGCATTGCAAGTTGTAAGAACATTGGGTAAATTTGAAATTAAACTCCTACAATTCTGCAAAAAATTATTAAAGCGAAAAGTAAGAGTAGTTTTGAGAAAACTGTCTCACAAGGACAAACGTATTGAATGAATCTCGATCTCGATCATATGATGAATGTGGAAAGTTTAGTTGCCAGTTTGTCCAGCTTTTCAGAGCCAACATTCTGTTGACTTATAATACCCATCAATCTTTCCTGAATTGTCTCAGGTTTCAACAAACACAGTCTCAATAATAAGAACAGGACTAACGACCAAATGTCCATGAGTTGTGTATCACTTGTGATTGTTCTTTGGCTGTTGTTCGCTGACCATGAGTATCAAATGGAATTGTTAATGGTGGTCTGTTTAATTGAGCAAGATATTTTGAGCTAAGCAATATTTTTGTGCTTAACAGCTCCATGAAATTGGCCCATGGTAGTTTCATAACTTTACAAGTTTACAGATTTGAGTGACTTTAAGGTGGTTGTGGTATGGTATTAAATTAAAGGACAATATTACTCTGAAGCACTAGTGAAAACACACATACTGTGAAAGCATCAATCAGCAAAATACACGTATGGATAATAGCACTATGGTATTTTTAGCTAAAGGCCTCTGTCTCTCCCCTTGGGGCATACCCAAGGTTATAAGAGGTCAGAAATGCAGGCAGCCGGGAAATACAATCAACATTTGACCTTCAAGGAAATATAAAACTTATCAACAACTGTGATACAGCAAGTTGCAGAGATTTTAATGGGATGTCACGATGACAATAGATTATCATGCTGTCGATCAGGATTCTGGAGAAATCACAGATTTAGTTGTATTCCATGAACTTGGGACAAGTTGGGTGGTAAAAACCGTGTTGATATCAGTAATATATTTCACAACTTCTAGTTAGAAACTAGAACTGCAAGTAATAAACTGCTGCTAACTGCTCATCAGTCAAAATGACCTGAAATATATCAAATACTTAGAGTAAGGAGGGCCTGACGCATTTCGAGCCTAGCAGGACCTTTCTCAAAGGCAAAAAACTAGAAACTAGAACTGTTCTGTATATTGTTGTCAGTGGGACTGGAAACCATTTATAAACCATATCAAATGCTTGGAGCTAGGAGGGCCTGAATCCGCCTGACGTTTCGATCCTAGCAGGATCTTTCTCAAAGGCTAGGATTGAAAAGTCAGGTCCTCCTAACTCCTCGCAGTATTTGATATATTTCCGGTCATTATTTTGGTCGATGAGCAGCTTGCAGCAGATTATTACTTGTATTAATTAAATTTTTCCCTACGTCACACCAAGATACGCTGATGAGATAGCCTCCTTTGAAGGAGCTTAGCACCACATACATGTACATGTACTGTTCAGTCAGAGTCCATTAGGCCTATAGTCCAGAGTTTGATACTTTCATTAGGAATGGATTTGGGAAGATTCGAGACAAAAAACAGACTCCATCTGAGTACCATTATCACCATTGGACGTCAGTCATCAACATTACAATCAAAGACGCCTACTCAGCCAGTTTGTGGTAAGACGCTGACCCTTATTTGTTCCTCAACAGGAAGCAGAATTGAGGCTGGGGTCAGCCATGACTGACTGGGGACAAACAACCTCCCGTCGCCCCCCTCTCCACTCTTTCCCCCCAAGTCCTCAAGGAACTCCAAATAAAATAAGACACCCTTAATAAGATTCTTCTTAGTGCTTCTAAAAGAGCGTAATGAGCATTTCGGCTTCTACACATTGGTCCACTTAGTGGAGGCATTAGCCAAATTGAAGCTGTCAAATTTTGAGAAAGATGCGGAGGAAACAGAAATGGATTTTTCCCGGGAGGTCGATCACCTCCGAGTGAAGCTTTCAGGCTGTGCGACTCTTTTAACAAGAACGCATCGGCCCTTCAATAATGCGAGAATTTAGGAATCTGTACCACGAGTCCATCACCGCATGGCAAAGAAATAAATCAAGAGACCGTGAAACTGAAAAATAAGGCTTATGACAGTTGCCATGGAAACACTTGGTAGGAAATCTGAACATAAGCCAGAAAGTGCCTCTGAAATTGAAAATCTCGAACATATGGGTATATGCATGGTATCGTTTAGAAGTCATTTTGGCTGGACAAATTTGAGGGAAGTTTTCAATAAACTGCCTGCCTTTACTCAAACCACTTTCAGACGTTTGCACAACATTTTTTAGGAAAATGGAATTCTTCAAATCAGGCATCAACTTGGACTTTCCAAAAAAAAAGGAAATTCCAATCTTTACCATATTTTGTACAGTGTTTTTCACTTTTCAATGGCATAAGAGTGAAGTGAAAAAAGAGGAAATCAGCTGATCCAAGGAAAAGTTGCATGCCTGTCAAATCTGGCACAATTTGACTCACTGTTCTTGCCTTTGGGACACTAACAACATGGAATCTAATTGTAAACGTCTACAACACGTTCCTTAGCCCTAACCCTCTACACCTATCGTTTTTTTTCCCAGCTCACGGTTAAATTTATGTACAAGTATGTCTTCGTTCTAAATTTATGTCGATGCCTTCAGGCCGAGTCCTTTTGTGGGCTGTATAGCACGTCACACACACGTAAAATCTCTACATTGGTTACCTTCCGCTGTCACCTTTAGACCTATATTCTCCGCGGTATCCTGTGGGGGCCCAACAGGATCCAACAGTGAACAAGGCTAACAGCTTTAATCTGCTGTTCTAATTCTGCCTTCGCGGAAAATGTCAGAATTGTTAACAAGCTGACTGAATGCTAGATTTGTTGGAGAGGGGTGATTTTCAGACAAATACGACCTTCTTCTCGGCCTAAAAGGTGATTTCATACTTTGGTTTTTGTCAAAGAAATGCAGATTCATGGTCAAAAATATCAAGCAAGATACAGCAACAGTCATCTGTGAAATTCCCAGTCCCATGCAGTGTCCACTTTTTGAGAAAACAGTGAAAAATTCCCACAGTATTTTAAAAACTTTTCACAGGTTTTTTGATCCTCTGAAGATCAAAATTGCTTTTGGTCAATTGGTTGTACTCTTTTCTGGATAAATACAGCATTTCAGGTAGAAACACTTTAACGGTATGTTTCTACCATCACCCTCTTTATACCCTGTATTAGTTATAGGTAAATCTGTGAATATGTCTGTTTTGGTATGCTGCCCAAGTATGATAGTACCTTTAAATACAGACAAATTAGAACAATTTCCCTTACAAGTTACAGTTAGGCCTACACATAACTCCTAACCTTTTCACAAACCCTGAAAATTAAAAATACACTGCCCGTCCGCGGAACAGCAGCAAAGTACATGTACTCCCTTCGATGCTGCAATCAATTGCGTGCAAGTTGTTATTACTCAGACATTCGCTGGCCTACGACTCGAGTCCCACGGCAGCGGCTGTCTTTATTAACTAGGAGCTGTTACTTCATCAAGTTACTGAACAGATGTCAAAATGGTACGTGCTTGATTACTTTGCCCACTGGGAGCAGTAGTGCATGCTGAGTATATATGACTTGTCCTACATTACGAGTTTCATTAAAGGGATAATGTAGTATTGATTTTCCTATAAAATTTTTTTTAGCATCGTCAAACCATTTGTTTGAACGCGATCGATGTTATGAGAATGACATTCACGATGAAATAGCGCTCCGCACTAATGACGTCACAAAATCCCCGGATGTCAGACAAACATTGACTCACACACATAATGTGGCAAGGACGCGCTACACGCACACACGTTTGCATGGTTGCAATGTTTGTCTGAGATCCGGTGCTATTTTTAGTGCAAGTGCAAAGCGCTATTGGCCTGTCAACCTGATTCTCTCTATAACATATTTATAGCTCTATGAGTATCAGTATGAAAATATAATACAGGAACAGGCAGCAAGGTACAGTCAAGTGATCTTCACCATGACCTCTGACCTACGCTGACCCCTGACCTCCACTGACCCCCATGATTACCCCTGGGGCCTGTGTGCTGATTATGATCTGTAACTCCATCATTCTTGTGAAAAGTAATAATGCGGACCCCGCAATAAGGCAATATTAACCAACTGGAAGAGTCCATTTATTTCTCAGGGAGGATGCAAGTGAATACCCACGAGGGGCGACATCCAATGTGAACTTCTGTTATTGACTCCAACAGGAATTTTCAAGTCAATTCAGAGACGAGCAGCGTGACAAATCTCTGAAATCCTTGGATTCAAAGCCATCAATATTAACTGGCTTTCCTTGCTTGGGGGTACTTCATGCAAACAAACACCCTAGAATGACTGTAAGAAGTTCCATGTTCCACAACCCTACCCCTCTCCCTCCAGTACATCCTGACCTTAATATCAAGTCAAGGTTTCTAAGCCAGGGTGCTCCAAATTGTAACTGAATAGCATGGGGGTCCAATTATTTCATTTACAAAACCTTTAATGTTGTTCAGAGTTTGAGAGTTAGGACAGACTGACCTCTTGATCTTTGTGAGATCTTTTTCCAAGGTTATGACAGAGATTTTCTGTCAAGCAAAATGCAAAACACAGATATTCAGGGCTCGAAATATCCACTAGACCGAGGACCGAGTCTAGTGATTTCAGTGTTGGTCTAGTAAAGTTTATTCTGCGCTAGTCCGGCTGTCTAGTGATTTTGTTTTCCTTGCACAATTGAAATGGTACCTAAATTGATGATTTTTGACACAATAATTGCATACAATTATGGTTTTCCTGTGTACAGTACATGAATGCCACAGGTCTAGTGAAAAAAGTTCAGGTCTAGTAAAATGCTTCAGTTACTAGACCTGCTGTCAAGTGCCCTTTTTCACGAAATTCGAGCCCTGGATATTGATAAAGGGAATGTCAACGAAACAAAAATGTTGGTCTCTAGGTTTTGCATTGGGGCTGTGAGTGTGGTGATGATTAATATCAGATTAATCAAACATGTCAAAAGGGAAACTGGCTGGTTTTAAAGTCATTGAAAAGTTAACAAAGACAAAATGACTAGAGCGGGATTCGAACCAGTGACCTCCGGAATATCATACCGGAGCTCTTTACCAACTTCTCTATCAAGGTCTATGTTGGTGGTATCCCTAATACTAGTCAATTATGCTTTTAAAAGCATGAAAAGTCTTCCTTCATCAAACAGGATTATGCCAACAAAATGTTCATGTGTTTTATGCTTTTGACTTGTATTCGGCCATTGTTTGCTGAGCATAACATTCACAAGGAGTTTTAGCTGGCATACTGATTTTATTTACCAAGGTTTTTGGTGCTTTAGCAAATTTTGGTGCTTAAGCAGCTCTACGAAATTGGCCCCAATTTGACCAAGGAAGACGTTAAAAGAAAATTTTGTGCAGCTCTATGAAAATGGTCGCGGCACTGAACTGAAATGAGGATAATACGGAAAGGTTTATATCTCACATGTCCTCTTGTTATATCCTTATGAGTGGCCCGTAGCCTTCATGTAGCCTGCCGATTTGATGTATTTCCTGCTCCTGCAGTATCACTCCAGATAAGGTGACCCTTAGACAACCTGCAAGAAATTAGATACAATATATAACTGTACACACTGACCTGCACTGAGATAATTGTTCCAGCCATACAGGAAACATACTACCTGAACAGGTGCAATGACCCGAGGACAGGTTTATCACAAAAATGTCTGCTCAGCATAGAAAGGTTTTTAACACCTAGGGCACCAATCAAACCCAACATTTTATGCAATGTACAGGCTGGAAATTGGTTTTATTTCTGTATAAGCAACATGAAACTGGTTTCAGAGTTTGGAGACAATAGAGGGAATACTGTATTTACCTATTGGGCTAGTGAGGAATCTGAATAGTGCAAGCATACTGTACACCATGAACAGGCAGGGGCACCAAGGCAATGACCAGGGGCACAAAGGCAATGACCAGGGGCACCAAGGCAATGACCAGGGGCACCAAGGCAATGACTATGGGTACCAAGGCAATGACCAGGGGCACCAAGGCAATGACCAGGGGCACCATTGTGACCAAGGCAATGACCAGGGGCACCATTGTGACCAAGGCAATGACCAGGGGCACAAGGCAATGACCAGGGGTCCGTGTCTAGTATGGACACGTTTCATCTGCCACTGACAAGTTTTGACAATCTAAAAGCCCATCGTTGATTCATTATGACTCAATGTTTTCATTAGCTATGATGATATCTTCACACATTTATCGTATAATATGTAATTTGAAGGCTGACAGAAAGTGATCATTTCCAATTTAAGCAACATCCCTGTGGAGGGATGTTTTCAAACCTTGACCACATCTACACAAATGTTTTGTCATTTGTCCGTGCAGCATACAGTATACTTCCTTCTATTTTTTCAGGTGTTTTTTTTGTACGTACACGCTACAACAGAGGAAATCCTAAAACTACGACACATGTGTTGAGGTCCAGAGGGAAATTTGCCTTCACCCCTCTGAGTAAACTCCATGGAAATGGCGGATGTTTCTGTGTAAAGCAAAGGAAGTTGTAAGGAACGGACTATCAGGCGATTCAAGATGGCCTTGGTTTGGGGCACATCCTGATTAATCTGATTGTGGTTTAGACTATAAAGAGACACGTCGGGCAATCACCTAGGCCTAACCACTGAGCAATTCACGGTCACATTCTGAATCAAACTGCGGCTATAATTGAAACTGTAGTCCCACTGTGGGTTCAGGTGCAGGTTTAAAGGTATAATACATGATTGGTAAAGGTCACAGAACAGCACTCACACTTTGTCTGATCCGTACTGTACATAAAATAATAAACCTGTGAAATGTGAGTTCAATCGGACACTGAGTCACAAGAAAATAGCAAAAACCTGACTCAATTTTTCTTATAAAACAAAAAGAATGGTTTTGAGCTCAGCACAAGATAAAAACTGTTTTCTGTCTTTGTTTGACTAATTTCTGGATAAATACACCATTTCAGACGGAAACATTTTGACCGTAATATACAAATATGTTTCTACCAGCACCATCTTCATCCTGAAAGTTATAAATACCGGTACGTTAATCTGTGAACATTCCTGTTTGGGTATGTTGCCAATCCTGTATTGTACCTTTAATAAAGCGTGTGCATAGTATGTAACTTTAATTCAATGTATGTATAAGACCCAAATTGCAAAAGGGTCTTCATAGTTTTTGAATATTTTTATTATTGTATTGAATTTTATCAGTTAAGCTGTTGTTCAGGACTTTATTATAGATATTTCTACCAGTCGAATGTCACGAAACTTACATCTCATTCACATTTCACAACAGCTACTTTCTATACTACTGTGGTAATACTAACATGTCTGTACTGGACATGGCAGCCTGCCAACTCATATTTACTGTTGAACCAGAACCTCATGCCTCCATGCTTGAACCAATCTGGAACGTTATTTAGGGAATGTTCCATTACACTAAGCATGTTCAAGCATCAATATGGAATTCCAAAGACTCCAGAGGTCACCAAGACCCTTGAATCTCCAGACATTAGGCAGATTGGCCCAAGATATAATATAATGCATACATGCTTCACAAGGATAACCAAGGACACCATGGGTCCCGGCAGGTGTTTTGCTCATTATACGGTAATGCATACAGTATCAGTATGGAATATGTGCATGAGCTACATCATCATATATATCATACACTGCACAATATTACTTATTAGCCCTTGTGCTTGTCGAAGCATACACTGTATGACAAGTTAAAGAGACCAATACCTGCATTTGTTCCTACCAAGTCTGAATATTTTGTCAAAAACTGCTCCAGAACAAAAGACCAAATATATTTCAGTTCTTTGTAACTGATCTGAAAGGGGTACCATCTAAGTCTAAAAACCAATATTGTTTAAAGGTACATGTACAGTTACAGTACCGAATTGGTTGCATACCCTTTAAACAGAAATGTGAACTTCACACAGATTTTCATAACTTTCAGGATGTACATAAATATGAAGATGATGATGGTAAAAACTTACTGTTAAAACTTTTCCAGCTGAATTACTGTATTTATCCACAAATTAGTAAAACAACGACCGAAAACAGTTTTGATCTTGTGAATCCTGTGAATACTGAGAACTGATGTCAAAATACAGTGAGCATTATTTTTTTTTTTACTGTTTTCTACAGTTTCTGATGATGATATGAGGTGCAAATTTCACATGTTTGTTTTTAATCCATGACAAATCAAATTATGAACAGTCTGCAGCTGCTCTGTCACCTTTTTTTACCAATCCTGTATTGAGGGCCTATGCCTTTAAATAATATTCATTTCACCAGTTTTTATCGACATTTTTCCATTTTAGCATTTAGCCTAATTTATACATCAGAATTGGCTGGCCCTTATCTATACTTTTTGTAACCCATAGCCTATTTCATTCACAGTCACTTTTTTTTTCTGGAATTAGAGAATTTTGCTAAATACAAAATAGGGCCTAGGCCTATACACCTGTACCTGTACACTCTGGTCAAATTTCACCACATAAAATTAAATAAAGTTTTTAAACTCATCAGACAGATCAAATAAATGGTCATCAGTTCAATTTCTAGATGATAGGGCCTAGTAGTAACTAGTATATGTACGCCCACTCCTTATCGCTCTATGGTCTACCTAGGCCAAGACATCCGTCACATCTCGCCAGATTGTAAAACCATCCATCGATACGATTCGTATAAATTATCTCACTCAGACCTCAGACCATCGTCAATGTCACTGTCAGTTGTCACGTCTCACACACCTTAACATTAAACAAAATTCCTTACACAGTTTCAGTCACGACAGTCCAGGAATTGAAAGTGACTTTTCAAGTCTTTTCAATCGGATATTCTTCATCAATCAACTCACCTTCTTGTTCACATCTTCACCAGATCGGCTTCTTACTGCTTGCGCTACATCGTCTGACTTCGTAAGTATAAATTGTCCACGATCATTTCCCTGAATTTTCGAGGCATGAATGGGCTCATACGTATGAAGACCAACCGGACTGGTTGTTGTTGTATTGCGCATGTGTACAATGGTGTTAGTCTCTATTCAGTCGTCATAACAAAAAGTACACATACAATCGTTTGGGAAAGATACTACATGCATGCTGTGCTCGATTCTTCAAAATAGCATGCCATTTAGAATAACTATTAACGTTAAATAGGAGAAATATTCCCTTCAAAAGAAAACGAGACGAAGAAGAACAACAATTCTCTGATTAAGATAAATACATATAATCACGAGTATTAAAGAAGCAGTCTAGGCTAGCGAAATCAGATCTCTTCATGCATATTCATTTATTTAAATTATTTACTTGCCCTTACTTTAAGCCAATAACCATAATAGTTTTCCTACGGTGCCTCTTAGAGGACACGGGCAAAATAAAAGTTGGAGAGAGTTGAGAGAAAAATTATAATTATTTCGTTCCCGCAGCGTACTATTTTGCTTCCTCAAAATACTATTTTGTTCCCTAGAAAATATTGATTCATTCCCTGTAAATATTTTCATTATTTCTGGGTTATCGCAGCCATTATCGCAGCTCTTAAAAAATGAGCTGAATTGAAGTGGTAAATATTCTCGAAATTTAATATATTTTTAGTATCTATTTCATTTCTCGGGAAAAACAAGTTTCTAAGCACAAGAACAATAATTAACACTTTCAGTAGAACAGGACAAGACAAAATAACTACATAAGAATCCAATCAGCCTCCGAAGGACTCTGCCCAAAAGAAATTAATTATGTCAAAGGTGCTCTCCAGACTAATTGAATAAAATAAATATGAATGAATATGAATAATCATTACAAATAATAAAAAAAAATAATACTCATGCATAAAAAGTATTTAGAATTCATTTCTTTTCCTCAAAATAATATTTCATTCCCTCAAAATATTAGTTCATTTTCTCGAAACATTATTTCATTCCCTCAAAATCATTTCATTCCTCAAAATATAGTTCATTCAAGGTCACAAAATACTATTTCAAAGGAAGGAATTTATTTGGAGGGAACAAAATATTCTTAAGGGAGTAAAATAAATTATTTCAAGGTAACGAAATAGATGTTTTCGTCCCCACAAAATTATTTCGTTCCCCCGAAATGTTCCCTCGAAATAGCCATTATTTAATTCCATCGAATTTATAGGTATGCTTGAACATGGCTCTTTCGTTAGAAACCTTTATTTTATTGGTCGTCGGACTGAAAACTTCGGTATTTGCGGCAACACCGAGTGGCTTTTAAGGGACAGAATTAAGTGAGGAAATTCTGGAGCAACAGCAGTAATTACGTAACTATATCAGCAGGGTCCCTCAAAGAAACCATTTGAATTATTTGGCAATGACAACTTTGGCAACTGAAGACCTATTACGGAGCGCTAGCTTTTTCATCTAACAATACAAGGTTTCCCAATTGAGTTTAAACAACTTGGAGCCTTTTCCAATTCGTTTCCAATATAACTTTAGCTCAACCCCAAAAATTCGTTGTCAGTTGCTCATGATGAAATCTCCTCACTTTCGCAATTTTACAATGCATGAAAAGTAGGCCCTACTATAATTTGGTAGCATAATATATCGAAACAGAAATCTTGAATTCATAGATATACCTATAACTTTAAGGTTTATATGGTAATGAAACCTATAAACATACCGTTAATTTGTTCCTGCTTGAATGGCAGTATTTATCCGGAAAGGAGTACAATCAATATTGACCAAAAATACCATCCGTCATCGGGTATAGGCGTTTTAGTGTTTTCACTAAACGCGGGCACCGTATTGAATTGTTATCTCTTGATACTATGTTTGCCCATGAATCTGTATTTCTTTGACAAAAAACAAAGTATGAAGTCAGCGCCTTTGAAAATCAAAATGAAAAAAAAAATAGTCCATTTAAATAAAATTAATTACGGACATAACTGGATAAAGTTATGAACATCATGGTATACTCGTGCATTGCGCAGAAAAATGGTAAACAACCAATTAAACCAGATGATGCCAGTTTTGTTTCATTTACAATAATAGAAACGATAACTAAAAGCAGCAAAAACGCACAGAAATATGCTTTGTAACTTCCACTATAAACTTAAAAAATAAAAGAATAAGAAAAGGATAGGGGCTTATATGCAGCATCTCGTTCCTAGTGATTATTGAGTCCGAGTAACTTGGACCCTAAAAATCGCCTTTTTAAACATTTGGACATGGTCTATCGCCAGACCATGTCCAAATGTTAAAAAAGGCGATTTTTAGGGTCCAAGTTACTCGGACTAAGTGATTATTATGTTAGGAAAACAGAGCTAGCAAGAGAATTGAAAGGTAGTAGGGGAGGGGCGAGAGGAAGACCTTGACTCTTTTTATCTTATAATATCAAATGTTGGCGTCTCCTGTTTTTGTCTTCTTCTGTTTCATCCATCTTTTTCTCATTTATTTTATTTTCCGTTTTCATCCCTTCCCCTACTACCCCGTCCTCTTTCCTCATGCAAACATATACCCTCCACCTCCGGATTGTTTAAGCTTTGAGTAGCTTTTGATGTTCCCATCTCTCATTGTAAATGTTGAGACAATTGACAGTGATGGAAAGCTTCTAAAAAATGACTTTCAAGGGTGTGATCCTTAAGGCCACCGCACATTATACGATCCGACATTCCGACTAGGACCCGCCTGGTTTTTGGAAGGATCGCAAAGCATTCTGGGAGTCTTAACCGTGATTGTTCCCAGTCGCAGACCCACTCTGATGTCCAGTCGGCAAGATTCGACTGTCGAATCACGGTTAAGACTCCCAGAATGCTTTGCGATCCTTCCAAAAACCAGTCGGGTCCTAGTCGGATCGTATAGTGTGCGGTGGGCTTTATTTAATTTCACTGGCTTTTTTTAATGCACTGTAACAAAACCAAACTGTATTTAAAAAATGACTTACAATGAATACATTTCAACATGAACAACTGGCAAGGAAGGTCAGGGTAGACTTAAAGGTAGTATCATACTTTGGTGTAGCATACCAAAACAGAAATCCTCCAAGCTTTATCTATGACTAATTACAGGGAATACAGATGGTGATGGTAGAAACTAGAAACATACCGTTAAAGTTTTACTGCCTGAAATGCTTTTAAAGAGAAAAGACTTAAGAAACACTGTGGCCGTTTTCACTGGTTTCTCAAAAAGTGGGAGCCACATGGGACTGAAACTTTCACAGATGACCGTTATAATTACTGTATCTTCCTTGATATTCTTGCCCATGAATGTGTATTAATTAATGTGATATTAATCATATTAATGTATATTTAAAGTTAAGTGGATATAAATTCAACTTGAAGACTTTTAAAGGGGGAATCGGAATTATATTTTATTTTCATAGGCATGATTCTAAAAATTAATTTGGTTTTCATTTTTTCAAATGGTTTGAAAAAACACCAACAATGTAAAAGACCAACCGTACATAGGCTTCATACGTATTGAAGCATCAACCGGCGTACACATAACCCTATGCAAAAGACCAACCGTACACGGGCATCATACGTATTGAAGCACCCGAACCGGCGTACACATAACCCTATGCAAAAGACCAACCGTACAGGGGCTTCATACGTATCGAAGCACCAACCGGCGTACACATAATCCTATGCAAAAGACCAACCGTACAGTGGCTTCATACGTATCGAAGCACCAACCGGCGTACACATAACCCAATGTAAAAGACCAACCGTACAGGGGCTTCATACGTATTGAAGCACCAACCGGCGTACACATAACCCTATGCAAAAGACCAACCGTACACGGGCATCATACGTATTGAAGCACCAACCGGCGTACACATAACCCTATGCAAAAGACCAACCGTACACGGGCATCATACGTATTGAAGCACCAACCGGCGTACACATAACCCTATGCAAAAGACCAACCGTACACGGGCATCATACGTATTGAAGCACCAACCGGCGTACACATAACCCAATGTAAAAGACCAACCGTACAGGGGCTTCATACGTATTGAAGCACCAACCGGCTTACACATCACCCTATATGCAAAAGACCAACCGTACACGGGCATCATACGTATTGAAGCACCAACCGGCGTACACATAACCCAATGCAAAAGACCAACCGTACAGGGGCTTCATACGTATTGAAGCAACAACCGGCGTATGTAAAAGACCAACCGTACAGGGGCTTCATACGTATTGAAGCATCAACCTGCGTATGTAAAAGACCAACCGTTATAGGTATCGAAGCACCAACCAGCATACACATAATTAACCCAATGAAAAAGACCAACCGTACAGGGGCTTAATTAATTCATACGTAATTGAAGCAACAACCGGCGTATGTAAAAGACCAACCGTACAGGGGCTTACGTATTAAAGCAACAACCGCCGTATGTAAATTGACCAACCGTTATATCGAAGCACCAACCAGCATACGCATAGCCCAAAGCAAAAGACAATAACCATACAGATAATTTATCACTGGATCATGACAAATTCTGATTCAAGATCAAAAAAATCTTGCCCTTATAACCTTATTATACCGTCATCCCGAGATAATTTTATTTCAGGACTAGTTATATGGCACCTCTAGAGCTCCGTACGCACTTATTAATGTTTATTCATAAATCCACCGTGACCCACATGCTTAGCGAACGTAAAGCCTGTCATGATGAAAGACTTGTGAAGAAGACTAGGCGGATTTCACCTGCTGCACACTGCCATACCAATAGAGCTGGTTCCCAACCATTAGGTAGTTATAGGCGAAGTGCGGGTACCAGGGACCGGTCAACAAAAACATGTGCATGGTTGGTGTTCCGGTTGGTCTTCATACGTCTGTACTGTTTAATATCTCGAATTTTCGTCACGTCAAATTTCGGAATCGCTTGTAATTTTTTGATCCGTTTTACACGGACTAGTATCCGGTACATGATGTGCTTTATGAGCAGGATATCACGTACAGTGATGAGCACCAGACTTCAGTAACTTGAGGGCGCTGTTTTGATTTAATGGCGCGCCACACATGTGTTTCGCGCCATACACTCATTGCACAGTCCGATCCAGTACGAACAGACTAGACATCGACAGATAATCAGATCCCAATTTCTTAGAAGTTAATACTTACTAGAATTGCAGTGTATGTGTGGTGAGAAAGTGCTGTAGGTAAGAACTCATTTCTGTCCATATTTATTTTATTTATGAGCCAAAGGGCCTGTGCTAGAATACTGTCCCAATTGCTCAAAATTGTGTGTTGTTGTAATGTAAATCCCATGCTAGACCCAGTATAACTGGGGCGCTGAACTCCCTTTTTGACTTTTGGGGTTGACGGTCGGTCTAGCGCCCCAGTTACTGGGTCTAATCCCATGCATGATTGCATGAATTTGAACTTCATATGAAGGCATGAATTAGCTCTATGGTTTGTTGATGGCTCTCTTTTAAAATCTGTCTCTCTCTCTGGTCGCCATTCACAGTTCTACTTCAAGGCATGACTTAAGCGTGCGAGATCCAAAGAGCAAAATTGTCACAAACCTTTGATTTGAATATCTTCTCAAATAAAGGAGACTGAACAATTTCACTTACAAGTTACAGTTACACTTTCTTCGTATTCCTCAAAAACTTTGATTTTTCACACCAGCCCCTTCAAGTTTTCCAAAACTGTACAATTTCCTGTGAATTTCACCGTAAAAATCGCAGGCTGTGGAACTGATATGCTGACAGAGGAAATGCTAGAAGAAAGAACTTACAGATGACAGACGACTCATTCACTGGTCGCATGTTCGGGAACTCGTCATGGATATGTTTTTTTAGTGTTAGTAAGCGGCCCTAGTCATTCTAGTACAGTAATAGGCCTGGGCCTATTTTGTAACAGAATTCAAAATATTTCTGATTCCCAGGTTAATGGATTTTGTTTGTTTGTGTTGTGTTTCTAACATAGCCTTGGCAAGAGATCATCACCTGCATCGATTTATGTGCACCCGAGACGGAAGCAAGAAATAACCTGAAGATACCATGCACGCTTTTCTGAAAGGAGGTACATCGAGGCCCGTTACCAAGGAAAAGGCCGGAGGAAGCGGGGAAAGTACCAAGACGAAAGAACGTCTTATTCCATGGGTGGAGAAATAGTACGTAAAATACGATCAACAAAAAGAAATCACCCTTTTGGTGTGGCATCCCATCCTACGATACTGCGTAACTTTTAGACTTTAAATTTATTAGTGTCAGCAACTCAGCATGTACCTGAGATGCACTATTCTCAGTCATCAAGAAACTTCCATTTTCCTGAAATCTGAGTGTAAATTTGGTGGAATTAATTGTACGTTGTTTATCTTTTGTCCTATTTCTTTTTTTTTTTAGTCGCCCGAAGACGGTCGACGATGTCGCTTTCCAAGAGGAGGTGGTTGCCATGCTCAAGAAATCACTGGACGGATCTGATGTAAGCAGCATAAGACCAAATTCATGCAGGTTACCATCTAATAATTCACATGATGTATATTGCCCTTGACTGGTACTCGGATGCATTTTGCTTAGCGTAGAAAAATATTGCTAAGCATTTTTTTCCCTGCAGAATCAGCTCATGATTGGAGTTCTTATTTTCCTTTTCCCGTCACAGCTTCCAAACATGCTGTTTTATGGTCCGCCAGGTACGGGCAAGACGTCCACCATATTGGCTGCCTCCAGGGAATTATTCGGGTAAGGATCGACCGCAAAATGTGACCGGTAGAAATTGTTGACCAATCTCAGTTGTTCCTGAGCAATTTGGCCACTCTTTAGCTCTTGCCGCAGTGCGTGGGCTCCAAAGTCCTGTATTTTCATAATCTTGCAGTACATGCATGTGGGTTAACTTAAGTCTGGCGTTGTTCTTAGTTTGATGAGATAAGCAGTATTTAATCCAGTTTCACCAGACGGTTGTCCACGAACTTTGTCAGTATTTTCAAGCATAATCTGTTTATCCCCTTCTATTAAAATCTTGGACAAAATGTTAACCTTCCTTTAATCTATTTCTAATCATCAAATAACCACAAGGGAAACTGACTGAATTTTTTGTAATCTTTTTCAGCGACATGTTCCGATCGCGTGTCTTGGAGCTGAATGCGTCGGACGAGCGAGGAATTGATGTGATCCGAAATAAAGTCAAGACGTTCTCCCTACAGGCTGCAGGAGGGACCAGACCGGAGTAAGTTCATCTCGTCGAAACAGAAAATTTTGCCAGTTAATCTTGGATAATAATCTTGCAATAACGTGGTGTCAATGTTAAACCTGTAAGCAAGAAATTGTTGATTATTTTGCCAGCAGGATTCATGAAATTAAACGGCACGTTGTTTAAGCCTCACCCCTTGGCCTTAAATCTCCTGAAATCAACCAATCAGATTCCAGAGTCCAGCAATATCGAGAATCTATGGGCCTTCTCCAAACCTCGGCTCCGGCTCAGGCTCCGGCTTCATCTCTGCCATCCATATGCTGAAAATATAGCTTGTGGTTTTTCATTGGAGCTGAAGCTCTGTTTTCTTAATTATTCAAAACAGACAATCTACTTTCGGAACTGCAGCGAAAAGCCTCTATTTTGATACCAGTTTTTTTAGAATGGATTCATTAAATGAAGCCGGAGCTGAGGTTTGGGAAAGGCCCTATGTTTCCAGATAATTAATTTATAGTTGGTGTTAAAGAAAATTGTTTTAGTTTGATGAACCAAAAAAGCTTTCCAGTTGAAATAAACAAGAGTAAAATTTTTTTATTCACAAAACACCTGTAAGATAGCATTAATTGTTCTCTTTTGAATTGTTGTTGTTGTTGTTATTGTTGTAGTGGTCGGCCCTGCCCACCTTTCAAGATAGTCATTCTGGACGAAGCTGATTCAATGACAAACGCTGCCCAGGTAAGACAAACAGACAGGTGTGTTCTCTGCTAACAATGGCCTCATTGTTCACACGTCACCATAGTTTATATGGCAAGCTGCTGTTGCTATGACCATAGCTAGATTTCACTACGAACTAAGATTTATCTTAAGATGAGTTGTTCAGTATCACCATAGTGATTTGTATTGTGACATCACATGTTGCTTAGCAATTAAGATTGAATTCACACTTAAGATTAATCTTAGTGCTTTGTGAAATCACTCTCGGTTTATTAGAAGAAATGTACTTAGATTTGTTGCATATTTATTTAACGCGAAATGGAATGTTTGCTGTAGTTTAATGAATTCACAGTCTCTGACTCAATTTTCTTAATTTTGAGGAGAGAAATGGTAAAAAGAAAGCATTTACTAGTCAACTTTGCATAGGCAGTGGCTTTTTACATCATGGTATTCCGGAGGTCACTGGTTCAAATCCCAATTTTTCTTTGTTCACTTTTTTTACAAATTTTGTTCACAAATTTTATCAAATTAGATTTAGTTGATGTTTTGTGTTTTTGTGTGTGTGTGTTTTTCAGTCTGCCCTGCGTCGTACGATGGAAAAACAATCCAAAAACACTCGTTTCTGCTTAATTTGCAACTATGTAAGCAGGTATGTGTAATCATCAATTTGTCAGTTTCATGTCGTTTTCAAATTTTTTGTTAATGTCATGTTTTTATTGCAAATGATTGTGCAGGCTTTATGAAATTAAATTTCTTGAATATCATTTGGATTGAAAATCATCGTGGATGAAAGATACATTTTTCAATGAAGTGTAACTTTTTTTCAGATTTTTAGTGCAAAATTCGAAGTGGAATGTTAGGATGAAAGTCATAATGATTTCCATTGGTTTTTATATTGGAAAACAATCTGGGGCTTTCTCAAAGCTTGGCTCCGGCTCTGGCTTCAGCTCCGGCTCCGGCTCCATTTCGTGAATCCATTCTAAAATTACTGGTATCATAATAGAGGCTTTTGGCTGTGGTTCGGACGTAGATTCTCTGGTTTGAAAAAGAAAACAGTGCTTCATCTTCAATGAAAAACCACAACTTACATTTTCAGCATATGGATAACAGAGACGAAGCCGGAGTCAAGATTTAAGAAACGCCCCTAGCTATTATAAGATTTGAAATCCAAATGTTTCATTTCAGGATAATTGAGCCTCTGACGTCTCGTTGCTCCAAGTTCCGCTTCAAGCCTCTCTCGGATGAGGTTCAACGGAAGAGACTCCTGCATATCTGCGGCAAGGAAGGCATTACATGCGAAGACGAGGTATAAACAAGAACAATCCTTATGATCCTTTAAGACTTTCAATTTAAAGGTATAATACATGATTGGTAAAGGTCACCGAACAGCACTCACATTTTGTCCGATCCAGCATATACATGAAATAATAAACCTGTGAATATTTGAGCTCAATCGGTCATCCGAGTCACGAGAAAACACCGAAACTCCGACTCAACCTGTCTTATAAAACACAAAGAATGGTTTTGATCTTACACAAGATCAAAACTGTTTTGGGTCTTTGTTTAAATATTTTCTGGATAAATACACCATTTCAGGCGGAAATGTTTTAACTGTATGTTTCTACCAGCACAATCTTCATACCCTGAAAGTTATACGTAAATCTGTGAACATTTCTGTTTGGGTATGTTACCAATCCTGTACTGTACCTTTAAGACTTTAAATTCAAGTAGTTTTGAGCCTGTGTATGAGAAGGATTTTCGAAATGTTATTTAATCTCGGAAATCAAAGAATTCAACCGGCCTGTTATCATTCCCTACTGAAGGTATTGAGTGCCATCATCAGTACTTCAGAGGGTGACTTGAGAAAAGCGATCACATTTTTGCAGAGTGCTGTCCGACTCAAATCCGACGAGGGTATCGCGGTGAACGACATCTACGAGATCGGCGGGGTAAGTGAAGGGGGCTGGGAAATCTCATCCGACGATGGGCAAGAACTTTCAAGTAGGCTTCATGCTTTTCCCCTTATAATAATAATAATTTGGGAGGCTAATCATCCTTACTCGCAGCTGATGTGCTGAATTGCGAAGGATGTGGCTACAACGTGATCGAGTTGCCAGCATTCATTAGCGCCCTTGACTGTCAGCCACATCAACCCATATATGATCACGGAGCACAGCCTGAGATCAAAAGTGTTTGATTTTAGTGGAGGGAGGAATACCGGAGAACCCGGAGAAAAACCCTCGTAGCATAGTAGCAGGTTTCGACTAGCATGCTCTAGTCCTCATTACTGCAACATGCATCAAGGTTGACGGAGACTGTACAAGAAGTGCGAAAGAAATAGAAGCTCGAAAGTACGAACGATTCTTACATGGTGTTTCCGCAAACCGATCCATGTATAAATGATTCTTCCTTCCTTCACCATAAGGTTATTCCCGATGACATCATGTCCAACGTGATGGCAACGTGTTCGTCCGGTTCCTATGAAAAGCTGGAAAGGACAGTACAAGACCTGTTAAGAGAAGGCTATGCAGCAACACAAGTCATCACACAGGTATAGGCCCAAGAATCAATCTCACGTTTATACCCTTATATTGCTCATCATTTTATATCAATGTGATTCTTCAGGGTCCTATAAATATTCCAATAAGGGTTACTCTGGCTGTGTACACTGTGCTACCGATGTATACTCCAAACGATTTCTAAAAGTGTTCCGAGGATGTTATAATTAATTTGTGAGAATTGTCATTTTTATTGGCCTTATTTTTGAATGCTGTACTTGTTTACTATCATACTTTGGTAGCATACAGTATTACCGATTTAACTATAACTAATTATACAGGGTATAAAGATGGTGGTGGTAGAAACATAGTGTTGAAATTGTTCTGCCCGAAATGCTGTAATTATCCAGAAAATAGTAAAACCTAGGCCAAGAATAATTTTGATCTTCGAAAGATAAAAAAATCCTGTGAAATAATTGTTATAATACAGTAGACGTTTTTCACCGATTTCTCAAAAAGTGGGTGCCGTATGGGACTGGGAATTTCAAAGATGACTGTTGTATCTTTCTTGATATTTTTGCCCACGAATCTGCGTTTCTTTGACTACAAAACCAAAGTATGAAATTACCGTTAATTGACAAATGGTGTTTCTTCTCAATCTTTGCAGGTTTTTGATCTGGTGATCAACAGAGATGACTTAACGGACACGCAGAAATCTGCCATAACGGAACGCATAGCCATTATCGATAAACGGCTGTGTGATGGTGCGGATGAGTACCTCCAAGTCATGGATATCGTGACCCATATGATGGGTCAGATTTGTCAAGTCTGAGCTCACAAGGTGATGAACATTGTTGTCAAGGTGATGAACATTTTAGGTCAAGTCCATCTCTCTGTCACAGATGCTCTACTGTATTTTTGAACTTTTCATCAAAGCCCGTGGAACAAGTTTGAGTAATAAGAATTATTTGAACAATTATCGGACTCGATTCTAGTCAACTATCTGGAGCCAGTCTAAGGCCATGATCACCATGGTTACGAATAGTTTTTTGTCATCGGAGTCCGAGGGTAACTGTTAGTTACCATCAGGGACTTGTAGGGTACGGTACTTGATCACAGTTGACGTATGCCACAGAAAATCCATATGGACAGCAATGCTAGTTGACGTCTATGCAGTCATCGACCAATGAAATGACTGGAATGAGATTTGCCATACTTTCACCCAATTTGATTGGTTCTAGTTTCGAAATGTGCCATTTGTCATTAAAGGACCGATTGTGTGACCAATGCCATCACGTGTCTCCAATAAGTGAGTATTTTTTCATCTCATTTGACACATAGTGGCAGAAACGTGCGAAGGAGAATATTGATGATCTTTGCTCATTTCTACCGATGTTCTGCACCAAATGAGATAACAAATACCCCCTGAACATCATGTGTAAACATTGGTCGCACAATCAGTCTATTTTTGTTCTTTGATAGTTTAGTTCATTATATATTTCCCGTGTAGTTGGTAAACCAGTTAAATATCCTTAACTGAGACGAAATGTACTGGCTTGTGTATCAAAATAAATTTATATTTGATTCGTACTCATGTTGGGTTTAACGCTTCTGTGTAACAAATTGTCCTTAAGAGTACGGAACAATTTATCGCTTTTTCAACCAGTCTATACATATGCATCTGAAATTCAGCCATGTTCTCTCTGAAAATAGGAAAATTCGTTTCTTGGTTTAAGAAAATCAATCTACAAAACACAACAGACATTGCCACAAAAAAATTCAAATAATGTTCCAAATGATTCCGATTTTGTACATATATTTAATGAATCTAGAAGAAAATACATGTAGTACAAACAAATTATGGATTGCCAACCTAACCGAGCACATGACACGACTGACAATGATCAAAACAAGATGAACAACAACCGACAGAATAATTAAGAGTGGCCTTCTGGAACTGGCTAAATGTAGTAGACATCTTGTCTTAATTACGCATATGTTAATTACTGTTAAATACAAAGATGCATGTATATTCAAAATGTTATTAATTTGGGTATTACGTAATATCCGTAACGCTTGTTTATCCACTTCTTCGTGCCATCTACAATAATAATTTTCTGCTGCCTCTTTCACAAATAACATCTTGGATATTTTGTGTTTATCTACATAAATCCTGTTTGACGTTGCTTTAGTCCCCCCACTCCAACATAACTGTTTTATGTCATTTTCCCTCTTGTTAATAATTTGTTCAATTTGTTTCCTAGTTTGATTTTTCCCTCGGAAGCAAAGCTCGCAGTTTCCTTGCATTTCCTTAGAGAGAAACCTTCCATATTCCTGACAGTTATATAAATCCATTGCAATTTAATTTTCTTAAAAATGTATTAATCTGTAACAACTTTGGTGTTCAGGAAAATTACTTAACCACAACAGTTGTAACCTCATAGGTTTTCGGTTTTTTTTAATGATCAACCCCCTAGTATAACGGAACTAAACACAAAATGCTCTTTTTATGTTTTTAATATATAAGAAATATTTAAGAGGGAAAATAATCTTTTGATAAGGTTTACAAGATACAACTACATAAGCTAACAACAGTTAATGCTTGCATTAAATACTTAAAATATCAATAATTTTACCGATTGTTTTACAAGTGAACGTTTAAACTGGCCCACCACGAGGTGGTGGGCCTCTTTTTCAAAAAAAGGGGAGTAAACCCCCTTTCTGAGTTTGCCCCGTCGAGCTTATCGCAGTAGGTGAATTAATCCAAACGGATTATCAACACAAATATCTCAGGTATCAAACGACCTGCTCTTTTAAAATGTCACATTGAAAAATAAGTTTCGCTTTGGTCACTATGCAGCCAATTTGCTTAGCTCTACAGCGAAGTATTCATGCAGATATAATCGCTCGCTCTCTCTCTGAGACAAAAAAGGAAATCCTCCGAAAGGACCAAATCAGGCACTGCGAATGGCGTCGTCACGGCGCGACAATCAACAGTTCTAAATCAGATCGGCCACGTTCATGGGCATCTCTGCAATTTCAGTGTTGTAGAACTTGGTTAAGTCCTCCAGTGCTCGCAGATCTTCTGTTGTCACAAAATTGATGGCTACGCCTTTACGACCAAATCGACCACCTCGGCCAATCCTACAAGAAAAGTGGAAGAAAAGTGGGAACAAAAAGGGTGGAGTTATTGAACTGCTCTTAGTACCTGAATGTGGTAACTGCTTCTTATCAAATATCCTAACCCCCAATCAAAAAGGAAAAAAACTTTCAATAACTAGATCAGTTTGTCCTCTTAGTCCTCGCTAAGAGAACCATAATATTTTTTCAGACGAGAAGGTGAGGCTGGTCCACATCCTTTGAGGAATTTCAGTCTCATTTAGAATTATTAAAAGCCTCATTTTGAAGATTTTGTTCAAAGATGAAGAGAGCCTGCCAAGGTGCTCGGAGCATCTTGACGTCCATTACTTTCACGTCAAAATTAGTTCTTGTGACAAACTTGGTAGGAATTGATGAGAATGTAGCTATGCATCTTGAGATGTCGGGAATAGAATGATCCCTCACCCCACCCATAATGCATTGCAAGGAGTTGCTCTCCTTCCACTGACGACCGCGAATGACACAGGTGTGAAAACAAATCACTGCGGTGCTTTTTGGGAAGATAAAGTCAGTTTCAACAGTGCACTACTGCCATGCACGTCGAAAGATGGAATATACCACCATAATTATTAATATTATTCACAATGTGCCACATGCAGCTTGTGAATTCTGGAGTTAGGGTTACACTCCTATGGCCTTTTTGAAACAAAAGCTCAGACTTTAGGCTCCGGCACCATTTTGTGAATCCATTCTAAAATAAAGGGTATCAAAATAGAGACTTTTGGCTTCAGTTTGGAAGCAGATGATCAGGTTTGAAAAGGAAAACAGAGCTTCAGCTTCAATGAAAAACCACAACCTAAATTTTCAGCATATGGTTGACAGAACTGGAGCCCGAGCCTGAGCCTGTTTCGAAAAAGGCCTCTAGCCATTGCCATTTACTGGAGCCTGAGGCCCAAGCCTCCATTTCAAAAAAGGGCCCATAGCCATAGCCGTTGCCATTTACCTATGAATGTAGTTTTCCCTGTTAGAGGGCAGGTCATAATTGATGACCAATGAGACTTGCTGGACGTCGATACCCCTAGCCAGCAGGTCAGTGGTGATAAGCACACGGCTCGATCCAGAACGGAATTCCTTCATGATCACGTCACGTTCCTTCTGTTCCATGTCTCCATGCTGAAACGGCAACAAAATCAAATTCATGTCAATTCAAACGTTTCCTTCAGCAATCTCCTAATTTATAGGAAATCAATTTTGAAACTGTTGTGAAGTTTGCAAGTGTTATTATTCAATAAATTAAGCAAACGTTAAGGTTGCTATTAGCTTTACATTTTATGTGTGATTGAATAGAGAACAAAGACAAATTGACTTGAGGGGAATTTGAAACAGCGACCTCCGGCAAACCATACCAACACTCTTACCAACTGAGCTACCCTATGTTGGTGGCGTCTCTTATAGTCAATTATCTTTGTTATTCTATGTTGCAAATAGTTTTCAGGTTTTTTTAAAATAAAAATGTTCCTTGCATGGTTTACCTCCTCAGTCACTGCCACATAGTGGCTCTGAGAAGACGCAGGAATATGCGAGGAGCCATGTCCGCACCGACGGAGGTCCATCGGGGACATGGACTTGATCTCCAACGTCGTGGAAAGGGAATATACATCAGAACCAAACAAAAGATCGGTTCAGCTCCCGTACGCCACACTGGCAGAGCCGAGTGATGTGTTAAGTCAATCGGGTACCATCGTTGGTTGTCTGACCCAGTTTTTTTTTTTTTATCCCAACCCACCCTCGCTCGTTTCTTCTTACCATGCTGGAGACGGTGAAGTCCTTGGCGAGCATGCTTTCGTTCAGCCAGATGACTTTCCTTCTTGTATTGCAGAATATGACAGCTTGGGTAATAGTCAGCGTCTCGTACAAGTCGCATAGAGTGTCGAACTTCCAATCCTACCGTCCAGGGGAAAAAGAAAAAGAGAAGACCAAATGAGAATCTTCACGTAACTAAAACATCTCAACTTTCTTCACATGCTCAGGGCTGAATGCTAGAAATCTTCCAGAATCTTATTTCTTTGGCAGCCCCTCATCTTGAGTGGCTTCCAGCCTTGTTTGACAAAAATAAAATGCTGTTAGTTGGTCGTCAGCAACTTACCTCTTTCTCTACATTGATGTAGAATTGCTTGATTCCCTCGAGGGACAGTTCCTCCTTCTTGACCAGGATGCGGATCGGACTGACCATAAACTTGGTGGTCACTTCCAGTACGTCTTGCGGCATGGTAGCCGACAACAAAACCACCTGCAGAGAAGAACAAGAGTATTCTAGATTACACCATCTCCAAAAACAGGGGTGGATTTCACCAAACTCATCGTTACTTACTATCAATTGCAGGACTTGTGATGCATTGCAGCCCTATGGCGGATACGATGGGTTATCCTTTGTAAATCGAGTTACAATCGATTGTAGGGCTCCGTGAAATTGAGCACAGGTTAAATATCGGGAATTGGTAACCTTGCTAGTCCATGATTTTGCTGAGATTGTTGCCTCTTTGATGATATGTTATAAATGGAAACACCTTTCCTCGCGTACATATTGAGGCAGCAAGTTTGAAACCTACCATAACTCACTCTACATGCTTTGGAGTTTCGATCAACACACAAAATTTTAGGGCTAAGGGTACCAAATCAATCGATTAGAAATGATTCAGGAAGAAAAAGAAAGCAATGTACCTGAAGTTTATCATGGTCAAGCTGTGTGAAGACCTCGTATATCTGCTCCTTGAAGCCACGGGACAACATTTCATCAGCTTCGTCCAAAACAAACATCTTAATGTTGGCGGTGCCTTAATACCAAGAAAAAAAATCAAATGAAGGAGATGTTAAGTGGGTTTATAATGAGCAAGTGATAATCGGCATAGGAAATGTCAGTAATATAACAACTAAAAATGGACAAGCAAAGTTTTAATATGCTGATTACTAAAAGATGGAATCTTACAGGAAAAGTAATGGGAGACTTTTGAAAAGTCGGTCTTCAAGTCAACAGCGCACGCACACACAAAAGTGAGCATGCGCGCGCGCTGTTGACTTGAAGACCGATTCCCAAAAGTCTCCCATTCAGTATTTTCAAAGCACGACCTTCAAAACAAGATTGAGACCTGTTCAAATGTCATTCTTTTTTGTCCATGGACCTAATTCTCCCATCCCTCCCCCAAACCAAAAAGCAACAAATTAAAAAAACTGTTCCTCGCATGGTTTACCTCCCCAGTCACTGCCACATAGTGGCTCTGAGAAGACGCAGGAATATGCAAGGAGCCATGTCCGCACCGACGGAGGTCCATCGGGGACATGGACTTGATCTCCAACGTCGTGGAAAGGGAATATACATCAGAACCAAAGAAAAGATCGGTTCAGCTCCCGTACGCCACACTGGCAGAGCCGAGTGATGTGTTAAGTCACCCGGGTACCATCGTTGGTCTTGCAGAAATAAGAAATTAAATGATTTAAGGAAGGATCCTTAAAACCAGAATGCCTTCATTTAATTGGCTTAAGGTGTTTACGAAACGGAGGCTCAGGCTCCGTCTCCAGCTCCATTTCGTGAATCTATTCGGAAATAGAGACTTTGGGCTGCAGTACGGAAGTATACGGAAGTAGATTCTCTGTTTTGAAAACAGAAACGGAGCTTTAGCTTCAATGAAAAAACCACAGCCTCTATTTTCAGCATATAGATGTCAGAGCTGGAGCATGAGCATCTATTTCGTAAACGCCATTAGACTAGCACTCACTCAGAGCGTTACGGCGGATCATATCTTGGACTCTTCCTGGAGTGCCAACGACAATCTGGATACCAGTGTTCAACTTGATAATATCTGCCTGCACGTTGGTGCCACCGATGCAGGCCATGCAAGTGACTTTCGTGTAGTCGCCCAAGGCAATGAACACCTTCTGGATCTGAAAACAAAAAAGTGCAAAAAAATTTCACCGTGACAGAGAACTAGGTAAACTAATAAAATTCAAAAATTGCATAACAAGAAAAAACAACCACCATATGAAAATGCATAAAAAGGAAAATTCAAACATTGTGACAAAAAGGGAAAATTACAATTACAAAAATGTAAATTCGACTAATTTGGCTGTTCACATGGTTAAGTATGAATGAATTATACATTTAATTTTCCTTTTCAGGCCAAGAAATATTGAGCCAGCAAATTAGAACCCTTAATTGAAACCTTGGTTGCCACTTGCTTTGAATGACATAGGCCTTATTCATGGTGCATCCATCCCGTCGCGTTCCTTGAATACCCTTCGGAAAAGATAACACCAAATTCTAAAAAGGAAATGGGTACCAGACTATTTGAATCCATGCCTCGGTTTGATTGCACTGCTTCGAACGCAGGATGGATGCACCGTGAAAATAATGATGATTGACAAATACCTGTGTGGCCAGCTCTCTGGTTGGGGCCAAGACCAGGGCTTGGCAGCAGTTCTTACTGGGGTCAACTTGGTGGAGGATAGAGATGGCAAACGTGGCCGTCTTTCCGGTGCCAGACTGAGCCTGGGCGATGACATCTTTGCCTGGTGGTCAAACAAATTCAAACAATCCCAAGTGAAGACAAGTTACAATCCAAGTCGTAATGACACTTGTCCAAAACTGCAGAGAACACATATATATTCACATATTTTTCAGACGACCGTCCAAGAACAAAGAAAACATATCAACTATTGCAACCAGACAGCGGGTTAGTTGCAATGGTCAACTGTGTTGCACAAACCAATTTATCCAGCAAAATAAATCAACTTGCTTTATATAAAAAAAGACCAGGGGTCAATTCACCGAAAATCATTGCAACTTGCTATCAATCGTAGGACTTATGATGCATTGCAGCCCTACATTGTAGGATCAATGGGTTATCCTTCATCAGGCCTTGAATTTGATTCTGAAAGGGGCAAGACCACTTTTCCATTTCAAGGGGCACTTCCATTGGAAAATCATAATGTCTATGGAAATATTTGAAGTGGCACCAAGGCCAAGAACCAGGGCAACGAAGGCCATGGCCTCCGTTAAATTCAAGGCTTGCTTCATAACTGGAGTTACGATCGTAGGGCTTCGTGAAATCGACCCAAAGCGAGACAATGGCAAGCATGACTAGTGCTGTACATGTTCCCACAAAAAGGGTAGTGGTGATGGGAGGGGTGGGGGGGTTAAGAGGAATATTTTGCTCACCTTTGCAGCAAGGGACAATAGCAAGTTGCTGGATGGCAGATGGCTTTTCAAATCCGTACGCATAGATTCCTCTTAGCAAGGTATCAGGTAAGTTCATATCATCAAAGCTCTCTATGCATTCCACGTGGGCGACATTCTGAAGGGGGAAGGGGACAGGAAAAAATTTATTAAGCACGGGGTAGAAGTACGCTAGAATCCCTGGAGAATGTCTGCGTGTCTTCTCGACACTCCATTCAATGTTAAGTAGGCCTACATCTTATTTTGACCTTGCAATTTGCATACGGAGGTACTATGAGGCCATCTTTACAATGAAAAACAGTTTGGAACGAAATATCTAATCCTAGTTAATACAAAATGAAAAGAACAATGTAAGAGAAAACAAATGATGAATAAGAAAATAAAACCCTGAAATTCTCTCGGTCGAACATCATGGCTTTTTTGGTCACTGAACAATGCTTGACAATGTGGCTGGAGTGAAAACAAGCATGTGTATTGTGTAACACAATGCGCTGGAGTGTGCTTACCCATTAAGTGACCAACATAACAAGCAAACACAACAAATTCAAACCAAGGTTATGCCCTTATTTCAATGACCGACAATTTTCATATATCATTCTCCATCTGAGGAGAAACAAAAGACTTTTGTTTCAGATGTAAAGATTTGATTGCAACTTGTTAATTCTGCATTTGAGTTTGTCATGAGGAATACGAAGGATTTCAAGGCTTGTAGAGCCCACACAATGAAGCCTTCAATGGGAGACTTTTTTGTGTGCGTTGTTTTGCGCCTGCGCTGTTGTGTGTGCGCGCGCGCCTTGTTGACTTAAAGACTGGTTCTCCAAAGTCTCCCATTGAGGCTCGATAGAGGAACTTAACCCAAGGATACTGGGAGATTGTTTGTTGAAATGGCCAATGGGGTCGGAATGGGATTGGAATTAAATTTACCTCAACTTCGCAGTGCTGGTCCCCTTCGTTAGACTGACTGGATTGTTTGAAATCCTCGGCAGACTCACCAGCATTTCCAGAACCTTGGGAGGTAGTCTGGGGCCTGTGTGAAACAAATAAACAAACAAATTACAAACATATTCTAGTGATTAGTCATTGAAAAGTGAAAAAAGAAAAATTAACTGGAGCGGAATTGGAGCGGAATTTCATTCAGAGACACAAGGGGCCAATTTCATTAAGCTCTGGGACGCATCGCATCTATGCGGAGAGTCCATGGAGAAAGGAGGCTTCTTAACTCTGCGACGCGTCGTAAGTTTTATGAAATCGGCCCCGGGAAAACTGTACTAACGCTCTAACAACTGAGCTATCCAGCCCTACGTTGACCGTGTCCCTTTATAGTCAAGTATCTTAGTTGGTTTGATTACCATGCTAGGGTTTAAGTCTGCCAACATTTAAGTCAAATTCAGGCATGCAACTTTGACTTTCCAAAAGAAGAGGAAATTCTAATCTTTACCATATTTTGTACAGTGTTTTTCACTTTTCAATGGCATAAGAGTGAAGTGAAAAAAGAGGAAATCGGCTGATCCGAGGAAAAGTTGCATGCCTGCAAATTCAGTTTGGCTCCCAACAGATGAACATGGCACACACAATTGCCAATTTATATTCAGACGTAAGTAAAAGAAGATCATAACTTAAGTATAATCTCATGAAAAGAGGTTTATAGAACAAACATTTAAATTTTCATAACTTTGGAAAACATTTCTGAATTCGTTTAACTTCACCCCCCCCCCCAAAAAAAAAAAACCAGTGTTAGTTACAAAGTAATGAAATGTGCCTTGCCAATGACCTGAAAGTACTTTCAGTCACTGAATATACATGAGTGTGGTTTCTGAGCAAGGAGAAGACAAAGGTATATTGGACAATTAGCAGCACAGCTTACAGGAGCTTGTAACAAGTTCCCTAGCCCTTTGTTCTCCTTCGAAATGACTTGATCACTCTTGTCCTTTGTCTTGATCTAGCCTTCCAAATACTAAATCTCTTGGAAACGTTTATGCCTGGAAAAAGAAACCATGGTTCCTTGAAAAAAATCTCGCCAAATACCCTTAAAATGAAAGAATTTCATTGTGCAATCCTAAAAAATGCCAAAGGCCCTCAAACGAAATATCGCAAAAAAAATCTAGAAAAAAAAGGGCAAACTCCTAAAAGAAAAGAAGGATTAATTACTTCAGCGTACAAGTTAACCAAACAGCATACGAGTTGCTTGCCGTACGACTTGAGCAGAGTATGAGTTTTACCAAACAAACAGCGTATGAGTTGGTGTACAAATTGATCGGCGCATGAGTTGAACTGTTTTGTAGCCAATTTTCCTTTTGTTTAATTTGATAGTTCAAATTTTGGTTGATGGTTTCAAGACAGTGTTGACACTGTTCCTTGTCTTGGAATTTGTAGGGCTACGTGCTATCCTCAAAGCTGACAAGAGGATTCTTTCTTATAACTATTTTTGACTGAATTTTTTACATTGAAATATTTTTTTTTATATTAAAATGACTTGGAGTTAGGAGGGCCTGACGCGTTACGATTCTAGTCCTAGCAGGATCTTCCTTTCTCAAAGGCTAAAAGGCGCCATTTAGCCTTTGAGAAAGATCCTGCTGGGATCAAAACGCATCAGGCCCTTCTAACTCCAAGCATTTGATACAATTATTTCAGGTAATTTTGGCCGATGAGCAGTTTGCAGCAGTTTATTACTTGTATCAAAATGACTTTATATAAATTGTACAAAATTGTGGCATTAAACATTGATAAAAAACAACAATCAGTGCATGATTAGGCCGCTAGACCTAGGCCTAAGCCAACTTAGTACTTGAAAAAGTGGGCAAAAAGAATTAGGCGTAGGCTTATCCCTCGAGATGAACTTGAAAGTTGAAGCAACATAGGCCTATTGCAATTGTAAATCAACCATTCAATATTGAAGTAGGCCTAGGCCTACAACTTAACTGCAAGTAAACGCTTCACAAAACAATGGTTATCAAGATGATTTTGCCTTGCAAGAATAAGAGTGAAGGGAAATAATCCGCAGACCATGACCCATCAAATTCTTTTTGTCCAAAGAACAACAGCCATCATCATGTCTGTTGTTAGTCGAGTGTTAAACTTCCAAATTTAGCATGAACTGATGGAACAAAACCACTTCCATCCTGCGTTAATATCGAGCGTAATTCTTACAATCTCAACCCATATAAAATACCTAGACTTCATTTATCACTTCCATGCAAAAGTACACTTCACAAATATTAAACAAAGCGAAACAATAAGGCGATTTCATGATTAGATGGCCCCAGTTTTGACGAACACGTGTTTCCATTCAGTGCCAGGAAATGAACCATATCGCCATTTTACCCCTCACTTTAACAACGAAAAAGAAGGATAAAATTACAGATTTACGGCCTGAAAAAGACTTAAATACGTAGTAACAAGCAAATACAATTCATTCGATGATTCTGAAATAGAAATGTGTGCATTTAATAGGAAATATTTACCGTGGAATAGAATCTTCGTAATCGTTTGACATTCTTCTTTCACGTACAGCGGGAAAAAGACAGAGTGAGGAATGACTGGTACGAACGTGCTTTTCATAAAAATGTATCCTTACGCCTATCCGGCAGTAACACCTTTCAGACAAAGACACTCCAAAACCCCCTAAATGCCCAGAATTTATCATAAATACCTCTTTAAAAAACTCTTCTAAAATTATAAATAACTGATATTTTTGTAGATGCTAAAGATCCGTTGTTTTTGTTAAAAATAAATATAATAGAATATTAAAAGCGTAGTGATATTTGAGGACTTCACTGAGTGAAAAAGTGCCGGGTGTCGTACACGCATGTGGGTGATGACATTGCGCAATGCCGATCGTGAATTTACATAAAATAAATTATCATGCGATGACGTGCGATATTTGGAGATAGAAAATTACTACACATCCAAATGAAATCATAGTGTTGTTATGTTCAGGGAAAAAGAATGATTAAGATGGAAAACCTAACAAAGATATGTGAGTGGGTAAGCACCGACGTATGTGATTTCAAAGAAATTTAAGTGTTATCAATGACAATCGGAAACGGTGACAAAGGAAAAGGGGGCGGATCAAAACGCCCACACTCACATTTTATCAAAGTGTACCGAAGTTTATTATCATCACCCGCAACATTGAATATTTTTCGCAACAATAACTTACAGACATTTTCATTAATGTTGCACTTTATTTATGCTAACATCAAGAATGTTCAATACAGTATTATATGCAATGATGAATGTAAATGTCAAGTATTTGTTCTGCTTATCTTTTTCTTTTTTGATTGATTGACAAAGCACTTGCCATTCTACATAGCACCGGAAGCATCCTTCCTCCAAGCAGTAGCCAATTTACTAAAGCCGACCCTGCTTAGCACAAAAACAACTGATAACCATGAAATATCTGTCTTATTAAAAACCAGGATTAGCAACCATATTTCCTTATGTTGTCAGTGTATCACTTGTGATTGTCCCTTTGGCTTTTGTTCGCTGACCATGAATATCAAATGAAAATTTTAATGGTGGTTTGTTTTATTGAGCAAGACATTTTGTGCTAAGCAGTTTTGTGTGTGCTTAACAGCTCCATGAATTAAATGGCCCCAGATAATTGCTACTTCCTGTTCATTGTCTGATATTATAAAATTTAATTAGTAAATTGCTCAACAGGTTAGTATCATTATTTGTGAAATGCCATGTGCGTTTATCTATAATTTATTAAATTAAATCACATTGATTTTGATTAGATTTCTAATGCATCATAAAGTGCGCCCTCCGGCGACAAGTGTTTTTAATTCTTCCCAGTTTTTACGTAATACCAATTTAGTCGATCTTTGTACATGAATTTATAATGCACTATGAAAATACATGTACTTCTTTATTTAGAAGTGAAAATGGTTACAGTTTTGCAATGAATTATTGAATCTTGGGTTTGCGATGGGGACACCTCTACCATGTTCTTTTGATGTAATATAATGCACTTTTTGTAGGTCCATGGGCCGCTATTTGGGCTTAAGTCATTGATCATAATTCAAATGTTCTGGGGCCAATTTCATAAAACTGTTAAGCACAAAAAATTGCTTAGCACAAAAATGTCTTGCCCGATAAAACAAACCACCATTGAAAATTCCATTTGATATTCATGGTAAGCGAAAAACAGCCAAAGAACAATCACAAGTGATACACAATACGTGGAAATTTGGTTGTTAACCCTGTTTTTATTAAGACACAAGTGTCATGCTTAGCACATTTTTGTGCTGAACAGTTTTATGAAATTGGTCCCTGGTTTTGTCAGTTTGTTTATTTGTTTGTTTGATTTTATAGTTTGATTTTTTATTTTTCAAATGTTTAATTAGAAATGTGACAATTACTTTTTTCAAGTTTTCTGTGACCCCCCCCCCCCAAAAAAAAGACTTCCATTTTATTTGATTTTATGGTGACATCATAGAGCTTTATTAAAATTAATTTTAATATAGCTCTATGGGTGACATACACGAAAAGGGATTGGAGTTATCAGTCCATAATAAACTGATCGGTTTGGAATGGTGCCGTTTTATTTGTTTGATTAACCAATGTCTATTCTGGATCATAATATTTCCCCCAGCACTAGTGAAATAAAAAAAAAAAAAAGAATCCTGACTATATTTCCACCTTGTATAAACCTTAGTCCACCTCACCAATCCAAGTTATCGAAATTCTTACAGAAATTCAATATCCGTACATATCACACTTTAATTATTCGGTATTTTTATTAGGATAAATTATTGTGTATCACGCATGCACATGATTGGTTGAAAGTCTTGGCAAAAAAAAGTTTCACCAGAAAAGTTGAACAGCGCCCTCACACTTCAGTAATTAATTGCAAAAATAGTCAGGTTACCGCCTTCATAGGTTTCATATCATTAATTTCAGGTTAATTGACGTCTGAGTACCTGCCCGTATACAACTTTGCAAGGTTGTTGACAAATTTTTGCCGGTTCAGTTACGATCGTCGAAAGAATACTTTGGAAATACTCTTATAATTCCGAATTTTGGCGCATGAAGGACTCACAAGTGATTGAGGCATTGGAGGCTAGATTAGCTCGAGAATCTGTTGTTAGGTGAGTTTATAAAAGATTCCGCAAAATGTTTTTATTGATGATTTCGCTCCAACTTTTAGACTGGTGTTGGTTGTCATTTTGTCAATAATGTTGACTGCATTAATATATTCCGTGTACAGTCACCGAGGATGGTGGGCGGAGTTGGGGTGTTGTGGGGGCGTTTTTCAATATACTTGTCTAGTTCATTATCGTACGTGCAGTGTATATGCATTAATCTTCACATCATTTGCTAACGAAAGAGATAATTAATTTCTCTTTAAGTTCCAGCAAATTGTTTTAGCCTAGTCTAGGGCGGCCTAGGATTTATGAAAAATTACGAGAAAAATATGCAGAATCCAGTGTTTTCCAAAGACTCGTTCTCAATTAGGCCTAGTATTAAAGCAGACCTGCAGTTTCCCAATAGGCCTACTTGACTTGACGATAAATCACTCAAATTAATGACATTTTCAATAAAATTTTATTTTTCAAATGCTTGGAATCGTGATAATTAGGGCTTAACGTTTCAATGGCAGTAGCAGAATCTTAATTTCTTTATCGAAGGCGAAATGACAACACAAGTTTCTTTCATGTTCTTGTCCTCTTGTCATTAAAACATTAGACCTAGTAATTCCAAGCACTTTAAATAAATTTCACGTCATTAAAATTTGGCTGATGACCAGTTTGCAGCGGTTTATTTACTTTGTATTTTATGTGAGACCTTGCAGCTAGGAATAGTGAAAAGATTAAAAATCATTAGGACTGAAATGAGACACTGGCAATTTAGGAAAATTGACTTGGATAACTAACACTTAAATCGTAAGATGTTACCAGCTTCATCTAATTTGGGGCCAATTTCATAAAGCAACTTCACCAAAATTTGTTTTTAAGCATGAAAAGTCTTCCTTGATCAAACGATTATTGATCTAAAATTTTCATGTGATGTTTACTGCGGCTTTTGACTTGTATTCAACAATTGTTTGCTGAGCATAACATTCATAAAGAGTTTTGGCTGGCATACTGATTAAATTTACCAAGCTTTTTTGGTGCTTAAAGAGCTCTCTGAAATTGGCCCCTGGTGACGTTCCACTCATGAAGTGCTCTGGTGGGTCACATTTGGTAATGTCGTAATCAGTCTCTGTATTTCAACCTATAGGGTTCATGGCCATTCTTATTACCTCTACGGGGCTACCCTGAGATTTATGCAATCAGGTTCAAAAGTCAGGCCGTTTCCAATCAGTTATTATTCCCAGGGAAGTTTCTGTATTTCCTAGGCAGATGAAAGTTGGAAACATACTCCGATATTTACACAGCATCACCAGAGAGTTTGACTTTGAGTGATGGATTTTTATCAATAGGTTTTCGTTGAACTGTCTAAAAAGTTACAGAAATATACTTTTTAGTTGTTCAGTGATCTACATGTATCTGAACTTCAAGTCTTGTATTTATCAACAGAATATGTAGAGAAATTTAGAGATTTTTAATTTTATTTTAATAAAGGATACAAGCAATTCATAAATTTAACCTATTTTTTTGTTAAAGATTAGTCTGATATGTATGCTTCGGGGGCGTGATTTGTCAGGATAAATGCTGATTTCAGGAATTTTTTTGTCACTTTCTTATAGTACAAAAAGGTAGGAGATAAATGATTTTCAGGATTTTTTTTTCACCATGTTTTCAGGATTTTTTTTATATCAGTGCAATCACAACCCTGATGCTTTGTACAGCTAAGATCCTATAAGTTTTGCTGTAATAAATAAGTCTTAATTAAGATTACCAAAGTATTTAACTACAACCTTGGGGCTTTGTCCGGTTAAATCTTAACAATTCCAACCGGGATTTAAGAATAATAACCACATCCCACCCGACATGATTAACACAAAGTCCGATAAGCTGTTACACTTGTCATCGGGCAACACTGGATCCCCATTGTGATTATGTAACCCGTGGCCTTTGTGAACACTTCTAGGACGTGCATGTAGGATGGCAGCACTCCCTGACATATCACCCGTGTAGACTATTGGTTGGGTATACCCATGTACATTACCCTTATGTACCCACCCCTATGCACCCATGGCCACTCTGTGTGTGTTTAAAGCCCTTCTCTTATCTTTTCTTCTGCCGGATCCATGACTAAGAGCCCATGATTCAGTCCAATCCGTTAATGACGTACACGTACTACATGCCAGTATGTAAAGCTGGTTCAACGTTGATCTGTAGTAACACAAACCTGTCTGACTTTTTAAAGTTAAATCCCGAAGAAAATTTGCTAAATGGACGGAGCACAAGGCCCGATGAAGGAGGATTTTATACTGTGACTTTTATTGAATATCTGGAACGTTTTAATCATCAGAAGTTTGACTTAGAATCAGTGAGAATATGAACAAGAATCAGGTATTGTACTTTCTGTTTCAGTCACGTCGTCGTAGTCAGGGGAAAGTAATTCAATATTTCCACTGTGGCATAGAGGCATTTGAACTTATCGCTTTTGTTAGTGCACAATGCAAGTAAATTCAAAGTCAGTGCTACAGAAACCGCAAGAAGTACTTATGAATTTTTATTGAAATATGAATCGCCTATGGAGAGCAAGTTTGATTAAATGTTTTTGTTAAAGTAGATTATTTACATTCATTCTATTTTAAGTAAATACAGTGATGGTCTTACTAATCTGTTTTACAGTACAGTATGTATCTAGGCCTACTTACATTCTGTATTATAAAGCTGCTCTGGATAAGGGGGTCCAGTAGGTTTTAGCCCCGCCCCTTGTTTGTGTTCCACTCCTACATGTATTTTGTATATTAAGTTGAATCGTTTACGTTTTTTGTCCAATAGGCCTATACAATCAGAGATGCCACTTTTCAGGGTTTTGTCTCAGAAATTTCAGTGACAAACAGTAGGCCTGAAGTTTGATTTCAGTCTGAAACTTACAGAAAAAAAATAAGCACTTTTTTTTTTAAAGGAGGTAAGGATAGTTTCAGGTTTTTCTGGACTGGGTAAAGGTATTTTTGACAGTTTTTTTCATGAAATTCTGGTGGCATAATACAAGTACCGATAATTATAGTCTGCCTTGAGGCTCTTCACTAAATGACATTAGTAAAAAATCAGACATTAGTTGTACATTTAATGTGTATTGTCTGATTTTGTGTGTGTGGGAGGGGGGCATTTTAAACATTGTTAAGGAAGTTGTTTGAAATCCTTATTTCCCCATTTTCCTTCTTTCATTTTCTCAGGGCTTCATGATCTTGGGTCACTTGCTGCTTCAATATTTATCTGTCCCACCCCACCCCAAGGAGGTCATTGTCATTTAAAATGAACTTTAGAAGACAAAAAAACATTACTGCCCTGTGCTTGATGAGTAATTAGCCTGTTAGCGTTTTACCCAAACAACCATGTGACATCACAGGGTTGAAAATAGTTGCTTAGGGTCATAGTTAATTTTAATTCCAACTTTCCTCTGACACCAGACATCAAACCAGGATGTTGGTAACAAGCTTTGGACTGTTCAAACAGAATTTTGATAATGGATAAAATTGCTTACTCACTCTTGCACACAATAGTCATATCATTAATAAAATCGGAAGAAATTTAAGAACTGTCCACGAATTTTTCTTTTGAATAGGTCTCCAATCCCTGTATAGTGTTACCCTGTTTACTAAAGTTTGGTTAAATTTATCCCATGACCATACTTGGTTCGTCAACGTCCCACAGACTTTTTTAAGCTTTACCTCGTTTGGGCCAACCCCTTCATGTTCAGTCAGGCATTTGAAATACAGTAGTGAGTCAGACTGGCATATTAGTTGTGTGGTGAGCTATGAATGGTCTCTGTGCCTACGTTGTTGTGTCCTATTTGTAAAGAACGACTTTAAAGGGACCGTCCCGTCTATTGATCAGGTTGGTTTGCGTCCGGAGTTTGGAGTGTTTTGAGGCCAGTATATTTTATTACAGTCTTAGCATTGTGCACCACTTGAGGCACTGTAGGCTATGTGTCCCTCGACCATTTAATTTCATCGGCATCAGCATATGAAATTTCTTTGGATGGATTCAGGAATTTTTTGTACTACAGTGGGATTTTAATGGAATTTTGTTGGATTCATTGAAAACTGTAGCATTTTGTTTAATTATGTTTGAGTCAGGAACCCTTTGCCAAATACTCCCCATTGGTTAAGGTAAGACAAGCAAGGAAAATGAATGGGTGTTTTTAAATTTGAGTAAATTGTACAAAATTTGACTTCACTGCGACTTAAGCCAAGGTAAGGAACATTTTTGACAAGTTGATCTCTTAATATACTGTACTGTAATTTCTTTCAATCTGAATCTCTGAACAAAAATTGTTTTCTCAAGACATCACCTTAAAATGTGTAAGTTGATAAATGTCTTAATGTCTAGAATTTGTATTACAAATAGATATGTGGCTGCTAGATTTGCATTCTTCATAGTTTGAAATAGAAAGTGCAAATAGTTCATTTTTGAGGTTTTTGGTTAAAATGATCCCCAAATGAGATTCCCTTTAAAGCTGAACTGGAAGGTAAGTTTAATATAAAAGCTGAAATTCACTGTCAATGAAGGATTTAAAATGACTCTGGGTCGATGTGTCACATTCTATTCGCATCTAGTCAAAGCAGCCCCAACATTTATTTCCGTATCGGGCAAAAATGCTGGAGTCAGACACCTTACAAACTTCTCCATTGTGAACACACGTAGCTTTTTGTTGGGTGCACGGCTATGCTCTTTAAAAGCAGAGTTGTTTTCCCCAGTTTGTCAGTGACACAAGCATACAAGAAGTTCACATGAATTTCAGGTGCGCATTCAATCATACACGTAACGTGGTGAAATCAGGCATGGGAATGACATTTGTACAAGAGGAAAAATTCTTTCCGATGGAGATCATTGGTTCATATGGAGGCGTAGACTAGTTTGTGTGTCAACAGGTCCATGTATTTATACTCTGATATGTTGCTCATCTATCAATGAATTGGTTTTGTTCGAGATTTGATTGGAATAATAGTGGATATTGCTACCGGTTCGACTGCTGGATATCTCATTGATGGTTGAACCACACAGTGCGTTCACTGCATTGCAAAGTTACTTCGACCGTCAATGTCAAATAGTCACAACTCACTCCTCATTGATCGTTCTGAATTTCAAGTTGAGTATCAGTCATGGAAATCATCAAAAAACTCCACAAAGCTCTCCAAATAAAGTTGGATGATTACTGGAAACTTCCTTGAAAATTTGGATATTGATATTTTGTGGACTTCTACATTAGCAACTGCCAAAATGAATATTCGGCAGATTCTCCATGACAACATGAGCGCTGGTAAGTTCGCTTGTTCAGACTGTATTCCGACAAACCATAGATTGTTGTTGTTTGATAGGAATTTGTTTTGCTACATTGTAGTCCTGGTTGGTCATAAGCCTAAGGATTGATTCAAATTGCAACAAAGTACTACCTATGGATTTATCAGAAGCAATTTATTGAGGATATCATGTCAAATTCTCCTTACTATCATAAACCAGGAAATTAATGGGTTTTTTTAGGGGAAAGAGGTGGCCCCCGGGAAAGCCAAATTGCTGAAAGGGGAAGTATTCAAAGTACAGGTATACTATTTCCCATGTAAGCGGAAGGGAACATGAGCACTTTTGGAGTGTGAAGTTTTACACGTTTTTACGTAGTGTATAATTTCCTGCAATAAATATTATCATTGTTATAATGATTTTTAGTTGGGGAGATTAAATTCACATTAGGCTTCACGTCAGTGAAGGGCAAGCCTAATTTTGCAATGAAGTAATGCAGGCCTTGCGCTAACAATTTTTCCTGGCTAGCTCTCTCTGGGCCAGCTCAATACTTCAGATTTTACTAGCCTGCTTGGATTTTTACTAGCCCGTACATACATGTATGTTGATCCATACCTTAAGATGTAGGTTCTTATTTTTTTTTACTAGCCCACCGGGCAACCAAGGAAGTGAGTCTAGCTAGCCCAGAGTGGTTTTTGCTAGACATTGTACGCAGGGTTCTAGCCATGGTGGGCGGCGCTGGGCGGGCCAGCCCGGCACTGGAAATTTGCGCCCACAACGTAGGTCTGAAATAAACTTTGCCGCCCAGCACAAATTTCCTCAGAGTGAATAAAAGTATTGCCAATATCGTGAATTTTGATCACATTCCTGAATTAAAGTTCACTCTTTTCTGTTATACACCTGAAATTCATTGAATATTAGTCCTTAAAATGTAGCTTTATAGAATTAAATGGCGCTGCCGTCGAAACGGTGAAAATGTTGGCCCTGGACCTTGATCATGTTGCGCTGCATTTTTCTTACCACGGCTCAACTTCATTTCTAGAGCCCACCACTAAAATTGGTCTGGCTAGAACCATGATTGTACGCGGGGCTTAACTCGAGCTCTGTAATGTTTTGACTATAATCAATCCATTTGAATTCTAGAATGGAATCCTCAAGTTTCCATGATTAATACAAGGCATTTGTAAATTGTAAAAAAAGTTACTCTATACAGCTCAATCACTCTTGGAATGTTTTGTTTGGGGAATGAAATAAGAAATTAGAGAACATATGTGGAATCCTCGTGTTCTTTTTTTTTTGGGGGGGGGCCAATATGCAAATTATTATCTCCTTTCCACATGACCAGGATCAAATTCCTGCTGTCGTTAGAAAGTAGGAACGTTGTCAAGTTTTCTCGAAAGGTGGAGCGGCTAAAAAAAGAAAGTGACGCTGGTTTTCCCTGGCCTAAACAGGAGGTAATTATAGCCTTCCCTTAGTTCCTTCCCTTCACGGGTTCTGTGGAAACGAAGACGTGACCTTCATGAAATGAAGTTGCAGCACTTGAGTGTGTTTGGCTTGCTTAAATTCTTTTGCGAATTGTAAGATGATGTTTTTATCAGCATTAGGTTCATTTCATTTTGGACTTTAGAAGGTATTTCGATTTTCTCTATCAGTTGAGTGTTTGTTTGAAATAAATTGAACCTGTTGTATTGGCATGCAACTTTTCGTCAGATCAGGTTTTCACAAAGCACTAAGATTAATCTTAAGATGAGTTGCTTAGTATTTTCATAGTGATTTGTATTGTGAAATCACATGTTGCTTAGCAATTAAGACGAATTCACATTTACTGTCAGATCAATCTTATTAGTGCTTTGTGAAATCGCCCTCTGGTGGTTTCCTTTTTTTTTCACTCTTATGCCATTGAAAAGTGAAAAAACACTTTTCCTCATTTTTTGTATTGTGTTCAAGTTGCTGCGTCTGTGTATGAAAGGATGAAAATCTGAAAATTCCGAATAATTATTCTTATTAAACTTTTTCAGTTTTTATATTAAAAATGTATAAGTTAGGTTTTCTTTTCAAAATTCATTATTTGGCTTTATTCATGCAATGGTTTTCTAAAAATATAATCTGATGAACCCGGCAATTTAATAGAACACCCCTGCCCAACAATAAAAGTTCCACCCCCTCTCAACTCTTGTCAAAGAGATTTTGTGGTGAGAATCAAACATATATATTAACACATTGATGACACACTGTTCTATTTTTACATCTGTATCACTACAATTCAGTAATTGATTTTATTACACTACCATAAAATGCAGCTGATAAGCATAAGAGATACGGTACAGGTATTTGCTTAAGAGTCAGAATACCAAAAGAATGGGGCGTGAGTTAATGTGCATTGTACATTGGACATATATGCATGTGTGCAAATATTGAACAGAAAACCCCAAACCAAATCTGTTCTTGTTAGGTGTTCGGGTTCAAGCCGAACACCTATTGTTATTGTTAGGTGTTCGGGTTCAAGCCGAACACCTATTGTAATTGTTCGAGTTTTTTTTTTTTTTTTTTTTTTCTCCTTCCGCTCAAACTTGTCAGCAGGACTTCTATATCACAGTTACAAGATATTGACTTGTAACTTGGTGGGAACTTCGGTCATGATCCCAAGTTGTATTTAGAAGATTGACGTCATGATGACGTCATCGGGTATCAAATTACACGCGTTTTTAGGAAAAACTTTGGTGCTTTATAACTTGAGAACCAAATGACCTACGATTTTGATATTGACAAATGTTACTCACCACATGAATCTCAACAATTAATATATTCAATGTTGTGTACAAATGACCTTCACTTCCGGTGTTACCGGAAGTTGACGTTTGACTCAAAATAACTCGAAAACGGAAGGATTTGGGCACATAAAACCTCGCGGGGTAAAAGATAGAGTAGGTCTTAAGCTTTCAGAAAATATAAACGATGACGTCATACGGGCTGTATAGCGCCCTCTATGGTGGATTAAAGATATACAGTGATTACGTAATCCAAAAGTAAACAACGGATTTCCGCCAAATTTGGTGAGTGTGAAGCATTGATGCACCTCGACATACGTGTGAAGTTTGAAATCTGTGACGTCATTCAACCGGAAGTTATGCATTTTTAAAGGAAACATGATGTAATTATTCAAATACTGTTTATTCGGTATTTACATGACGTACATCGGTGCAAATTGCATATTGTTTACATCGTACGCATTCGATAATTTCTGCAAATTTTCAGTTGTTTGTGATTAACTAAACGGAAGTTATCGCCCTGACAATTTTACATTTTTTAAAGGTGACACGATTTTCTATACGCTATCAGTCAGTGTACTTGTACGAATACACTGTGCAATCAGCATGATCAGTATTTGCTCAGTCACACAATTTAAGTGTATTTCAATATGCCATACATGCGTTCCATCAAACATTCTCATAACAACAGTTCCAGTACGAAATGAGACCCCGAACACCTAGTGGTTGTTCCCACAACCACAATGTCTAGTTCGATTTTTTTTTGTTTTTTTTCATTTTTTTTCATCCCAAACTTGTCAGCAGGACTTCTTGGTGACAGGTACAAGATATCGACATGAAACTTGGTGGGAACTTCGGTCATGATGCCAAGTTGTATTTAGAAGATTGACGTCATGATGACGTCATCGGGTATCAAATTACGAGCGTTTTTAGGAAAAACTTTGGTGCTCCATAACTTGTGAACCAGATGACCTACGATATTGATATTGACATATGTTACTCAACACGTAAATCTCAACAATTAATATATTCAGTGCTGTGTACAAATGACCTCCACTTCCGGTGTTACCGGAAGTTGAAGTTTGACTCAAAATAACTCGAAAACGGAAGGATTTGGGCACAAAAAACCTCAATGGGTCAAAGATAGAGAAGGTCTTGGGCTTTCAGAAAACATAAACGATGACGTCATACGGGCTATATAGCGCCCTCTACGGTTGATTAAAGATATACAGTGATTACGTAATCCGAAAGTGAACAATGAATTTCCACCAAATTTGGTATGTGTAAAGCTCTATTGCATCTTGACATGTTCGTGAAGTTTCAAATCTGTGACGTCATTCAACCGGAAGTTATGCTCATTTAAAGGGAAAATTATGTAATTATTCAAATACTGTTTACTCAGTATTTACATGACGTACATCGGTGAAAATTGTAAAATATATACATCGTATGCATTCAATGACTTCTGTAAATGTTCAGTTAGCTGTGATGAACTGACCGGAAGTTATTGTCCAGCCAATGTTATGTATATTTAAAGGTGACACCATTTTCTATACTCTATCAGTCAGTGTACGAATACAGCAATCAGTATGATCAGTATTTTTGTTCAGTCACGCAGTTTAAGTGTACATGTATTTCGATATGCCATTACATCAGGGACGATTGATCAAAATACGTTCCAATATGTTCACATAACAGTTCCACTACGAAATAAGACCCCGAACACCTAGTGGTTGTTCCCACAACCACAATGTCTAGTTTTTATGTAGGTTTGTAATGGAGGCGTGTTTACTGTACAGCCCACGTCCGGGTTCCATTACATTGGCACATAGTGATTATGAAGATGATTATTATCATATTCCTAGTAAATTTGTAATAACAACGAATGAAAAAAGGTATTTATTTCCTGTAGAATTCCAGGGATGGGGAAGTGCTTTATACATTTAGAACTGTTTCTCGCTAAAATTACCACAAGTCACTTCCTTTTTAGAACTATGGAGGTAGAATGGCCTCCATGATATAATGGAGTGACGTAAGTGCTCGTTGAGGCCATTATCTGAGGTTTGATGCGGGATTCCCCCCTACTGACCCCTTAGGCCACTGGCCATGATAAAAATCTGCCCGGCCAATTTCATAGAGCAGCTTAATCACCAAAATTTGCTTAAGCACCAAAATTTGCTTAAGCACCAAAGTTTGCTTTGAAAAGTAGCAAAATTTGCTTTTAAAAGCACCAAAAACCTTGGTGAATAAAATCATTATGCCAGCCAAAACTCGTTGTGACTGTTATATGCTCAGCAAACAATGGCCGAATACAAGTCAAAATCAGTAAATATCATCATGAAAATTTGGTTGGTTATCCTGTTTATTCAAAGAAGACTTTTCATACTTTTAAAGCAAATTTTGTGCTTAAGCAGCTCTATGAAATTGGCCCCAGGTCTAATGGTCAGTTACCCCCTAGAGTAATAACACAATCTTCTTCAGCCACTGGAAAAAAATTGATGTTTAAAAAATCGATTTGAACCTGTTCTACTGATTTGCAAAAGAAAACATCAAACAGAAGTGATTTAAATTCTGTTTTGGGACTGGTATTTTTTGTTTTGTCATCATGCATGGGGGGTTTGTCTTTTTGCTAAATACCTTTTACGAACGCATCAATGAATCACAACAACTCAAGGATTGTTGTTGTGAAACCTTATTTGATACTGGAGGTCACTCTTTTGTTGTTGTTGTTTTTTTTACCATAAATTGGTTTGGGAAAGAATAGTTTCTCGTTCTTTGTGGTTGACAGAAGAGTTAGCATGACAGTTGGTTGTGTGAAAGCCGGTCTTGTGTCAGACGACGTCTGACATGTGTGATGTCATTTTTACAAATGAAGTCATACTGAAATAGGTTCCAATTAAAAAGCACACACCCTAAAACTGCTGGGGCCAATTTCATAAAACTTTCATAAGCACAAAAATTTGCTAAGCATGACATTTCTGTCTTAAAAAAACATAGGGTGAACAACCAAATGTCTATGTGTTATGTATCACTTGTGATTGTTCAAATGGCTGTTGTTCGCTGACCATGAATATCAAATGGAATTTTCAATGGTGGTTTGTTTTATTGGGCGAGATATTTTAGTGCTAGGTCAATTTTTGTGCTTAACAGTTTTATGAAATTGGCCCCTGATGAATATGAAGCAGAGTACTAGCTTGTACAAACAAGAATATTTATCTACCTTCCCTGTAATCTTGAAGCCTGTTGCTAATGCTGTGTTGATTGAAAGTGTGTTGCCCTCTGTTATGTACAGTATGTACATGTTGCTGTCTCCCAAATGAGATGTGAACATTTCACTGTTTTTGTTCAATTCAATTCAATTGACTTCAATGACATTTATTTCCATCTATAATCAAAACAATAAGCAATATAAAAGTAAAGAAATGAAATATGTAGATATCTATGGAGGCACGGTGACAAAAAGTCGTAGCTTATAAAGACATGCCGATAAAGTTTTAACGTAATGATACAATACAATACAGAAAACACTAACAAGTAATGGAGACACATAGACATCAAAGACTGGACAGACAAATAAAAGAGAACAGCAAGCTAACAAAAACAAACACAAACACACAAACAAGCAAAAAATAAACAAATAATATACAAGCAAGAAAAAATATTGAACAGTTCATGATTATCTGGGTTAAAACAAGAGAGAGCACCAGTAAAAATATGATAGTTGAATAATATAAATCAAAATAATACTGGCTGAATATAAACAAATATAAGCAGGCAGCAGCGCTGTTGGGTGTCTGTTTGTTTGTTTGTTTGTTTTTTGGGGTATTTGTTTGTTTGTCTGTTGGTCTACTCATTGGAACATGGTATTGCTATTACAATGCCATCTGCAATTATATACTTGTTAGTTGTTTGTATTCATTTTATTTGCTTGTCATTATTCTATTATTTCCTCTTGCCTCATACTTACAGGAAACAGGAAAGTTACTGCCTTGATCGTAGCCTCGTTTAGGTTGACCTATAAAAGAATGAACTTTTTGTTTTCAAACTTTGAAATCTAGAAGGATATTATAATTATGTCCAACCACTGTACATGTGTTATGATCTTGTTCATTGCTTCTGACTGCCAAACGAACAAAGATAATTGACTATTAGGGACACCACCTACGTAGGGCTGGATGGCTCAGTTGGTAGAGCGCATGTACGGTATTCAGGAGGTCGCCAGTTCAAATCCCGCTCCAGTCATTTTTTTCTTTGTTCTCCTTTCAATGTCTTGTTCTGCAGTGTTAGCCAAGATGTCAAACACAATTGAAATAGACCAGTCCACGTTTGACGCACTGCCTCGTGGTCAACGTCTCAAGCTAGCCAAGAGGGCCCGACAGGAGCAACTCAGAAAGTACTATGCCAGAGAGAGGGAGGAACTAAGGGCTCAGGGTACCTCTAAGATGCAGCCCCGTACGCCCAACAAGAAGGGCACCCAGGTCAAATTCCACCTAGCCAACCAGCTACGGGATGCCATCACCAGATTTGACGTCAAAGAAGGTACTGCTGCCTATAAATCAAGGACTGACTCAGTCTCTTATCCTGCTTTGAGGAGCCCGGAGGTTGGTTCAACAGGTGACCATGGAAATTATACCATCTTTGTTGAAAAAAAAGTACCAAATATTTGACTTTTCACCCCAAACTTTCTGACAGAATTTGGATTTTGTTTTACTTTCCCTCCAACAGTACTAGCATTATTGGACCAGGGAGCAGATCCAAATACGTCTTCAGAGAGTGGTGTCACCGTTCTACATCAGGTGAGCAGTCCGTCGTCATGGCAATGCCACTGGGTTGCCATGGCAACACCAGTCTGTGCCATGGCAACCAGGGTTCTAGCCAGACCAATTTTAGTGGTGGGCTCTAGATATGAAGTTGAGCCGCGGTGAGAAAAATGCAGCCGCAACATGATCAAGGTCCAAGGCCAACATTTTCACCGTTCCGACGGCAGAGCCATTTATTGGTATAAAGCTACATTTTAAGGACTGATATTCAATTAATTTCAGGTGTATAACAGAAAAGAGTGATCAAAATTCACGATATTGGAAATACTTTTATTCACTCTGCGGAAATTCGTGCCGGGCAGCAGAGCTTATTTCAGACCTACATTGCGGGCGCACATTTCAAGTGCCGGGCTGGCCCGCCCAGCGCCGCCCACCGTGGCTAGAGCCCTGATGGCAACACCAGTCTGTGTGTGGTTGACATTAGCACAGTGTATGTTGGGCTCAGAACTTGTAAACCCTTATTATTAACATGTTTTAGTCGACAAACATGTAGGCCTTTAAGCTAACCTATGTTTGTGTATGTTATGACCTTTAGGTAGGAGCTATAGTAACATCATGTGTCCATTGTCAGCTGGGATTGTGATTTTTCTTTGGGGGGGGGGGAAGGGTGCTGAAATTTGATAATAAGGATTGGTTCAGTGCCCGAGGGTTAAATATGAGGAAATGGTGAATTCATTCACATATGCTGTTACCGACATATATTTGTAGTCTAATATATATTTGTGTATTATTTCCTGGATGTATACATGATGTATAAACCAATACATATGTATTACAATTTGATCGAAAACATAAATTTAAAAAATGGAACTGGGTAATTTTCACTGAGACGGAAGAGCATTTAATGTTACCAGTATATAATAATGAATACATGAATTTATTCTATAAAGCAAATTATTTTTTAATAAATAATTTTTTTATAGATGCATTTGGGCATTTCCATTTTGTAATGTAAAGTTACCTCTTTTTTGCACATTTGCATGCATTTGTGGGAATCATAAGTGGTATACTTGCTATATTTTTAAATTGGAGCCTTTCAAGGAAGATTGATCAAGGAATAGGTCAAACTCACTGTTACCTTGGAATTGCCTATCTTCAATTTAATGTTGGCAACCAAAACACTTGTGATAGACATTGGGAAATATGAAATTTGGAAAATATAAGAATTGTATTCATATTTGTCTTCATATTTGTATTTTGACTCTCGGTTACCAGTGTTGTCTTGATGACAACCTAGCAGCAGCAGAGATCCTGGTACCCCGCGGGGCCAATATCAATGCACAGGACGATGATTGGTGGACGCCGCTTCACGCTGCCTGTGCATGTGACTTTGCTGAAATCACCCAGCTGCTTCTAAATGTGCGTACCCAAACCTCATCTTCATTTTCATTCTCTATGCTGTAATTCTGTGATTTTTGTCTTTTTAAAAGCGGGATCAGTTTTGGTGTGAAAATGGAGTGAAAATGGTTAATGCCTTTCATTGAGTGTACCGCATGGTGACATTACGTGGATAGCTGCTTCGCCACAAAGTGACATATGGTGTGCTGAAATAGTTAATGGATCTTCTGTCACTTTGTAGTAAAAGTAGCTATTTACGATAATGTCTCACTTTGGGTTGGAGCAGGATCTTTCTCAAAGGCTGCTTAGAGTTAGGAGTGCCTGAAGTTTTGATCCTAGTAGGATCTTTCTAAAAGGCTGCACAGAGTTAGGAATGCCCGATGTTTCGATCCTAGCAGGATCTTTCTCAAAGGCTGCTTGGAGTTAGAAGGGCCTGATGCATTTTCTCAAAGGCTGCTCAGAGTTAAGGCCTGACATTTTGATCCTGGCAGGATCTTTCTCCAAGTCTTTCTCTCTTTCTTGTTTTGCTTAGCATGGTGCTGATGTGACCCTTCTTGACATCGATGGTAACGTAGCTCTGGATCATACGGCAGAGGGCAGTGAAACTAGATTGATCATGGAACAACACATGCAGCAAGTTGGTAAGAAAATGACCAGGGGCACCAAGGCAATGACCAGGGGCACTAAGGCAATGACCAGGGGCACCAAGACAATGACCAGGGGCACCAAAGCAATGACCAGGGGCACCAAGGCAATGACCAGGGGCACTAAGGCAATGACCAGGGGCACCAAGGCAATGACCAGGGACATCGAGGCAATGACCAGGGCCGGGGCACCAAAGCAATGACCAGGGGCACCAAGGCAATGACCAGGGGCACTAAGGCAATGACCAGGGGCACCAATGGCCAGGGGCACCTAGGGTAGCAAGGCAAACACCAGGGCACCGTGACAATGACCAGGGGCTCCAAGGCAATGACCATTGGCACAGAGGCAAAGACCAGGGGCACCTAGGCAATGACCAGGGGCACCAAGGCCCCAATGCAATTATTGTTTTCCAAATTATCCCAGTTTGAAAGTGAACTTTATTATCAAATTTTTGAAAGATTTTAATCAATAATAATAAATTCCCCAAAAAGAGCTCCTAAGGTGTAATTCTGTTTCCTTGATTATAGGCGTGGACGGTAACACGTTGACGAGCGTCAAGCAACGAGATGCTGAGAGGATGTTAGGAGATGTCAAAGAATTCTTACTGACGGGAGGAAACGTCAACGCAACCAACGACAGACACACATCACTGGTAGGATATCAAGTGTCTAGAAATTTACAAATAAATGTTCAAAAGGAAAAGATTAATATTACCAAATTGTCACTATTTCATACATTTATGTACATTTTTGAATAATATTTTAAAAAACTAATTCAGAAATGTGGGCACTGCAATAGTTTTCAATACTATTTTTTTTTTAAATCTATAAATTCAGAAATGTGGCCACAGCATTCCTGGTTCATTCAAATTGTCTGCGCTCTTTCCAAAAATATTTTAGAATTTCTGACTGTGTTTCAGAATGTGAGCTGAAACCTGATTGGTCCAAAGTTTTTCAGCATTCTCTCTGATTGGCTGAATTTTAAAGGAAGAATAGCTCACATAACAATCCTTAAACTGGGGCCAATTTCATAGAGCTGCTTAGCACAAAAATTTGCTAAGCATGACATTCTGTCTAAATAAAAACCAGATTAACAACAACATTTCCATGTGTTGTGTATAACTTGCAACAGCGCTCCGCACTAATGACGTCACACCATGCATGCACGTGCACACGTACTTCCACTCACCACACGTTTGCATGGCCACGTTGCAATGTCTCAGTTTCGGTGCTATTTTTAGCGCAAGTGCGCAGTGCTATTGTTCTTGGCTGTTGTTCACTGTCCATGAATATCAAATCAAATTGTTAAATGGTGGTTTGTTTTATTGGGGAAGCTATGTTTGTGCTAAGCATTTTTTTTGTGCTGAGCAGCTCTATGAAATTGGCCCCTGGAAACACACATATTAGGGGTAATACTCAACAGTATGAGTACGGGAGCCCTGATACTTTAAACTGATCTATTCATGTTCATTTTGTATTTTGGTGTTAAATGTGGTTCATAATTTTCCACCATTTCAAAGCTGCACATAGCTGCGGCCAACAACTATCGGACAGTGGCCAAGTACCTTCTGGATCGCCATGCTGACTTGGATTTGGAAGATGACGAAGGGATGACCCCATTGCATCTTGCGGCCAGATTCGGACATACCAAGATGGTCAAGCTACTGACCAGACGGAATGCCAATCCGAAGATCGCCAATGTGAATGACGAAAGACCAATGGGTACGTAGTCTTATGGGCCTTCACAAAATAGAGGCTCAGGCTCTGGCACCATTTTGTGAATCCATTTTAAAATAACGGGTATCAAAATAGAGGCTTTTGGCTGCGGTTCGGAAGTAGATTCTCTGGTTTGAAAAGGAAAACAGAGCTTCAGCTTCAATGACAAACCACAACCTATATGTTCAGCATATGGATGATCGAGAGTTTTGGAAAAGGGCCCAGTCTATGACCTCAATGTTTTTGGGCTCATGAGGGGGCTTTATTTATTTCCAAATAACACAATACCGTACTGCCTTAAAAAAAAATTGTTTGTAATGATTTAAATGTTCTAAATTTGTAAATCTAATTTGTTAAAACTATATCCAAATTGGATGTGTTTGTGTACCCCTAAGATGGCCTCCGGTATAGCGCCCTCGCTTTGGCAATTAGGTTTATTTGTATGTAATTAAAATTTTAAATTAAAATTAAAATTTAAAACCGATTTGTTTTTATGAAATGAGGCATGTGATAATTACTCAAAGAGGGTTTAGGCAAAATAATCAGATCGTCAAAATCATTGAAATCATAGACAAATCATCATTTTTCTCCCATTTTCTGGACGGCAGATCTAGCAGCCACCGAATTGATCCAGCAGATTCTAAAGACCGCCATGCAGGAGTACCTGCCCAATCGAATCAAATCAGCCGGTATCCATGGCAATGAGGAGGATATATATGAGGACCTTCCTGGGGTGCCCAAGGATGACGGAGTTCTCAGAATCAATAGCAAAAATCTGTAAGAACCCTGAAGGTTGGGGCGGGATGAATTCCAAACCATCTCAAAACCCACCCCGCCCCCGCCCCGCCCCCTCTAATTAGAATGGCAGGTTGTTATATGGCACTGGACTGTAGAGGCCAGGCACTGTAACTTTATGTCAGGTGCTTGATGGCCCAACTTGGTCCAAGTCCAAAGAATGTGCCATAGGGATACTGCACAGTGTGGTATTTTGAAGGACACAGGACTGTAGAGTCCAGGCACTGTAACTTTATATGGGGGCTTGATGGCCCAACTTGGTCCAAGTCCAAAGAATGTGCCATAGGGATTCTTCACAGTGTGGTAAGTTGAAGGACATAAGCTGGTAAAGCCCAGGCGCTATAACTTTATCTTGATTGGCCAACTTGTGGGTGCCATTTTTGTTGGGTTTGTAGTTTAAGGAAACAGAGCTCTAATCTACAAAGTGATTAAATTTCAATACATGTAATAAACTGCTGCAAACTGCTCATCAGCCAAAATGACCTGAAATATATCAAATGCATAAAGTTGGGAGGGCCTGACGCATTTCGATCCTAACAGGATCTTTCTCGAAGGAAAAATTCATTAAATTTCATTTAATTTTCATCTTTACAGACGAGCACGGACATCCTCTTTATCCAAGACGGAGGAAATCTTTGAGGCTCAGACAAGGCTCCCTGATGACAACCGGAAGCTTCCCCTAGAGCACGATGACCAGACGAAGTGCCTCGGACTCAAGACTGTATCTGAAGATGAACCTGTAAGATGTCTTACATTTTCTTGTATTAAACCTCCCCCCTAATCTCTACACCTGTTAGTGAGAGCTTGGGTCGATTTCACGAAGCCTTATGATCGATCGTAACTCGAGTTTGAAGGATAACCCATCATATCCAACGTAGGACTGCAATGCATCATAAGTCCTACGATTGATAGTTAGTTACGATGGGTTTGGTGAAATCGACCCAAGGTACCATTGTCTTGGAGTTTCTTAAGCTCAAAAACTTAATTGCCATGGAAAATCTTTCCTCATAAAATGATCACCAATCAATCTTCTTGTGAAGTTTATTTGTAAACCTGTATGTGACTATTGTTTGCTTAAAAGTGTAACAATCATAGAGACTGAAACATTGTCAGACCAATACTCCACTGTTCAAAGCAGCTGGTGCCTCTTTGCTAAGGACCAGAAAATTGCTTAGCTCAAAGGCATCTTGCTTACTGCTTAGTGAAAAGAGCTTAGTTACAAGTCATAAGCAAACTCATTACAAAGGGCCTGTTTGTTTCAGTAACGCGATCACTGATCCTGCACACAAAAGCTGCTCTGGATCGCATTTTAGCGTATCCTGCCTGGGACTTGAATTTGTAACATCAAATCCAAGATCAAGATCAGCGGAGAAACAAACAGGCCCAAAGACCTTGGAGAGGCAACCCATTTTAAAGCATCTCCATGAAAGTGTCTCTGAGTCACTTTTAGAATCAGTTGTAGAAACAATGTGAATCTGCATATCTGATTTGGCTTCAGAGTAAGAGTCTTAATTAATCATCAAATAACCACAATAGGAAACTGACTGGATTCATATCTAAATTATTTGATTCATTTACAAGGTGTATCTTCCTGGTACAAGTTCGACGGACGACCTGACGTCGATGTCCGAGCTGTCGCAAAATATGATCCTCCAAGAGCTGATGCTGAGATACAGCAAAGACATCATCTATGTAAGTATTGCCTAGGCCCTTCCTTCGTGCCTTGTCTCTTTTTCATTCTATGACGTGACGGATTCTCATACTCACAGTCTCGCTTCGTCTTAAAATTCATCTGTGTAAATTGCTTCGATTTGTTGGATGTATTCCTCTCAGAAAGGATTCAAAAAGCTTCAGTTGTCTCATAGACCCCTTTTGAAGCTCTGTTTATGGTCTGGCTCCAGCTTTGGCTCCTTGAGATTATAATTGGAACCTGCTTCTACACACCTGCCAGATAATCTTGGGAAGCCCACTTGTCAAGCTTATCTAGACAGCAGGAGTAACAGGTTCCGGGTTCTAATCCAGTCTGAGCCTCCTGGCTGTGATTGTTGTTAGTTTCTCAAGCATTTACTAAAATATTGAGTACAGAAGGCTTCAACATGTCTACGAGAGTATTGTACCTCTTCCTCACTGTCTTCTTTCTCCTCTCCAGACGTACGTTGGTGACATCCTGATCGCCGTCAACCCCTTCAAGAACCTGCCCATCTACTCTGGACGAGTCTCGCGCCGGTACCTCGATCTGAAGGACCGCCGGTCTCTAACCCCTCACGTCTTCTGCGTAGCAGACAGGGCTTACCGCGCCATGATCAGGGAGGGTCAGTCGCAGTGTTGCATCATCAGCGGCGAGAGCGGAGCGGGGAAGACGGAATCCTGCAAGTATTTCGTCCAGCACCTCTTGATGACGGCACAGAGTGAGGAGAGTCTTCTGAACGAGAAGATCCAACAGGTGAGGGGAGATGACCGAATGATGTAGTCAGGCTCTAGTGTCTTCTCCTCATCATCAGGAGAACCTGTTTTTCCTGATGATGAAAACTTTTCAAAATGTTGAGCCCTCTGTTTCTTTCCTTAATCAATCAATCAATTAATCAAAAGTTTGCTCTAAGGCGCTGAGGCACAAAAAGAAGACAAGTTATTGATGGTACATCTCCTGAAACAGGTGAGGTTTCAGGAGTGTCTTGAATGTGTGAAATGAGGTGGTGACTCTGATGTATTCTGGGATTTTGTTTCAGAGTCTGGGGCTGACAGAGAATGCTCTGTCAGCAAAGGAAACACATTGGGTTCGATTTTCTGGGCTCAACAAAATGCAGTGAACATGATGATTCTGAATTCCTCTTGCTCCAAGAAGTAGTTAATCTCACATGATGCCACCGAAAACCATCTTCTTGATTCTAAACTCTGTTTAGTAGAATAAATGAGCTTTGAACCGTAAGTGTCTTGCGTAGTTTTTCTACTCTGTCAAGCTCTATGGTCTTGGAACAGCTTTTAAAGTAACCTCAATCATCTACACAGGTCAATCCTTTACTGGAGTGCTTCGGCAATGCCCAGACCAAAATGAACGACAACTCCAGCCGCTTCGGCAAGTACCTGGAGCTTCTCTTTAGCAGCGACGGCCGCGTGGAGGGAGCGTCGCTCTCCGAGTACCTCTTGGAGAAGTCCCGCATCGTGCATCAGGGCGAGAGGGAAAGGAACTTCCACATCTTCTATCTCATGTACGCTGGACTGACTGACGAGGAGAAGATTGAGTACGGGTTGACCAGCGCTGAGAACCACAGGTGATTTTGAGGGATCCTCTTCTGAATCTTGCGTCCTTCCATAGGTGGTCCTGGGAGGAATGTGACAACTTTGATAAGATTCCTCCTTCCTGATAAGTTCAGAACCATATAATTATTTACTCAGTGCATTCTAGGGTCTGGAGATGGCAAAATGTTCACAAGCTTGCAAAGGTGGGATTTGAACCTGCAACCTTTTACTCACAGGAGCAGAGATCTAATTAGCCGTTTTGACCACCAAGCTCTTTCAACTTCCAACGCTAATTCCAACTTCTGATGCCAATGAAAAAAAAATGAAATTGGAATCTTTCTTTCTTGTTCATTGGATTTGATTTCCAATAACTTCACTGACAGCACAGCTACTTTTTTTTCCTTTGCGTTTTTTGCGGTCCCTAAAAAGTGGCATCCGGGGCACATGCCCCCCTTGCCCTCTCCCTCATTACGCCGCTGGGTCAACCAACTGTGGTCAAGCCTGAATTGTAAACGATGGGGGTTGGAGAGAGGAAGAAGGCTGTTCTGGTCATCTTTGTCTGTCTTGCTCTTCTTTGTTGCTCTAGATATCTGAACAGAGGGCAAGATGTAAGGAGGGCCGTCAACACGGCCTGTAAACACAAGTTCCAGTCGGTGAGGGACTGCCTTCAACTCATTGGCTTCTCCAAAGATGTAAGTCACTATCTCTTATCAAAAAGATCCTCCTTTGATCATGTCCAGTTACTAGCTGGACTCTCCGTTGAAACTTTTGTCATTTTCCCAGAAATAATGCCTCCAGTTTGTCACTCTTTTCAATCTGTAATTGCAAATGTAAGGATGAAGTGAGCAACCAAGAGGTTCTAAATTTAGCTGGAACACACAGATCCTTAGTGTCTTAGGGCCTGTTTGCTTAAGGCAAAGGATCCCATATTTAGGGATCCACGTCCTATGCAGGGTACGCGAAAATTAGATTCGGAACCGCAGAATCCGTGATCCTTCGCATTAAACAAACAGGCCCTTAGTTGATGCAGAGAAAGCTGCGGTATGCAGGACATATTCTTAGAGTCAGTGGTGGTGAGCTCCCAAACATTATCTTGGAAGGCTTAATAGAAGGTTCCTGAGCCAGAGGAAGACAAAGAGGAAAGTGGAGCGATGACATCAAGCTGTGGTGCGGTACAACATCTTACATAGGAGCAAAAAGAGCGGCTGAGAACAGGAGAAGATGGAGAACTTTGGTGGCCAACATTTGTAGTGAAGACGGCACTTGATGATGATGAATTTCAATTTCCTTCCTGATTTGTTATGCCATTACCTTCTCCCTGGAATTATTTTAATTATCAATTAACCCAAATGTTGATCTTTCTTGGCGTTCAGGATGAAGACAGTCTGTTTCGGACTCTGTCCGCCATCCTGCATCTTGGAGATCTTCACTTCACCAAGTCAGAGAAGGACATGGCACGTCTGGTTAATCAAGAGGTCCTGGAGAAAGTGTCCATCCTCCTGCAAGTATCGGCCGATGAGCTCGGAGGAGCCATCATGTCAGAGACGACGTACACTAGAGGTAAGCGTGACATCCTAGACTCTCAAAGAGGATTGGTGTGAGACAAGACAAGTTTCCATCTTAGAAGCTCCGGCTAATAGAATAAGAAGCGCTATCATGTCAGAGACAGCCTACACTAGAGGTGAGCGTGACATCCTAGACTCTCGAAGAGGATTGGTGTGGGACAAGACAAGTTTCCATCTTAAAAGCTCCGGCTAATAAAATAGGAAGCGCTATCATGTCAGAGACGATGTAGAGGTAAGTGTCTCATCCTAGACTCTCAAAGAGGATTTGTGTGAGACAAGTTTCCATCTTAGGAGCTCCGGCTAATAAAATAGGCAGCGCTATCATGTCAGAGACGATGTACACTAGAGGTAAGTGTGACATCCTAGAGTCTTGATTAAAGAGGATTGACCCCTGATAGACATAAGCTTCGGGTAATGCTGATTCTTCTTCTCATTTTGCCACAGGCGAGGCCATCACAAAGCTTCGAACCGTGGACCAAGCAGAGGAATGTCGAGATGCTCTGGCCAAGGCCATCTACAGTCGTCTCTTCAGCTGGATCGTCAATAATATCAACCAGCTCCTCCAGCCAGTGGAGGGCGTCGCTGGATCCTACGAGATCGGTGTCCTGGACATCTTCGGATTCGAGGACTTCAACAAAAACAGCTTTGAACAGGTACATCGTTTGGGTTTTTGTCAGTGGGGAGCCATGGCCTAGTGGTCTGGCGTGTCGTACTCAAGATCTCTGGGTCAATTTACAGCTAGTTGGTTCGAATCCAGCCATGGGTTTTAGTGGTGCTTGCGTCCTTGGGCAAGACGCTTTGTCACATATTGGTCCTCTTCACCCAGGTGTAAATGGGTTCCTGTGAGGGTAGAGATGGCTTTGTGGTTTGATTAGCCTTTGTGCGCTTATAACAGCCAGGGCTGTATACTTCCCAAGGAGTTGAGATGGTTTCAGGAATGTTAATGAGCCCAATGACAAGCGAATTTGAAGGGTACTTTCCAGATACTGTGCGCAATTGCGCATTATAAATGCTCTGTTTATTGTCTTAAGGTCATCTTCTTGGTACCAGTAAGCCATCAAGATGGCACCTATCCCTTCACAGGAGTGAGGTCATATCTTTGCCTCCTTGACACTTTCCTCTCCACCTTTTCTTTCTAGAAGATGAATCTCGCATGATTATCCTAGAGGTTTAATCATTTCGTTCAACTCTTGTTCTTTGGTTGTGTCTTTATCCGACAGGTCTGCATCAACCTTGCCAATGAGCAGCTTCAGCATTACTTCAACGAGCACATTTTCCAGAAAGAGCAAGACGATTGCGAGCAAGAGAGCATCAAGCTGGATCGAATCAACTTCACCAACAACAAACCCTGTCTGGATATCTTCCTAGAGGTAGGCCTACTGCCAAAATATCCATCTTCTCAGGAAGGTTGTTAGACATGGACTTTGACTTGGGGCCTGGGGAGATGACACAATGTCTTCGGTACTGGGTCTCTGAGGATGATCCTTGGATACTGCTGGTCGGACCTTGTGTCTAACGAGAGGTTTACTCATTGAGAGTCAGATGAGACCTATACCTGCATGATACGTTAGCGCCAGATGCGACTGTACGGTCATGTGGCTTGATTCCCTGCGAGTGATCCTGCCAGGCGAATTCTCTCTATGAGAGAACCTACTGGTAGGACTCGCCCGGTAGTGCACCTTACTTCATTTTCCTCTCTCAAAGATTTCAAACTCGATTGTTTCTCATCCACTTAAAAATTCTAACGGTACTTGATTCTCAAAATTGAAAATTAGAACAGAACCAAAAAAAACCAACATCGTTTTATTTCCGTCTTTATTTTTCCTTGTTGCCATAGAGACACACAGGCATCTTTGCTCTTATCGACGAAGAGAGTCATTTTCCAAACGCTACGGATAAATCTTTAGCCACTAAGCTCCACAGTGGACTCGGATCCAAGGCTAAGAATGTTTATTCTGCTCCAAAAGATGGAGGTCTAACATTCGGCATTCTCCACTACGCTGGCATGGTATGTAATCAAACTTCACTGACAATGGAAATTTCCAGTTCCATTTGAATTTCTTGTTCATTTCAAAGTTTTATTTGTTGTATTTTGTTGTAATTAATTGTCCCAAACAGCCAACCCACCAAACTAATGACTTAATTATTAGAGGGCCTGGCATTTGGATCCCAGTAGGATCTTTTTCAAAACATTTGAGATCCTGCTTGGATCAAAATGTGATTGAGGGCCTCCAAATTTTTGAATTATTTCAAAATTAGTTTGGAGTTAGGAGGAATTAGGACGTTTCGATCCTAGCAGGATCTTACTCAAAGGCTACCCTTTTCTAGGTGTTATCAACTTTTCCCGTGAATTACCATTTTCTCTGGGATTTGCATCAGATTTGACCTTTCACAATTTGACTTTTGACGTTTAGGTACACTACGAACTGAACGGCTTCTTGGAGAAGAACCGGGACACTTTGCCCAAGTCAGTGCAGTTCACCATGAAAAGTAAGACTTTTTATCATGTCAAGATAACAATGATGCTTCATTTTGATTCTAAAAAAAACCGAGATGTTGAGTTGTGAGCTTAGAGGATTTCCAGTAATTTTATTTTCCTCAACTTGGAGAAACAGAATCATGACATCCGAAGTATTTTACAAAATAATCCTTTCTGTTCTAAGATGTTATGTCCTACTTGATTTTGGTTGTGTAGCGAGCTACAGTCCCCTGATTCGTGAAATGTTCCAAAGCAAGGTGACTAGGACAGGCTCGATAGCGCCAAGCGTACGCCAACGAGCTACAAGGAAATCGCGCAAGCAGTCCACCAGGGACACCAAGGATGCCTTCGCCTTCTTCAGACAGAAGCGAATGTCTGAACGAGAGAGTCTGGTAGGTCCTTAACCTGTTGGGGTGTTTGTTTGTTTGTTTGTTTCTACTTTGATCTGTAGGGATCCTGGAGATTGGAGTTATAGGGGGTTTACGAGATGGAGGCTCAGGCCCAGGCCCAAGCCCAGGCTGAGTCTCAGGCTCAGGCTGAGTCATCAGGCTCAGGCTCAGGCTCAGGCTCAGGCTCAGGCTCAGGCTCAGGCTCAGGCTCAGGCTCAGGCTCAGGCTCAGGCTCAGGCTCAGGCTCAGGCTCAGGCTCAGGCTCAGGCTCAGGATCAGGCTCAGGCTCAGGATCAGGCTCAGGCTCAGGCTCAGGCTCAGGATCAGGCTCAGGATCAGGCTCAGGCTCTGTCATCCATATACAGAAAATATAGGTTGTGGCTTTTCCTTGAAGCTTGAAGCTCTGTTTTCCTTTTCAAACCAGAGAATATACAGAACCGCAGCCAAAAGTCTCTATATTTTGATACCCGTTATATCAGAATGGATTCACGAAATGGAGCCGGAGCCTGAGACGGAGCCTGAGTTCTCCGTTTTGTATGCCCTAGGACTGATACGATTTGATGGTGTGATAGGCTATCATCTCTGGCAATATCTGAGGAGGAATTAACGTGTAATTACGTTCTGTTTCTTGCATCCACAGAGACGGAAGAAGCTTGAGAGACCGTTGATGGGAACCGACAGGAAGGGCTCTGCGACAGTCCTGTTTCACTTCAAGGTAAGAGAGTCGAGTAACAGCTAAGAGGAGGACAAACTTACTCACTTATTTGCTTACTTACGCCTATCGCCCCTCCTGGGACATAGGCCGTCAACAAAGTTTCTCCAAGCAGAGCAGTCCTGAGCCAGCGTCTCCAGATCTTTCCATCTTAACAGCTAGGAGGAGGGAGAATGGGAGTCCTTAAATGAAGGGGAGGGAGTGGCCTATGGGATGTGGGTTGGGCTTGTTTGAGGAGGGTGGGGAGTTGAATAGAGGAAATGGTTTTGTAAAGTGAGATGCTGTTATCAAAGTTACTGCCTTTCAGTCTCTGAGATAAATGGATGTTAAGGGAGTGGTTTGGAATAGGGAGGGGTTGATGGAGAATGGGGTGTGGTTGACAAAGGATGGAGATCGAGGTTGGATATAGTGGTGCATGCAATTAAAGTGTATAAGGGCAGGGTAGGATAGGAATTGGGTGTGGTCCAACATGGTTTGGGTGGGGTTCAAGAAGGGATAAGGAGGCTTGAAAGATGAATGCTACTCCAATATCCTTTCCCTCAAGCACCAAATTGTATGATTTCAAATTTCTTTACACACACACAATGCACCTGTAGGTTATTTGCAGAATTGTTTTTGCCCATCCCCCCAAAAAAATTGAATATATTGCATTCATCAATTGTTCTTTGAAGAAATGATTAATTTCAACTTATTTTCAAGATAATTAATTTGTTGGTTATCTTTGACCAGAACTCCCTGACGGAGCTGATCGGCAAGATGACTAGTGCCAGTCCTCATTTTGTCCGCTGTATCAAACCCAACACTGCCAAGTTACCGGACAAATTCACTCCGGAGTACGTGATAGCGCAGCTCCTTTACACGGGAATCGTGGAGACGACCAGAATCCGACAGGATGGATATCCACTTCGTCTGATGCCGGAGGAAATGATCAAAAGGTAGGACGTTAAAATTCATCTCATACTCTCAGTATTTTTCAGATGTACTGTCCTCATTGCGGCTAAATTCCTCGTTTGAAAATATCTTTGAGTGAAACATTACAGTGTGTCAATTTAAGAAAGTATAAGGTTTGCAGAGACACCATGTATAAAACTCTTTTCTAGATGTGTGGATCTGAAAAGAGCCGGTGAGATGATTAATCTCGACGTTTCGGCCAGTGTACTCTGGCCGTCCTCAGGAGAGAGTGTGCCGTACAGGAGAAGTCTGTTAGTTAACAGGAATCCGGATGCGACTGGAGCGTGGAATTATAATGATCTGTCAATTATTGTGGACAGAAAATCAGACGATAATTTTAAAACTGAGATATGAAACCAAGGACCTTTTCGAAATTCATTCGCATTGCTCAGTATCTGCCTGAATACCATACTAGCGTCTGGCGCCATCTAGTGTCCACAGCTAGCCAGTGTGTATTACACTGGAGATGAACTCTGGAGAGACTGGTATCTCGTCCAGGGTTTTGTCTGGAGATTGTGCCGGGCATCGTTGACAGTGAGATGGATCTATTCATCTGTTCTTGAGGGACGATGACTGCAGACTCTCACACACGGTGATGTCGATCGCTGCAGATGTCAACCGTTGGGCACGGAGCCTGGGCACTGATCGCTAAGGATCTTGTAGATGTTTTACACTGGATGATAATTTTCTCTGGGAACACCGCCTGTTTCGCATTGGACTGTCGGAATAATTTTGTCTATGGATGGAAATATTCAAGTGGACTAACTGCCGGAAATATTGAACCTCCTCGCAGATCTGACCGATATTGATGGAGATACAGTATCTATATTAGGCATTCAGGGATTCTGGGATTGTTTCCACCAAACTCACCGTAACTTACTATCAATCGTAGGACTTATGATGCATTGCAGCCCTACGTAGGATACGATGGGTTATCTTTCTTAACTCGAGTAACGATCGATTGTAGGGCTTGGTGAAATCGACCTTAAATTTCACTTCTTAAGGACTTTCTCTGGGCCCTCTCCGTGGTCATATGACCCTGATCATCATCGATGGCGCGCTCTTGATGAGATCGCGTCATCTGACGAGGGTTGTCTGGGTCGATGGTCTTAAGGAGCTCATCTTTCAAGTGTCTGCAATCAACTAACTCTGTCTGGAGGGGCAATGTGATGCAATGGCAACGATACACAATTCAACAGGCAGCCTGGCTGGCACTACGGAATGAAAGGAAAAGTCACAGAGAGATAAATATTTTAAATGTTTTGCTTCCGATGAAATGAGCTAGACAAGAGATTCCCAGCACAATATATGCCACTTGGGAAGCCATCTTACTCTGCCTGTTGAAATCTGAGACAATTCAGGAGAATTGATCATGTGTTGATTCAACAGAATGTTGCCTTTGATTAGCTGGACAGGCTGATATGATGACACCTGTCGACTTTCCACTAATCATCTCACCAATTATACAACATTAGATGGCGTTATTGTTTGAGCTGCATCAATTAGGTATGGTTGTAGGGGCAGCAACTTAGACTATACAGGTACTTCCAGTTGGTTTTTGGAAGTGTTGTGAATTAGACATTTGTGAGTTAAATCTAAATAGTATCTGGTACACAGACTTCTTTCATTAATCATAAACACCCCAGTTTGAATTTCCCAGACTAAAGACTATGTTGCTATATCACATGATTCAAAAGCAAGCTGTTACTTAACAGATATCTTGCACCAATGCAATGTTCATAATGGATAAGAATGGCACAAAGGAACCAGTCCATTCCAGGGATGGGTATCGCTATAGATATGCAAAAGCTTGCCCGGAATCATGTGATATAGCAACAGAGTCTTTAGTCTGGGAAATTCAAACTGGGGTGTTAATTTATATGCAATAAAAGAAGTCTGTGTACCAGATACTATTCAGATTTAAGTCACGAATGGCTTATTGATAATATACTCAGTCTGATACTGTATGTAGTTGACTAAACCAGGGGCGCTGCTTAGCACAAAAATTTGCTAAGCATGACATTTCTGTCTTAATAAAAACAGGGTTATATGACAACCAGATTTCCATGTGTTGTGTATAATCGCTTGCGATTGTTCTTTGGCTGTTGTTTGCTGACCATGAATATCAAATGAAATTGTTAACAATGGTTTGTTTTATTGGGCAAGACATTTTTGTGCTAAGCAAGTTTTTGTGCTTAGCAGCTTCATGAAATTGGCCCCAGTTGCTGAGCCAAGTAGCCTATCTCCCTCGGCCATCAACTGATTCCTCAATGTTTGACTCATCTCCATGTCGTTCCTCCTAATTCTATGATTAGCCTTTGCCTCTGTGATATGAGTAATACCACTGTGACAAATAAAGTTGGGATAAATTTAGAAGTCGGTGGGCTTGAACTTGCCTTGAGGGTATATCCAAGAAAAGACCAGGTTACATGAAGCTGCTGGCATAGAGGTGACTTTGGGGGGTTATGAAGCGGAGGCTCAGGCTCAGGCTCAGGCTCGGGCTCGGGCTCGGGCTCGGGCTCGGGCTCGGGCTCGGGCTCGGGCTCAGGCTCAGGCTCAGGCTCAGGCTCAGGCTCAGGCTCAGGCTCAGGCTCAGGCTCAGGCTCAGGCTCAGGCTCAGGCTCAGGCTCAGGCTCAGGCTCAGGCTCAGGCTCAGGCTCAGGCCGGCTCAGGCTCAGGCTCAGGCCCAGGCTCAGGCCCAGGCTCAGGCCCAGGCTCAGGCTCAGGCTCAGGCTCAGGCTCAGGCTCAGGCTCAAGCTCCAGCTCTGACATCCATATGCTGAAAATATATGTTGTGGTTCTTCATTGAAGCTGAAGCTCTGTTTTTCCTTTTCAAACCAGAGAATCAACTTCCGAACCGCAGCCAAAAGTCTCCATTTTGATACCCGTTATTTTAAAATGGATTCACGAAATGGAGCCGGAGCCCAGTGCATCACCCAGTGCATCATTAGAATAAGTTGATCAATCTTCACAGGTCTGTTATGTACCTGGTTCACATCTCTCCCAGTGCTCCTTGTTTCTCAGTCCCAGACCGTCGTTCTCTTTCAAGATCTATCTATATAGAGTGAGTTTTCTGACATTTCTGACAATTTCTTGCCTTATTTTCTGTTTTGCCTCGCCAGATACCGAGCTCTCGTGCAGTTTTCTACAAACAGTAAATTACATCAGACTGATCTTGAACGATGCAAGTCAACATTGAAGCATAATAACATCACTGACTGGAAGGTGAGTCAACTGATCAGGAGAAGATCGTTTAATAATCAGTCAGTCTGAGCCCCCATCTTTTGTCCTGATCCTGTCATCCATTATGTGTATTTTTACTTGCATGTCCTTGTCCTCTTGTTATTTAGCCTTTGAGAAAGATCCTGCTAGGATAGAAACAAGTCATCAGGCCTGCTAGGATCGAAATGCGTCAGGCCCTCCTAACTCCAAGCATGTTATAAATTTCATCAGGTCATTTTTTTGGCAGTTTATTACTTGTATTGACATAATCACCAAGTTACAGTTGAAAAATAGCCTGGAGAAAGATAAGAACCATGTTTTTAGATGTTAGTAAAAAGGCAAATCGACTCATACTTAACCTTATTAATTCAATACAAGTAACTGTTGCAAACTTGCTCATCAGCAAAAATAATGACCTAAAATGACAAAATTCTTGGAGTTAGGAGGGTCTGACGAATCAGGCCCTCGTAACTTTAAGCACCTTATTATAAATTCATTAGAATTTCTTTTGTCTCACAGCAAAATACCTAAATTGAAATCACACTGTGGGAAACTTTACTCCAACAATGAAGTATAAATCTCAAGGTTAAATTGAAATAAAATAATTAGTTGAGAGAAAAAAATAAACCTGAGTTTGACCTGAGACTAGCAGCAAACTTTGGGTGGCTGGGGGGCTGGCCAGACATTGGTAGAGATTGGTAGAGTTTTATTCAGTATCAGCCATCTCATAGTCACACCGCCCCTCAACTTTCATCTAAGGGCGTTTACGAAACGGAGGCTCAGCCTCGGGCTCAGACTCCAGCTCTGTCATCCATATGCTGAAATTATAGGTTGTGGTTTTGCATTGAAGCTGAAGCTCTGTTTTTCTTGTTCCAACCAGAGAATCTACTTCCGAACCGCAGCCAAAAGACTCTATTTTGATACCCGTAACCGTAGCCAAAAGCCTCTATTTTGATACCGATTATTTTAAAATGGATTCACGAAATGGAGCCGGAGTCTGAGCTGAAGCCTCCGTTTCGGAAATGCCCTAAGACTCCAAACATGTCTCTCTCCTCATCCCCATGTGAGATCAAAGAAATGTTGACACACCTGTTATTGTCAATCCCACGGAGAATATCCGGTCTTGAATGCTACACCTTGTGAATCACAAGCCGTGAGGAAGTCACAATTATCTCGGAATCATATATCATTCCCTTCTACATGTTCTTGATTTGATAAAAACCAAAACAGGAACAGAAAAAACCCTTATAACATGGGGTCTTTTCTTTCTTCACTTTCTGCAGCTTGGTAAATCGTCCAAGTTGTTTTTCCGACACCAGCACGCGGAAAAACTCCAAGAACTAAGCAGCCGATTGGAGAAGAGGATTGTAATATGTCAAAAAGGTAAGATGAAATTAAATATCTGTCTACGTCTTCGTCTTGTTGCTATTTTTAGAGCTTTTCGTGGTTATTAAACATTTGGGGTTCCGTCTTCCTCGGTCTGTTGCGAAATTGGAAAATATGGAATTTTTTTGCGGATAATATGACAAAACCGACTTGCATATATTGATCCCTAGTAATTTCATAGTTGGGTTTTTGTCAAAGAAATGCAGATTCATGGGCAAAAAAATCAAGACAGTAACAGTCATCTGTGAAATTCCCAGTCCTGTATGGTGCCCACTTTTTGTGAAAACATTGAAAAATTGCCACAGTATTTTTTTTTTTATGTCACCGTTTTTTTTTTATCCTCTGACGATCAAAATTTTTGTTAGTCATTGTTTTTAGTCTTTCCTGGATAAATACAGCATTTCAGGCAGAAACATTTTAACGGTATGTTTCTACCATCACCATCTTCATACCTCAGTTATAGATAATCTGTGAAGATATCTGTTTCCGTATTCTACCAAAGTATGATACCTTTATTTAAGAAAAAAACAACCTCTCCAAAAAAGGGCCTACTTGTAGGGTTCTTGCCTAATTAATTCTTGAGTTTCCTTTCCTTGGAAATAAAAAGTCAAGAATTGAATTGTTCTAGGTATGGGTGGAACAAAGATAATTGACTATTAGGGACACTGCCAGCATAGGGCTGGATAGCTCACCTGGTAGTGCCTGTACAGTATTCAGGAGGTCGCTGGTTCGAATCCAACTCCAGTTTTCAATGACTGTATCATGCATGGTGTCAGTTAATATTGAGGCCAGTGACCTTGTGATCTTCGGCTTCTAGTTTATTGGGGGTGACGTCTCTTTCACCCCAACAGGAAAAATGAGGTCTGGGTTGGAATATTAGCCGTCAATATCTCAATCAGGGTCCCGTCATATGATGCCATTTTTCCTGGCCAAATTCTGTCGGGAATCCTGTATCATATAGTCAGGAATGGCTTGTGTGGGTTCGTGCATACAAGAGCTCTATTTACAAATATGTGTAGTGCGTTTGGTGAAAGCACAAACAATCCCTAGCTGCGATGTCATGTTGTGCGGTCAGACTCAAGCTCAGTTCTGTTCTCCCGGTCGTAGGATCGGCTTTATCTCCATTCACTCTCTGAATGCTAGAAGGATTGGGAGTTATACCTAAGCAGTTAGAGAGTCACTGTGTCTGTTTGTCTCCTGAAGGGAATTCTTGAATTGGTACAACGTTTTATTCCCACCTCAATCCTGGGGCCAATTTCATAGAGCTGCGTAGCACAAAATTTTCTTAAGTCTTTGAAAAGTCTTCCTCCATCAAATAGAATTGCCAATCATGTGATGTTTACTTGTATTTAACTTGTATTCGGCCATTTGTTTGCTGAGCATAACATTCACTAGGAGTTTTAGCTGGAATACTGATTATATTTACTAAGGTTTTTTGTGCCTAAGCTAATTCTGGTGCCTAAGCAGCTCTATGAAATTGGCCCCAGATAACTGGAGACTCCCAGAGTCTTTTGGCTGGAAAGTCAAGTTGAAACCTCCAGTGTCTTTCCAGACCTGACTCTCCAAGCCATTGATAAATATCCTGCTAGGATCGAAACTCGTCAGGCCCTCCTAACTCCAAGCATTTTATGTACTGGTAATATTTCAGGCCATTATTTGGGCTAATGAGCAGTTTGCAGCATACTTTGTAATGGAATGGATGACATTGATCAGACGTTGTTTTTCTTCTTCTTGTCCGTCAGTCGCCAGAGGATATGTGAGCCGTCAGGGAATGAAGAGTCTCCTACTGAGATGGAAAAGACAAAAGGATTGTGTCGCTGTCTTCTTCAATGAGATCGTCAGTCGAGGAGATGCAGTCTTTGATGTAAGTTTCTTGCCTTTATTCTGCCTTTTTGCTTGGGAGGGATGAAGGGTCATAGCATTTGTGCCCCCATTTTCCATATTTCGGTAAAAACCTCTATGGTTAACTGTATTGTACAAGACACATATACTTTTTCATCAGGGATGTTACACTTCAGATTTTAATCATCTGATTTCAGAATTATGTATTTGTTTAATAGATTTAAAATTTTAGGTTTTAGTATTAAAAAATTAATACAATTTACAAAAAAGATGGTACAGAATTATATATTTATAAATGCAGGTAAAATTATTTATCCAGTATCTGAATCCCGCATCCCTCTTTTGATAAAAAAACAAAACATGGATGGAATATTTTAAAGATATTACACGCTGCCATGATTACAACCCAGGTTCATTGAGCCGCTAACATCAGTTAAAACAATTGCTTAGCAAAAGGTCTTATTTAAGCAGAAAACAGCAGGCAACCAGTCACAAGTAATGGCATTTCAACTACATATTGTTAGCTGGTAAGCAGTACCCAGCATATTTTGTGCTCAGCGACCCCTCAAAATGCCCCTGGCAATATGGACCAGTTAAGCATCAAATCATTTCATTATTTAGTCAGATGTTCCGTCATTGAATCAATTCCTTTCCCGTGAGAATCTGAATAAATGTTGAGGAGTTATATCCAGGCATTGACGGGTCTTTCCTTTTTCCAGTTGGCAAGTCACAGAAGTTACGAAACGGAGGCTTAGGCTCAGGTTCCAGTACTGTCATCCATATGCTGCAAATATAGCTTGTGGTTTTTCATTGAAGCTGAAGCTCTGTTTTCATTTTCAAACCAGAGAATCTACTTCAGACCCGCAGCCAAAAGCATCTTTTTTTGATACCCGTTATTTCAAAATCTATTCATGAAATGGAGCCGGAGCCTGAGACGGAGCCTGAGCCTCCATTTCGTAAACGCCCATAATATGGCCAGAAATATGCAGAATCGTTCCACCGTCACTAGAACGAGCGCTTCCATTCAAAGGCTTTCAGACATGTGCACATGCAGTACGTGCTGTGCACATAATGATATGCTTTGCATACACTGATAACACTTGTCATTCTTCACAATGTCAATGTCAGGTTCTTTATTGTGTACAGGCCTTGGTTTCATTGTTGTGGTTGGGAAGTCTGGTGAAAAGGTTCCATTTATGATAATAGGCAGGGAAATATATTACACGTAGGTTTGAAGGAAAGCAATTGTGTTTAGTTTATAGATCTACAAATTGATGAAAATGAAACACAAATGTAGAAATCGTGATTTTTGCATTTTATGCAGCATGGGTTATATAGAAATGTCTGATTCCAGGGGAATTAATATAAATTGTAATTGTGTGGCAGATGGTTTTGTTTGTGGCAGATAATTACAATAGATTATGGTTTTATGAATAATTATTAGTAAGAAAATGGCATACAAAAAGTTTAAAGGTTAGAAATTTGCCTTTCAAAATTCAAGGTAGGTAGGGTAAATATCAAACAATTCCCAATTACTAAAATGTAACACAACACAAACATTGCCAAATGAGTGGATATATAACCATTATGTGTCATCAGCATGTCCAGCTATTCAAATGCAACATTCTGTTGACTTATCCCATCAAATTACTCTCATGCATTGTCTCAGGTTTCAACAGACAAAGGCACAGCACCCCAAGCGTTGCATATCATTGCAAATCTCTTTCAAGCTTGCTACAAAGTAATGACATTTCTGTTTAGGATTTGTCCAACTTAATGTGAATATTTCCTGCTATTTTGTTGGCAGAATTACAAACATTTTGTTCCTGGGCACAATCTAAGAATCTAAGAGAGCTGCACAAAATTTGCCTGAGCATGAATTGAAAAGTCTTCCTTGATCAAACAGAATTGCCAACCAAATGTTCAATGTGATGTTTATACTGCTTTTGACGTGTATTCGGCCATTGTTTGCTGAGCATAACATTCACAAGGAGTTTGGCTAGGCATACTGATTTTATTTAACAAGGATTTTGGTGCTTAAAGGTTGTATCATACTTTGGTAAGAGACCAAAACAGAAATGTTCACAGATTTACGTATAACTTACAAGGTATGAAGATGGTGCTGATAGAAACATGCTGTAAAAATGTTCCGCCTGAAATGGTGTATTTATCCAGAAATTAGTAAAACAACGACCGAAAATCTTTTTGATCTTTTAAAAGTTCAAAAATAAAAGAGAAAACACTTAAGAAATACTGTGGCCGTTTTTCGCTGTTTTCTCAAAAAGTGGGCAACGTATGGGACTGAAATTTTCACAGATTATTTTTACTGTATCTTCCTGGATATTTTTGCCCACGAATCTGTATTTCTTTGACAAAAACCAAAGTATGATACTACCTTTATGCAAATGTTGGTGCTTAAGCATTCATCAAATTCTGGTGCTTAAATTAAGCAGCTCTATATAATTGGCCCCTAAATAATAATAATAATAATAAAGATTTATAAAGCGCAACAATTATTTAAATATATTCTATTGCGCTTTAAGAGCTCATACTATGCTAGTTTTTACATGCTATTGAAGAAATGAGATTTCAGTTTAGATTTGAAACTTGCGAGAGAAGGGGCTTTCTTTATATCAAGTGGTAATACATTCCATAACCTGGGGGCTGCACACAAAAATGACCTATCTCCAAGAGTTACTTTTGTTCTATATGAGGGTATTTGTAGTGTTAATTTGTCATGTCTGCTACGTAAATTATGACCATGGGATTATGTTATTTGGGGCTTGACCATTCAGTGCTTTGTAAATTATCATCAGTATTTTGAAAGTGATTCTTTGTCGAACGGGTAACCAATGTAGTTCCTTAAGGAGAGGGGTGACTGAAGAGAACTTGGGAAGGTTATAGATAAGTCGAGCACATGTATTTTGGACCCTTTTGGCCCCTAATCATAATATGCACTCATGTTTCTGTCCTTGATGGATCAAGTCCATCAATTAAAAGCAGGTGGTTTATCATCATGATGATTCATCATATAATTAATTAGTCTTATCCTAATTGAGTCTGAAATCCCACTCTCTTAGGGTAGTAACGCCCCCACCCAATCCACCCTTCTCAATGCACTTCAAAGTCCACTCATTCATCAAATCATCCGTCTCATTAACAAATTCTTCATTTTGTCCCATTTTGTTTTTCAAAAAGCCTTACTTAAACCTGTTTTATAATTTACAGTAACTTAATAGGCATTGAAATTTTTTATCAAATTCTTTTTTCATAGGTTAATCAAATTCCATTAATTTCTGTCAAGATATTTGTTTGCCAAAACTATTCCCAGTTTAACAAAAATGTATGAGATTTCTCAGATATTTTGTTTGTTGGTTTCGGATGTTACATTTTTTTTCACACGCTGTGTACAAAGGTTTCATAGGAGAATTTCAGAGTTCAGATTTTTTCATTGGTCAATTACATCCAGTCCCTTAAAGTTACATTGCTATATTTAGAGGATTTTTTATTTATTTTGGGCTCAGAATAGAAATAGTGATGCGACAATGTTTTCTGTAACCAAAGCTGTAGATGTAAGATCTCTGCATAATTTTGGGTTAATGGGGCTGTGACTGATAGCTTGCAATGGTCAGATAGGGCAGTTGGGGTGTACTAACTGATGACATAGTCCCTTTAAAATACAGCTGCAATTCTTGTACACCATTCATCCATATATATCCCCCTGCCTCTATTTGATGGGTTTTCCATGTGATCTGTTACCATGGCAACTTCTCTGAGCTGGTGGTGACCTAGCCTGCCTGTATGCCTACATATATACAGACCATAGACAGATTGTAGCTGTATGCACAGACTATACAGGATTGAATGGTAGAAGTATGTCCTTGGGACCTTGGTTAGTACAGGCATACTGGGCTCCATTGTCAGGGATCTGGTCATTAGGCCGAAAAAAAGAATTGTTGTGTTGCCCTCAGCTATCGACCGTAAAATGCCAAAACTTTGGGTCGGGATTTTTTTTTTTCTTTTTTTTTCTCCGAGTCCTAAAGTATAAAAACTCACCATTTTTGACAGAAAATGTGAGATTTAGCAGTAAAAAAGCGTGTCTCCTCAAAACGACCCAAGACCGTTGATTTATAAGTCCTGGTGACCATACATCCTGTATTTATTCTTAAATGTTTGAAAGTCGGCCAAAAAAAAAAATCGACCGACCGACCCAAAATTTGAATTTTTCCACTTGAGGGCAACACAACAATTTTTGTTTAGGCCTTATGATGGAGGCACCCTTTCCCCAGGCCCACAGCCTAGCCAGGCTCCATAGTAATAGTACAGAGCTTATTTAGTACAGAGCTTGCAGAGTATGTATGTATACATATATGTGGATTGGATATATTGGTCCTTGTTTGGTTAGTGCATTATGGCCCACCCACCCTTCCACTAGTGACTTCCTCCGGGGCATAGACTTGCTAATGTCCCACCAGCGTTTACCTATCGGTTCTGATTTGATATCCACTTCACTTTGACTCAATTTGCCTTCCTTGCTTCTAGCGAATCTGTGCACATTACCCGCGGCACAAATTGCCACAGTATTATTAATTCTCCCGGTGAATAATCAGATTTTGAATCAAATATTACATTTCCTGAGGCAAAACTTCTCTATAAAGCACATTGAACTCAAATATGTTTTTGTTGAGAATTGTTACAAAACAACCCGACTAATTTTCAAGATTTTTTGGTTTCTGAATCATTTTCTGGCAGTAACTTGGACTATAAACTTGAGGGCCTGCAAGTTAACACACTGATTGTGTTTATAAAATGAAATTTGTTCAATGATATTATTTTATGAAGTGGAGGATATGTTTGATATTGAAAATATTTTTATGAAAGTAAAAGAAGGCCTAATTGCTTAGTTTGCAGTCAGTTAATTTTTCAAAATCTTGCACTTGAAGTGTAGAAATTAGTCACTTTACCAAATAGAAACCTGCTTGAAATGTTTAGGAACATATAACCCATGCTAAAGAAATGCAAATACACTTCAGTATACGGATACAACGATTTCTTTGCCAAAATGTCCCTTCATTGGAAATTATTAAATTAATATCAATCCCATTCAACAATTTTCCTTTAATTTTTTTCTTCAATTATTACCATTATCCCCCCCCCCAAAAAAAAATTCTGATATAAAATTCATCAAAGAAAAAGAAATTGTTCATAATTTATGAAAACTCAGTGAAGCGCAGTCATTCATTTCTCAGCTTTGTTGAAAATGGACGGAGGCAGTACTCTGACGCAAGTTTAGCTTTTGCAGGAAACGAACACTGTGTTTTGTTCGGCATGAAAGCATTGTCACTGTAATGATATTAAAGCCTGCCGTGAACCTCGACACTCTATCATTCTTCCCAACGACGATGGTCTCGCGGTCTTTGAGCAGCTGTCAAAAATATCCAGTGGAAACGTGCGTCCATTACATGCAACCTGGGACGTGGGTCTTTTTGTCCCGAGATCAGTGGAGCTTGTGAATATTTAATGTGGGGGGGGACTTGGTGACTGTGGGGACTGAAAAACGATATTGTGGAGGCCGTCACTCAGCTGAGAGCAGATGGAGGTATTGAAGGGAGACATATCATTAAAGTTGATGGCTCGGAGCTGCTGAAGAGCCAGATCCAGTTTCTTCTTCTCTCTAAGGCAACCCTAGCTCCGTCCTCCCAAAAAAAGATACATCAGCAGAGTTTTTGGTTTTGGGATTTTGCGGAGGATGACGTCTGACTTGCCTTCAAGATTATTGCTGTCTTCCGAGTAGATGAGAGAAGATAAATCATCGTCCCGTACCCTGAGGAGTTGTGTCTGCTCCAATTCCAGGAGATCACATGCTCTCTGATTATTTTTCTGCGAGTCCTCCTTTTTGTCTCGCTTGGCTTCGCTGTTTCGGAGCCTAGGATTTTGAGGTGGATGCCGAGGACTGATTTACGTGTTGACATTTTTACTGTCTGGTGGAGTGACGAGATAAATCAACCTGAAGTTCAGCAGTTTTTTTGGTTCTTAGCACTTGCTGGCATCTTCATTATACCTTGCAATATTTTTTATTATCTTTTCGTTATCTAGCCCATGAGGAATGTTTTTTCTTCGTGGTTTTTGCCTGGAGATTCTGAAATTGGAAGCCCGACTTCTTAAATTGTGTGATCGTATTTATGTCTCCTTTCGGTCGTAAAACAGCGAGGATAATGGATGTTAACCATTAGATACTAGGAATGTGATTGTGGATGTATTTCGATCGGTTCTGATCGCTTGTTAGTATCGCAATTTCCTGAAGGAGTCGTCTAGACCTGATGGCGATTTATTAAAGAAGACAGGTCCCCGATTCTCATCAGGAAACGGTGGATGGTAAAAGAGTTTGTCGCTCTGTGGGAAGAGAGCTTCATGGACAGGACTCTAGCTAGTGAGAAACTAAATATCTGTTCCAGATGTTGAGCTTCGCAGCATTTTGTTGTCTTGCCGCGTCGGATACTTCTCGATCATTGACATTGCGTTGTCTGTTGTTGCTCCATAGTCAGTGGGACTGATAACTTTGTTGTTTATCTCGATCTGTCAAAACGTGACCAAAACAAAGACAGCACCATGAGAACATGTGAAAGCTGAACATTAAAAGATCGATGGATAAAGGAAGAAAGCAAAATCACGCTCCTTGAACGATCGCATTCATGAAACGACCGCGACAGCAACAACACAAGCCCGTGCCATTTCAACGCAACATCAGGAATTAATTTCACGCTCCGGCTCCGCCGACGTGACCCACACCACACAACCCAAGCGTGTCATTATTATCAGCGAGTAAAGTGAAAGCCGGCGATATCCTGTCGTTTTATTTATTTATTTGGGTGTTTCTGGCGGGGGGACTGAGACCGAGTAGAACAGATAATTACGATGGAGGATATTTGTACCTCGTCCCCTCAGGTCCAAGAGAGCTGTAATGATCATGACGAGGCTCAGGAGCTTGAGAAAGTGCTCCTAGCTGCGGCTGCATCAGGAGTGAACGAGAACGGAAGTCAAGGAAGTTCTCTGGATGACTTTGTTGATGACAGAGAAAGGTAAGACACTATTCATCCTTCTAAAGTAGACAAAGGACTTCATGGCACGCAGATTAATGTCAGAACAAAAGAACCTTTCTTGTTTTTTCGCTTTGGTATAATTTTTTTGAACTCTTTTCAATTTTTCATCTTTTCACACTAATCAGATAAAAATGTGGATGCATTTTGTTTTGATAATTGATTTCATATTTCAAGAAAATGTTTGCTGTGCACTTCATTTTTATCGTTAGTATGTAAAATACTTGCACTTCAAGGTAAAAAAACAAAACTAAATGGAAACTATACTGCCAAACTATGTAATTCTATGTTTTGAGCTAAGCATGGGACTTTTTTTTTTTGATAGATGATTCTGTTTTGAAATTGTATTATTTTTTCAATCAATCATCAAATAGTCATTTTGACAAATCTTTGCAATTTTTGCTTGTGTGTCCATCACTGCTAAGTTTATCAATATTAATGTCCACTCTTCATCTCAGACTTCTAAGTTGACTTTATAGTTTGTTACAACAGCCTTCTGCCTCATAATTTTATGGTTAGATCAGAAGGAAATTACAGGGAATAGTTGGTTAGTTGATCCCACTAAATGGCAGGGATTTCTGCTATTTTTTTCTGCGAAAATTGTGATTTTGAAGCATTCATGAAAAAAAAATGTTTTACATAATTTGTATTGTGAGTTATATGTGATGCCATTTATGTACATTTTATCACTGTATCATATAAAATTATGTCATTTGCCTCATTCAATTAAAAACAATATGATCACATTTTTTAGTTACCCTCCTGACGTGTTTGAAAGTTATCCTTCTAGGATTGAAACATGTCAGGCTCTACTCCAAGCATTTTCTAAATTCTAGGTCATTATTTTGATTGATGAGCTGTTTGCAGCAGAAAAAAGAACTTTAGATTTCATCAAATTTGAGAAAATTATGCAGTTTGCATTCATGTGAATTTGCAGGATGAAAGTGAAAATGAACTTCAGAACTTAATAACCAAACATCATTATTATATGAACAAAAGTCATATTGATAAAACGATGCGTATTTGAGCAGTTGAATTCATTGGTACAGTAGCTAGCATATCCTGAAGGCCATATATCCCGGCCACACATCATATACCAGATGAGATTTACAATATCCTAACAGGATATGCAGGCTGTTCACTTTGCCAAATTTCCTGTTACGCAGGAAGTGAGGTCAAAGGTCACATGCCCGGTTGTACATTATATTATATTGTACAATAGTTGAATGCCGTCGTGATGATCAACCTGTCTTACTCATAACGGTTGCGTTCATAATTACAGGAAGTTTCAATGTACTTTATACAATGCCATCCATGGTTGTTGTTGGGGGTCAGATTCTTGGAACCTTCCCAACTTCCAAGGGTGCATCTGACCCTCTCTGTGAATAGGCAAAAGTACAGTGGAATGCTGCTATAACGAATACCACTGTACCGAACATTTGGCTTTACCGAACATCATCCTTGACTCCCAATTTGTATGTACAATGTATAGGCCTGCTGAACATTTTTCAACGAACAATTTCTGTGCATCCCAGGATGTTTGTTATAGTAGCTTTCCACTGTACTGCCAAAATCCTCTGCCCTTTGGCAGGCAGCCACATCAACCCATATAATGATCATGAAGCACAGCTTAAGACCGAAAGTGTTTTTTGGTTTTTGTGGAGGGAGGAAAACCGGAGAACCTGGAGAAAAACCCTCAAAGCATAGGAGAGAACCAAACGCACAACTCTACTCACATATGACCCAAGCGGCGAGTGCATAACACACCTTTGCCACCTATGATATTGAAACAAACAAACAAACCCGGATGTGGCCAATATAGGCATTGACAGGAAGCATGGTTCGAATCCCGCTTCTGCTTGCCTGGTCACTTTTCAATGATTTTATATTCATTTTGCTGTTTCCTATGGTCATATATGCTCTGTGTGTTTAATATGCACCATTGGAGAATTCATGTTTGCTTATTCGGGAATCCTACTTTGTGTTTGAATTTTTGCAGACAATGTCAGGACATTTCGATCGAGTCCAATTACGCCCTAATGGAAGGGAATCGGCTGTCGACTTCAGTCGCCGAAGATTTCTATATGTCCATGGATTCAAACGGTTATAATGACAACGATATCTACGTAAAAGACAGGGTCGATAGGAGACCATCAGTCCTACCTTATCAGTTGACCACTGAACAGATAGAAACGAATAAAGCCAAATATACTTCTTCATCCTCCAGGCCAGTAGAGGGCGACAGACGGCCTGACAGCGACGTGTTTGACGATCCAATCTATGAGACCAAGCTCGAGGCTGTGGGGAGCTCTGAGATTGGGGGAACGAGCGAGAAAAAAGGGGTGCTCCAACCGCGGACGAGCTCACTGAGCAGCATGAATGCCCTGCAGAGACAATCTGGGGGCGGAGTCATCCCTCCACCGCCCCCCTCTAATGGTGACATAACCGCTGGAGAGAACGGGATCGAAGATCCTTATATGGTGATGGGGGATCTTCCGCCGCCCCCCTCGCCTCCACCTATCACCGATCTAGAGATTGCGGACATTCCAAATGACTTGCCTCCTCCGCCACCTATGGCAGACGTCCCTGGGGAGACCAAGCAGAAGATCTCCAACATCAGAGCCAAGTTCCTACAGGAGGAGAAGGAGAAGAACAATGAGGTCCCTGCCGATCAGAAACGCTGGAGCAATCCTCCGCGATTGTCCGATGATGGTGAGTGCGTCAGTCCGAGCAAGTCTCGCATTGCAGCCTTCAGGGCAAAGCTAGAATCTACGGAGCAAGAACCGTCTGTTCCGGAGAAACCGCATCACACTCGACCGCTGTCGGACATCCACAATCAGTTCTCATCTTCCCAGGAGGCTGCGAAGAAGGAGATGGTGCCGAGTCCGAATCTAGGGGTTGTGAAGAAACGGCCCCCAGCCCCATCAAGGGATCCCAACACTCGTCTTACCATGACCGGCGAACAAATGGCGGCGCCCCAGAAGCAGAATAAACGTTGTGTGTCCACCTCGGATGCACCCTTGAGTCAGTTTGTCTTTCCATCTCAGGCTCAGGCTCAGGCTCAGGCTCAGGCTCAGGCACAGGCTCAGGCTCAGGCTCATGCTCATGCTCAGGCTCAGGCTCAGGCTCAGGCTCAGGCTCAGGCTCAGGCTCAGGCTCAGGCTCAGGCTCAAGCCCAAGCCCAAGCTCAGGCTCAGGCTCAGGCTCAGGCTCAGGCTCAGGCTCAAGCTCAAGCTCAAATGGTGAACTCAAGAAGAGTGTCTGACTCTTACGGGATGAGCGTCCCTCCACCCCCTCCTGTGCCCGCCCCATTACCGCCACAGCAACAGGTCTACGGTAACCTTGATCCCAGGGGTCAAGGGTACTCTGACTCTCAACCTCTGTATGGTAATCTCGACCAGTCACAACGTGGCAACGTCAACCAGCCTATCTACGGAAACGTGGAACAGCCAGGATACGGCTACAATGAGTCGGCCTTTGCAGAGTTTTTCCAGAACATCCCACCACCGCCCTCTGAACCGCCTCCCCCGATCCCGACGGAATCGAGGAACGTTTTTGCCCAGATTCCCGGAGCTGTCCAGCATTCCAAGGCTCCCGTGCCTCTAGCGCCGATGGGTGGTCCACCTGAACCGCCGCCCCCTACGGGTCCACCACCACCACCCCCTCCAGGGTTGCCTCCAACCCCCATGGCACCTCCACCTCCACCTCCTCCGATGGCACCACCTATGGGAACCACTGGCCGTGGCGGTGGAGGACTCTTAGATGGCATCAAGCAAGTACAGCTGTCATCAGTACCAACAAACGGTCAGTCATTAACAGGTGTATAAGAATGCACCTCATGGAGACACAATCAAGGAATAGGTTTACAACCAACCCTGTGACTGGTTATAGTGTAAACCTCTTACTTATTTGTGTCTCTACCAAATTGAGGGAGAAAAACGCTGGTCAGGCCCAGCCACTGAAAAGCCAGGCCAGGCCTCTCGGCTTTGCCTTGAGTCTTGGGCCCTGGCACCAAATCATCAACTTCAAGCCCATGCAGTGTCATGGATCATAGTTGGCTCTAACCTGATTGACAGGATGAGTATCTCCACATTGATCATGGAGAGTACCCAGAAGCTAGGCTTTATTGATTTTAAAGCAACTATGTTGTATTGTTTTCAAGGCTGACAAGATTTTTGTTTGGCCCAAAGGCCTGGGCCCCATCAGTATCCAAGTTTTTCTCCTAAGTCTTATTTATCCTCATCTGAGAGACAGTCCTAAATCTTGAAGAACAAGAACAGAAGGCAGGAAAAATCAAACAGTGAGTTCAGTTTTTTAAGAAATTAAAATGAAATAGCTTCTGTACGTCTAAAAAAACATTTAGAATTTGTGTCTTAATTTTGATGACAGGTGCAGATCGACAGCGTAAGAAATCAGAAGCCACGATGGATAATCTGATGGCTGAGCTTTCCTTGGGATCTCACAAACTCCGTCCAGTTCCAAAAACGGTCAAAGGACCGACCACAGAGGGCCAAAGTAAGTACAGACGACACCGTTTAGTACTCTTGCTAGAGTCTAAGGGCGTTTACGAAACGGAGGCTTAGGCTCAGGCTCCAGCTCTGACATCCATATGCTGAAAATATAGGTTGCGGTTTTTTGCTGAAGCTGAAGCTCCGATTTCCTTTTAAAATCAGAGAATCTACTTCCAAACCGCAGCCAAAAGCCTCTATTTTGATACCAGTTATTTCAGAATGGATACGAAATAGAGACGGAGCCTGAGTCTCCGTTTTCGTTAACGCCTTTAAGCAGCACTTATTACAGATATATGCTTGTCATTTGATTGGATGATTCCTTTTGTTGCAACTATTGCGTGTTTGGACCTTAGCCAAAAAGTAAATAGTGGCACATTGTTCCAGAAATCAAATTTACTGTGAGCATGCAATGGTCAACCATTGCGTTTGGACCTTTGCCAAGAGTTCGTAGTGGTACTTCTGATGCCCATGCCATGTTTGGACCGATACCAAGCGTGTAATAGTCTCCCATTTCACATTTGGAAGATGCTCAAACATATTGAATGAATTGAAACCCGGAAAAGCTATATTATAATCCAAACTCTCGATGAAAAATTCTAATTTTTTTGTTCTTGACAAATTATGGACTATTTATTACCAATAAATCAAAAGGACAAAATTCCTTCAACATTTTCAAACTATTCCATTTACAGTCTTATTAAGTCAATTGTATTTTATTCATATTTCTACTCTTGCTCTCCAGTCGTAGATTCCGAGGAGCCTGCCAAAGTCATCAACTCACGTCAACCGCCCCCTGTCAGCCCCAGTAAACCCTCCAAGACTCCACCCAGCACCGCACCCAAGACCTCCTCCCCGAAGAGCGTCGCCCCGCCTCCCCATCATCCCGGCCTGCAGTCACCCACCAAACCTATTCCTTCTGTCGCTCCAAAGCCCAAGAAATCCACGGGGACGACTCCGACATTTGAGAGCCAGGGTCTGGTGCCACCGCCTGCCCCACCATCCGCGCCACCGCCTGCGCCACCATCAGCACCACCACCTGCGCCACCATCCTCGGCACCACCGCCTGGCCCTCCATCAGCACCAGCACCTGTCCAGCAGGTCCATGGGGTGAAGAAGGCTGCTGTACCTCCTCCGCAAGCAGCACAGACAAACTATGGGGCGATGGGAGCCGACGGGGATAACGACGGTGAAGTTTTACCTCCTTGGAAGAAGGCAATGAGAGACAAGAAACTCAAAGAACAACAGGTGAGGATGAATCCTATAAAGACCTTTTCACACGACGTTAAACAAATCTCTCAACCATTGAGAAATTCTCACACGGTTGCGAAATCTTAATACAAAAGTGTTATCGTGTGAAAGGACACCAATGCTTGAGAGTGACCGACATCCCTGGTGAATCCTTGAGAGATTTTGACCGAGGTTCAGACCCATGAGAGAATTTCTCAATGGTTGAGAGTTTTTTTAGCATCGTGTGAAAAGGCCTATATATGAAAGAAAATACTCTGCACGGCTGAGATCATCACACATGCCAGGGGCCAATTTCATGGAGCTGTTAATAAGCACAAAATAAATGCTAAGCACAAAATGTCTTGCTCAATAAAACAAACCATCATTAGAAATGATTTTGATGTTCATGGTCAGCGAACAACAGCCAAAGAACAATCACAAATGATACACAACACATGGAAATTTGGTTGTTAATCCTGTTAAAAATTAAGACCAAAATATGTGCTAAAGCAGGGCCGTGAACATGGTGAAAGTGGCCCAAGATTGCCAAAAAGAATGCCTTTATAGCTGGAAGTAGATTCTAAAATGGCAGTTAATGAAAGATACCTTTCTTAATTTCCCCATAGTCACTAAGATTACAGACAAATTGTGTCACAGCTTTTCAGAAATTCCCAGTCTAAGGAAACCCTATTAACTCCAGACTCTCGTGGTAACAATGTCAGAAGCTGTTCATCAAAGTTAGAGAACGAACACAGAAACAAAAGTCAAATTGTTTGCTCTCTAACTATTTGCAGGAAAAGCAACAGCAAGACGCTATGAAGAAACAAGAGGAGGAAGCGAGGTGGAAGGACATTCCGGAATGGAAGAGGAAGATGATCGTTGAGAAGGAGAAGAAAAAGGCTGAGGAGGCAGCAGCCACCGTAGACCCGGAGAAAGAAGAGAGGGAAGCCAAGCTCAAGGCCATGCCCACCTGGAAACGCAATCTCGTCATGAAGAAGTCCACGTCTGACGAGTCTAATAATAACGATCCGTAGTAGAAGTCTTGACAATTGCTAGCTGTTGCTTCTTGTAGACCCTCGGAAACTGAGGAGATTGATTCTGACCTTGATGGATTCTGACCTCGATGGTTTTGACCTCGATGGATTCTGACCCTCGATGGATTCTGACCTCGATGGTTTTGACCTCCATGGATTCTGACCTACATTGATTCTGACCTCCATGGATTCTGACCTTGATGGATTCTGACCTCGATGGATTTTGACCTTGATGGATTCTGACCTTGATGGATTCTGACCTCGATGGTTTTGACATCGATGGATTCTGACCTCGATGGTTTTGACCTGGATGGATTCTGACCTGGGTGGATTCTGACCTCCATGGATTCTGACCTCGATGCCCTGTCGCCAAGGAAGTTCGTCCTTGGACATTCTTTTGTATTTCGTGGTCAAAGAGAAACATCAACTGAGGGATGGATTGACCCCTCAAGGTCAGTCATGCTGACCCCTGACCTCTGACCTCTGACCTCTGACCTCCAAGTCTGCCCAGCAAGTATTACCTTCATCATTGCTTTCATTAATAATTCTGAATAAATTCTGAATGTTCCACGATCAATTCAGCTCTCGTAACCAGTCAACAAAGATTTTTATACTTTTTCCTCATTCCACTAAATTCATACTCTTTTTGGAATATATACCCAGATTAGTCAGATTTGGACTCTCATCTTGGGCTTTTTGTTTCAGGCACGAGATCAGTGATCCTGCCGATCTGGATCCCATTTTTATAGCGTTTCCTGCATGGGACGTGGATCTGCAAGATCACGGATCGCGTGCCTGAAACAAACAGGGCCATGATAAAAGCCTCAGATATATTTCAAATATATTGGAATCCTAAATTAGGTCTGAATGTTTCGGAATAATTGAAATTAATTTGAGGCTGAACGTGAAAGTTTGCGAAGAATCTTGCAAGTTTCAAGAAATGTTTAGATTGGTCGCTAATCTTGTAAACATGCAAAGAATCATTTATATATATAGTTCAGCTGCCTTTGTTTAATATTAATAATGTTGCATATATTCTTTTCGTTCTTTCAATCGAGCTGGTGCTTTGTCCTTAACTGTATAATTCTAGTTTCAAAAATCTGAATCTCAAAATGATTAATTATGCTAGATATTTGTGAGGAATTTTGATACCTGGTGTTCCGTTTTTGCTGCTTGAATTAACATGATATGATTCCATTAGTTCTGTTGCCTTTGTAACGATGATAGATTGTTAGGTGATAATTTCAACTTCAACCTGTTGATCCGTATAAATGACCCATGCATGATTCATATATGACAATATGACCCATATATGGATCATATATGGGTCATATATGGGTCATATAAGTCATATTATCCTAAATAGGACCTTAGGGAGACATTCCCATAGGGTCGTGCACTGAACTTTACTTACCTTTTTCTAAACATCCTCCAAACAAATGCACTTGAAATTGACATATGTTCCTGCCGCATTCTGTTTTTTTCTATAAAAATTTGGATAATTAAAAAATAATGTGTCTACAAAAGGTACCTAAGACATTAGGGAGACATCAAAATGTCTCCTTAATGTTCGGTGTCTCCCTAAGGTCGAATTTATAGCAAACCTTGTCTCCCTAAGGTCCGATCCAGGTATATATGAGCCATGTTGCAATAAATTGCAATAAATAATCATGAAATAACTTCCACCAATAATGCACACCAATTGTATTACACTGTTTTTATATTATTCAATGTAGAACATAATCACTCATGAACTGACGCAAGAGTCTGAAAATATCTTTGAAATTGATGAATCTAATTTGTAAAAACAAATTCAGTGTACAAGTGGGCTGGTCCTACTTTATATCTCCATCTCATATCCACAAACTACTTGATAGGTTATTTAGCTTATAGCTACCATCAATAATATTCTAGTGTACAATGCTATTCAATAAATCAGAAATATGATACCATAAGGCCCTTGTCTGTGTTAGCTGGTGGTAAGTTTTGGTCACTTAAAGCTTGACCTGTGGTCAGTTTGGTCACTTAAAGCTTGACCTGTGGTCAGTGTGGTCACTTAAACAAAGCTGGACCTGATGTGGTCAGTTGGATATTGACAGTTGACTAATGGACAAGGACAAGGGTCATTTGAGTGAGCACTCATAGTGTCATCATGACTCATACAAGTTGGTTCCATCATTTATACAATTTAGGTGTGAAAAACTTAATGTTATTTTTCTTTTGCTGACAAAGGATGTATGAAATTATTGTATAAGCATTATAATTCCTCTTTGATCCAGTAAATATCTAAAAAGATACGTATCTATGGCAACAGGAACACTTATTGTTATCTTTAAAACAATGACACATCATAACCCCTTTATAATATCTGAATTTTCCATATATTTTTTATTCCAAATACCCTGTGAAATTAATGTACCGTCAAAGGTGAATGTTATATGATTAATATTTTATACTGATTAATTTGTCTCACAATTCTACTTAACAAGACTCTCTATTGTAATGTTATTTCCCCAAATAATGTATTTTGTATTATAATAAGTTAAACCGAGCCCCATATGTAATTTGTAAAAATATTATCATATTATTGAATGAGTCATAATGAAATGCTATTGTCTTGTAACAATAAGAGCCAATTTGCAAGACAGGTAACTAGGAATAAGTCTTTGAAAAATGATTTTGGACCAAATTATATTTCTACAGCACATTAGTCTTTCAAAATACATTTTTGAGGCAATTTCAGTTTTTAATAAGACACTTATTCAATGTGAATTGTTTTTGATGCAAAATAAATATTCCATAAGGCTTTTGTCTTGCAAAATGTAATATTTTGGCTGGATTTCAATTGGATAATGTATTAGTCTTGCAAACAATCATTTTCTTTGTCTAGATATGTTTTTATTAGGCATTTGTATTGTATTAGGTTTTATTGGACATAAGTCTTGCAAAATACATATCTGGGTACACATATCAGTTTAATAAGGCATTAGTCTTGCAAAATACAGACTGGGTACAAATATCAGTTTAATAAGGCATTAGTCTTGCAAAATACATATCTGGGTACAAAATTCAGTTTTATAAGGTATTAGTCTTGCAAAGTACATATCTGGGTACAAATATCAGTTTAATAAGGCATTAGTCTTGCAAAATGCATATCTGGTACAAATATCAGTTTAATAAGGCATTAGTCTTGCAAAATGCATATCTGGTACAAATATCAGTTTAATAAGGCATTAGTCTTGCAAAATACATATCTGGGTACACATATCAGTTAAATAAGGCATTAGTCTTGCAAAATACAGACTGGGTACAAATATCAGTTTAATAAGGCATTAGTCTTGCAATATACATATCTGGGTACAAATATCAGTTTAATAAGGCATAAGTCTTGCAAAATACAATTTTGGGTACAAATATCAGTTTTATAAGGCATAAGTCTTGCAAAATACATATCTGGGTACAAATATCAGTTTAATAAGGCATTAGTCTTGCAAAATGCATATCTGGGTACAAATATCAGTTTAATAAGGCATTAGTCTTGCAAAATACATATCTGGGTACAAATATCAGTTTAATAAGGCATTAGTCTTGCAATATACATATCTGGGTACAAATATCAGTTTAATAAGGCATTAGTCTTGCAAAATGCATATCTGGGTACAAATATCAGTTTAATAAGGCATTAGTCTTGCAATATACATATCTGGGTACAAATATCAGTTTAATAAGGCATAAGTCTTGCAAAATACATATCTGGGTACAAATATCAGTTTAATAAGGCATTAGTCTTGCAAAATGCATATCTGGGTACAAATATCAGTTTAATAAGGCATTAGTCTTGCAAAACACATAAATGGGTACAAATATCAGTTTAATAAGTTAATTTCCACCAGTTATTAATCTTACAAAATACATTGTTGGGCCAATGTTAATAAGACATTAATACTACTAAATCCATTTGGAAAAGTAACATTTCAAGTATTTTGTTTTGTATCAAAGGTAAAGTACACTCTTTTCGTAAAATAGATTTGATAAAACATTTGTTTAAATCATGGACGTGATTCTTTTGTTTTAAGGAAAGTATTGTAATAATGTACACAGTTTCAGCCAGTAATTAACATTAACTATGTCGTTTGCTTAGCAACAGTCTACTTGAAGCACGCAGAAGAGTAATTTTTGTGAATTTTGTACACAATTATGAATATATTATGCAAATATGATGCAAATATTTATGCTAATCCTTAATTAAATGAGGGAAATAATTTGCATAAAGCGTATTAAATATGTAAATATGATATGCAAAGATATTTTAAATAATTTAACACAAGTGTTTGTAAGCTCACAGTGTCTTTGTTCTGCATGCCATACAAATGTAAAGTGTAAAAAAAATGTATGAACTAATGAAATTCACCAATGTAGTCTTCATACTAAAACATTTTTGTAAAAAACAAAGAATTACAAATTGGACTGTAGAAGCCTGAGAAAAAAATGATATAAACTATATCTGTAATTATTATGACATGTTATGGTGAATATTTTACATCATATTTCTAGCAGCAATGTTTGGCAGTAAACAATATATTGACTTAGAAAAGATAATCAGACCATAGGTAAAGACCATAGGAAAAGACCAAGGGAGAAGGAAAGTCCATGGGAAAAGACTATGGAAAAAGACCACTGGAAAAAGTCCACGGGAAAAGACCATAGGAAAACTAAGCCATAGGAAAAGACCACAGGGGAAGACCATGGGAGCAGACACATGGGAAAAGACCATGGGAAAAGACCACAGAAACAAACCACAGGGAAAATACATGGGAAAAGACCCACCGGATAAGACTGCGGGAAAAGACTATGGGAAACGACCATGGAAAAAGACTATGGGAAACGACCATGGCAAAAGAACATGGGAAAAGACCATGGGAAAATTATTTTAAAAATTAATTGACAAATACCACACATCTTAGGGAAATGTATGGTGAATACTCCCATGAGTCTGTTGTTTCAATGGTCATTAAAATGGACACAATCATAATGATTTCAAATCTTTTTGATTTACAAACTACCAGTATCTTTCAAATTAAATACTCCACTACTTAGTATAGTTGCACATCGTAGCATTATATGAAGTAAACATTTTAATACGCTAATTTTGCTGCTTTAGGCTGACCAATCCAAATAATAAATTCAGAACTGTAACAATGGTGTCAATTTGTTTGATCTTGGCAGGATTTTCCTCATAACAGATTTTATATGAAAATTAATTGACTTTGCATATATTCTTTTTTGGAATTTAATTTCAATCTTAAACGTCTACTTGTGTGGGCTGGTCCCACTTAAAACAAGATAATATATTCCAAACCTCCACACTTATAATGGTGTAATTTCCATTAATCCTTTGTTGATAATTATCATTGTTTTGTTTTAGCGAACCATAACCGTACCTGTCCTAAAATTCCAAGTTAAAACAATGCTTATTTACAATTTGTTTGTTTGTTGTTTGTGTTTTGAATAGTAACATTGTCATAAACAAATCAGATATTAAATTAATAAAAAAAATAGTCAATATGATAATTATTTCATACTTGTCTAGATTTGTCCATCTGGTCCAGGCGCGGTTCTAGAGGCAAAATTTTTTGGGGGGACATTATAGCCCACACAACACGTTTTATATGTAATTGGCGCTTAATAACTGAAAAACTCCATTATTTTCAAGATTTTGTTTTTCACTTGCATTTTTTTTGGGGGGCTAGACACAATTTTTTTTGGGGGGGCTACAGCCCATCTGATTTTTGCCGTAGATTTGAAATCCATACTTCTACTGGGCCTCCATTCTATGCATGCTCTTATTCACCTGTCGACCTTGATAATCTCGTGATGTGTTCTGCCTGCGCAACTATTTGTGAATAACTCCATATTATGAGTCATAAATTCACAAATTGAAGAAAAACAAGAAAAATATATCAACATGACTAATTCATACTGATCAAAATGAAATGAAGTTAGAGTTTAGTATATTAGATTTCTAGAGAGTATTTGGATAGGAAATTTATACAAACAGTTTATAATTAACTTATGAATTATACAAATGATAATATCATCAGAACAGAAGGACTATGAATATCACATTTTATTCTTATGATATTTGTAATTTATCTAAATCGCATATTAGGGAGACACTTTAGCGTCTATAAAAGTGAACATTTGGGAGACATCTGCAAATAGGGAGACTTTCCGATGTCTCCCTATTATAGCAGCTACCTTTTAAAGACATATTTTTACTGTCCATATTTTAATAAAAGACAGGGAATGCTCTCAATATGAACATATATCAATTCCAAGTTCATTGGTTCTGAAGTAGATTCTCTGGTTTGAAAAGGAAAACAGAGCTTCTGCTTCAATGAAAAACCACAACCTATATTTTCAGCATATGGATGTCAGAGCTGGAGCCTGAGCCTGAGCCTGAGCCTGAGCCTGAGCCTGAGCCTGAGCCTGAGCCTGAGCCTGAGCCTGAGCCTGAGCCTGAGCCTCCGTTTCGTAAATGCCCATAATATTGTCGGTATATTGGATAAACATGAAAGAATGGTAGATTTAATGCATACCATCTGACCATGAGGGGAGTATTTCTGAGCAGGAAATCATCTGCCTTCTGTCATCAGTTTTGGAGTCACAAACAAGACCTTGTCCTGAAAATGCCTCATCGAATCTGCATTCGAAACAAAAGAATTGAAAATGGCAAATAAAAACAATCAATAATTGATAATTGATAACAAATATCAAATGATAATCCGTTCATGATAATTTGGTCCCATTTCTGATCTCCTAAATGTCTTCTGACCTTGTTTTGTGGGACGGGAGGCGGGCAGGTGGTTTCCATGGCAGCACGGTAGTTGCCGAGCAACGATGCGATGATGAAGCACAGATGAATTGTCTTTCTGCATCGTGAAAAACCGATCACTAAGGAGAAAAAGAAATGAGGAAAAGATGGTTAAGAGAAACATCTATCATCTGTGAAAATCTAGAATTTGCAAAGGGATCCAGGTTAAGATTTTTTTATATGTTGGGCTTCTACTTTTCAGTCAACTGAATACAATTGGTTGCTATGGTACCCAGTTGTGGCAGCATCCATCTTGCCCATCATTTATCCAGGGGCCAATTTCATAGAGCTGCTTAAGCACAAATTTTGCTTAAGCATGAAAAGTCTTCCTTGTTCAAACAGGATTGCCAACCAAATTTTCATGTGATGTTCACTGCTTTGACTTGCATTCGGCCATTGTTTGCTGAGCATAACATTCACAAGGAGTGTTAGCTGGCATACTGATTTTATTTATTTATACCAAGGTTTTTGTTAAAGGTAATATCATACTTTGCTTTTTATCAAAGAAATACAGATTCATGAGCAAAAATATCAAGACAGATACAGTAACAGTAATCTGTGAAAATTTCAGTCTCATACGGTGCTCACTTCTTGAGAAAACAGTGAAAAACAGCCACAGTATAACTTCTAAGTCTTTTCTCTTTTATTTTTGATCTTTTACAAGATCAAAAAGATTTTCGGTCATTGTTTGAATAATTTTTGGATGAATACACCATTTCAGGTGGAACAATTTTAACGGTATGTTTGTACCACCGCCATCTTCATACCCTGTAAGTTATACGTAAATCTGTGAACATTTCTGTTTTGGTGTCTTACCAAAGTATGATACTACCTTTAAAGGTAATATTCCCATTTCTTTATAGGACAGAAGCTGGACAGACAAAACATGCTAATAAGGTAGAGATGAATCTCAGTTCCTGTGGAATGGTGTTACTGACAGGAAACAATGGTACGCAGAGATAATAACCAAAATATACACCACCAACATTTCCTGTGTGAAACATCATACTGCTACATAATCTATATATGACACAACACCTACAGTAGTAGCTCATTACTGCGATTGCTTTTCTTTGGGCTCAACACAAATAGTTTCTGTGGTCATTCAAAACCAGTTTGTCATTATCTAAACAAGTTCTTGTCATTCAAACAAGTTTTTGGTTATTATCACAAGTTTTTGAAATCATTTACACCTCTTGGACTTGATTTAATTGCTGGGTGTGATGTGAAGGGAGCCATCGGTCAGATATTGCAGTTTGCAGCTAGAGAGTAAGGAACAACTTCTGATTGCATTATTACTGACGGGCTGGTCTGTTTCTAAGAAATAAAGACAAGGTAAGTGAACTAAGCATTTGTTTTTGGAATCGGTATTGGTAACCGGAAAGCAACTCAAATTGAATTGAATTAAGAATGTACTAGAATCAAAAAAGAGTTTAATAAGACAAAGTGGGCGGCCATTTTACCAAGAAGTGTCACCGTTTGGTGATTCAATAATTTTACACAAGTTACCAATTTATGAAAGATTAATTAAAACTGCTGCAAAAGGCTCATCAGCCCCAAAAATAACCTGACCCCTGCCACCCTCCCTGGTCACTCTGAACCCCTGCCCCCCTTGTTCTGATCTTCTCATCCATTTATGAGTATCTTTACTTGCATGTTCTTGTCCTCTTGTCATTTAGCCTTCGATAAATATCCTGCTTGAGGATCGAAATGCGTCAGGACCTCCTAACTCAAAGCAATTATGAAAAATGAAAATTTGCATGGGTGGCTATCTTTAACAACAAATTTCCCGAAAAATCCACCAAAGGAAATCTTGTTTGAACCCATGTTACCACGGTAACCAAGACATTGATGCCATCACCAAATCACCATTCTGACATCTCAATGTTATCTCACATAGTTCTCATCAATGGTTCTTTTTATCACTTTGCAGTTTGACCGAGGAGGATTATTGGGGTGAAAATTGCAGAGCTGAAACCAAGATGGAGTCCGGTCAGGTCAAGGAAGGTCAGATGAGGTCAGTGACCTCAGGAAAGAAATGGACATTGAAGAAAGAGATCAAGAAATGTTGCCTCGGCGAGACTCCTATTGGATACTGCACAGATGTTGCTGTGTACTCCGATGGTAGGATGGTCATAGCGGACACTGAAGGGAACCGATTGGTCACTCTAGATCCTGACGGTCAGCTCCTCAATATCATCCCATCAGATGACCGGCCTGGGTGCGTCGATAATCCTACTGGCATCGCTGTTGATAAAGATGACCAGTTGATTGTCCTGGATGATAATCGGGAGGTCAAAACGCTGAATCGTAACGGCCAACTGGTCAGTAAATTCACACCCTTTGAGGAGTCCGGAGGTGTCCCATCATGCATTACTGTGGACGGTGATGGTCAGATCGCAGTCGGGGACGAAGAAAATGACGTCATCACTCTCCATCGATCAGACGGAACACCAACTAAAACCATCGAAGCATCCATGATTGGTGATTACCTAACCATTGACAGCAAGAAAAACCTCCTCTACACCAACTTCTCCGAGAAGAAGCTGCTGTCGGTCAATCACCATGGTGACAAGGTCATCGCCATGGATACAGTAGATAAGAACAACCAGCCTATCTACCCATCGGGCCTATGCTGTGACACCAGTGGTGATATCTACATCTCAGCTCAGACCAGTCCAAACATAAATTGTGGTGAGGTTCACCACTTTGACCCGGATGGTGGATACAAGGGGCGGATCATCCAGGGGCTGAGTAACCCATTCGGGATGGTTTTCACCCCTGGTGGTGATTTGTTGGTGGCTGAGGGTATCTCGGTGAAAATCTTTCAACACGAGTGATCATTTCATTTGGACACTTTATAAGCAAGGCAAAGAATGAAGCATCTTTCTGCACTTTGCTTTAAAGTGTGGTTTATTTTCCATCATTTTTGTAATAACTTAACAACTTGCAGGAAAATATCGTACCACATTCATTCCTTAACATCAATTTTAGCTTGTGTATCAGTTCTAGATGCTAATATTTTGGGAATAGAATTATTTGTAGTTAAATTATTTGAAGGAATTTGTACTAACATATTTTTATATCATCAAATACCCACAAGGGAAACTGATTGAATTTAAAGTCATTGAAAAGTGAACAAAGAAAAATTGACTGGAGCGGGATTCGCACCGGCGACCTTCTTCAGGAGGTTGCCGGTTCGAATCCAGTCAATTTTTCTTTCAAATATTTTTATATCAAATCATTTTCAATCATCTGATTGCTAATGCTGAACGTATCTTCAACAATATGATCCTTGGGATGTGAGTGGTTTCATGACTTCTGACTGCCAAATGAGCAAAGATAATTGACTATGAGGGACACCACCAACATAGGCTTGGTAGCTCAGTTGGTAAGAGCGCCGGTATGTTATTCCGGAGGTCACTGCTTCGAATCCCGCTCCAGTCAATTTGTCTTTGTTCACTTTTCAGTGACTTAAAATTCAGTCAGTTTCCCTTGTGGTTATTTGAAAATCAGTTTAAAGGTCTTTTGTAAGTAGACGGAAGAAATCGAGTCTTTTGATAATGCATACTGCCAGACATCATAATAAGCAAAATTTACAAATATTATATGATGTCATCATTAAGAGTCATCTGTTACCTTGACAACACATCTTCTTGGTTTCTTCAGAAAAGACATCGCATTCTCTCCAAACATGGCATAAACCTGTCGAATATTAACAAAAATCAATCCAAAATCAAACAAAACGGTCTCTGTAAGTGAGGAATTACTTGGCCCCACAATTACATTAAAATGCATTATCTATTCTGTAGTAGTTTCCTATTCAGCAGCATGAGGTGTTGTATTACTGCAAACAGGAAATGATACATTCCTAAACTTTCTGTAATGTTCCTGATTTAGAATCAATTCTGCTGAATCATGTTTTGTTTATTTTTCCTTCCAGACTTTGTTTCGTAATAATTGTGCATTATCATAGTTGTATTGATATTAATATAAGTGGATTTGAATAAAAAATGTTATCAGTACGAGATCAATATTGGTGATCATTGAATTGTAACATTTGATGAATTGCTTAGTAACCATGGATGAACTTTACAAGCTTTGCAGTACACCAGCGGCCAATTTCACAGAGCTGCTTAAGCACACAATTTGTTTAAGCATGAAAAGTCTTCCTTGATTACCAACAGGATTGCCAACCAAATGTTCATGTGATGTTGAGTGCTTTTGACTTGTATTCGGCCATTGTTTGCTGAGCATAACATTCACAATGAGTTTTGGCTGGGATACTGATTTTATTTACCAAGGTTTTGGGTGCTTAAGCAAATTTTGGTGCTTAAGCAGCTCTATGAAATTGTGCATAAGCACCAAAAATCTTGGTAAAGAATATCGCTACGCCAGCAAAAAGTCCTTGTGAATGTTATGCTCAGCAAACAATGGCCGAATACAAGTCAAAAGCAGTAAACATCACATGAAAATTTGGTTGGCAATCCTGTTTGTGGCAAACTCTGGTAGCATCCATCTCCACAAATTTACAAAACTCATAAAAACCGACGAATTTCCGACAAAATTATACTTTGCAATTTTTTTGGTTTATTTTTCTCTGTTAACTTTATGAACTTTGACTTTTCGAAAAAACAGTAACAGTGCATCCAGAAATAAGTGCACAAATTGCGTGTATAGAAAAATACAAGACAACCGTGAAAGTAATAAGTTGGTGACTTTAGAATTTGTTTTCAGCAAGGTACCGGTACACAAATTATTACAAAATTTAAAACAAATCTAGACTTATTTTACTTTTAATAAATAAACCAACTCTATGCAAGCTCCATAAGAAGTAATAAGGTACAAAAACATTTCTGTTCTATGTTTTGGGTGACGGAAATTCACAAAAAAATACAAAAAGTTTAAATGAACGCAACGGTACTAATTATATGAATATAATCTTCGCATTATTCGGATTAGAACATGACGCAATCTTGGTAAAAGTGATGTTAAAGGTTTTTCATTTTATAACAAAATTTTTTCATAAATATTAAATTATTCTACCCATTAAATCATGGCGAAAGCCTTAATTTTTAGGTGTTCGGGTTCAAGCCGAACACCTATTGTTATTGTTCGATTTTTTTTTTTTTTTTTTTTTTTTACTTTTTATTTTTTTCTTCCCAAATTTGTCCGCAGGACTTCTTGGTCACAGGTACAAGATAATGACATGAAACTTGGTGGGAACTTTGGTCATGATGTCAAGTTGTATTTAGAAGATTGACGTCATGGTGACGTCATCGGGTATCAAATTACACGCGTTTTTAGGAAAAACTTTGGTGCTTTATAACTTGAGAACCACATGACCTATGATTTTGAGATTGACATATGTTACTCAACACGTAAATCTCAACAATTAATATATTCAATGTTGTGTACAAATGACCTCCACTTCCGGTGTTACCGGAAATTGAAGTTTGACTCAAAATAACTCGAAAACGGAAGTATTTTGGCACATAAAATATGTTTGGATAAAAGATAGAGAAAGTCTTGAACTTTCAGAAAATATAAACGATGACGTCATGCGAGCTATATAGCGCCCTCTACGGTTGGTTAAAGATATACAGTGATTACGTAATCCGAAAGTAATCAATGGATTTCTGTCAAATTAAGTGGGTGCAAAGCACAAATAACCTTTGACATGTATGTGAAGTTTCAAATCTGTGACCTCATCCAACCGGAAGTTATGCTCATTTAAAGGGAAAATTATGTAATTATTCAAATACTGTATACTCAGTAATTACATGTACATGTACATGACGTACATCGGTGAAAATTGTAAAATATATACATCGTATGCATTCAATGACTTCTGTAAATGTTCAGCTAGCTGTGATGAACTGACCGGAAGTTATTGTCTAGCCAATGTTATGTATATTTAAAGGTGACGCAATTTTCTATACTCTATTAGTCAGTGTACGAATACAGCAATCAGTATGATCAGTATTTGTTCAGTCACGCAGTTTAAGCGTACATGTATTTCGAAATGCCATTATATGAGGGACGATTGATCACATACGTTCCAACATATTCACATTTTAACAGTTCCACTACGAAATATGACCCCGAACACCTAGTGGTTGTTCCCACAACCACAATGTCTAGTTTTAATTATAAGTATAGCTTAAAAATTATTGCATGTTTTCAAGACTTTACAAGACTCGGGTGTTTAACCCCGACGCCTGCAATTATGACAATCATACAAATATCATAAACAGAATAAAATCAAATCTTTTCTTTTATGGCAACAAAAATATATATTTTGTTTTCATATTTAAATGAAATTATTATACCCTGGCAAGCAACATTCTTCCAGCAGACAAGTTTAACTAAATTTCCAAAACATATGCCTGTAAGTCCTTGAATTCTTTTCCAGAACAATCCTGTCTCGATATTTTGCGATAAATCTTTCTTCAAAGCAAATGTATGTTCATTTTAATGACAAATGATCACGCATTTCTTCAGTGACATTTGTTGAAAAAAATGACCAGAAATTGTAAAATTGGAACTTATAAATATTCAGGCAAAAGATGAAATACACGTGACTTTTTTGTGTTTCTTCCTAAAAATCGAAAGAAATATGCCTCAAAAAGAAATAAAGATAGCCAGTGCCTTTATAAGCTAGGAACAAATTTCTTTTTTGGTTGTTCAAAGGTCAAGATTAGGTGGACAAAATTGCATTTTTTGACCACAGTGAGGAAAAAAGGATGAATAAATTTAAACTGCGACATAAATATATAATTATGAATAAACTTATTGTGCTATATATTACCGAGTCAATGAGCTATATCATAAATAATAAATATCATAAATAATAAATAAAAACGAAATTAGCAAACAAACAAACAAATGATGACAGTTGTTACATTTTTAGTCAAAACTGGTCCCACATTACACACACAAGTGTCAATATAATCAAGTGATTCCAATAAATAATTGACTACAATCTTATAAACTGATAAAAATAGATGATTTCTGAGTTGTTATCACATTCATTGGAAAAAGTGGTCCCAATTTCGGCAAGTTTTCGAGGAGCGAATGATTGTAAAAGCAGAAAAAAGGGCGTGTCCCCTAAGCCATTTGTTAGATGACACACCCCTCTCCACGCCCTTTTGAAATGAGGTTCAGTCCTACCTGCTCAGACACGAGTACTTGCATGTATTTTCCATTGCTCAATCAATTTACCAGTGTTCCTTGGGGAGAGGGTGTGGCTGCTAGAGGAGGGTGTGGTTAGAGGAGGACGTGGTCAGAGGAGGGTGTGGTTGACAGAACAGGTTCAGGTAAGTAGGCGATTAGGTGAATTAGGGAAAGAGGTCAAATTGTTTAGTAACAGGTAGGCTGGAATGGTATTGCTAAAGTGTCTAGAATATCGACCACCAAAAACGACAAATTAATTAATTGTACGATATTATAAGTTTTATCCTAATTTTAATCAAAGGTCTGTTTAGATTTTTAACCAGAAATATATAAAAATTAGTAGAGAAATGGACAAATATATCAAAATTAGTTGATAAATGGATGTTTGATAACAAAAAGTACAATCTATCTCATTGTCTTAATCCTAAAACTTGTATTATTATTTTGAAGTCAAATCACAAAAAATTGAATATTTGAAGAAAAAAAATCACATTTTGTATAAACTGGTTTCTGTTAATCAAAAAATTAAAAGATTTTCCAAACTGCATTCAAACATTAATAGAAAAAATTCCATGAAAAAAAAATTAGAGGCATGCAGCAAGGTTCCTTGGTAATTTGTTCAGCCATTTTTTTTGTGAAACTTGCTGCATGCCCAACCATTATAAAGTGTCAAATACGTCTAGTTACTAACCAGAGGCAAATTTCATAGAGATGCTTAGCACAAAAAAAATTGCTTAGCACAAAAATAGCTTGCCCAATAAAACAAACTGCCACTAAAAATTCCATTTGATATTCCATTTGATGCAACTGGTCACTGCTAAAAAAATCTGAAAAATACCACCAGTAGTATAGCTATTTATGCAATGCGTGTAGACACACAGCACAATCCAATACAGTGCCGCAGAAGATAAGTGAATATCATCAAAGGAGACTTGAAAATAAATTGTATAATTCAAAACATCCGAGGGGAACAAACAAATCAGAATTGGGGTGAAAAACAGAAAACAAATCTGATTTCAGATTAAAATCTAAAAAGTTGTATCTCTGTGAGACAATTTCCAGTAGCTGGTATTCAGAATACCAATCCATGTTTGTGTTATCAGCGAGATATTTTACACAGTGCAGTATCTTCGTAAGTTTACCAGCTCCATAAAACTGGCCCCTGACTGGCGTGAATGAAATTGACATAAAATTACAGGACATCAATTTTTATAACGCAAGTCTAATACAAAACTTGCATTCGTGTGTCCTTCTTTGGTGCGAAAATTGCAGAAAACACGTAAAGTGATTTATAGACTGAAAAAATTGCCTTTCAATAACAGGCATGTGCAAAAAATGTACAAGTTCTCTAGGAAATTCTCTATTACTACTATTTTTTTTATTACAAAAATCGAGAGACAAAGTTTTTTTTTTGTATTAACGATGCAAATATTTACATGAACCAGCTTTCATTTTTGTTGCATTTTCTCACATTCCAAGAATAAAAATTCAAATAGTAAAATATCTTGAATCAAGGATTTGAAGTTACAAGACAAAAACAAAAAATCGAAAGATATCTTCAAAATATAAAATAAAGACTTTTTTCTTGGTGTGCTAAAGTATCAAAATGGCTAAATGTGTGTCACTTCAAAAATTACAAGGTATGAAAGAAGACTCAAGATAGAAAGATGTACATCTGAGATTATAAGCATCAATAAGATAAGAATCGCTTTGTTTGAAATACAAGTTCTTCCTAATTTTAATAGAAAAAAAGACAAGGTTTAGCTACTGACAGCAGAATGAAATTCCCTGAGCACTGAAGGTACACAAGTGGGAATGGAACCTGGGGCCAATTTCATAGAGATGCTTAGCACATAAAATTGCTTAGCCCAAAAATGGCTTGCCCAATAAAACACACCACCATTGAAAATTCCATTTGATATTCATGATCAGCGAACAACAGCCAAAGAACAATTGCAAGTGATACACAACACACGGAAATTTGGTTGTTGCCAGAAATGTCATGCTTAGCAATGTTTGTGTGCTAAGCAGCTCTATGAAATTGGCCCCTGTATCTTTCACCCCATGAAACTAACATCACACAAGTACTTCACTTCACCCACGACAAAATTCCGATAGTGCAGCCAGCTCGACCATTAACCTACTGTGCTATTGTTGTGTTGCAGACATCCATTCCAAAAAACTTTCACAACATTCATTTACCAAGACATTTATCCATTGAGGTTTTTCAAATCTGTTTCCATAATTACCCCTTGCCAAAGACTCGGAAAGTCAAATTTGCAGAACAATTCCTACGGTCGATTTCATGAAGCCCTACGATCGATCGTAACATGAGTTATGAAGGATAATCTACGTAGGGCTGCAATGCGTCATAAGTTCTACGATTGATAGTAAGTTACGATGAGTTTGGTGAAATCGACCCAAGATGTTTTAAACTGCAGAGTTTCATATATATGTTTCTGCTTCTTTTTTTTGACAAACATGTTTTGTTTTTTTGAAAGTAGTTTGTTGACTCGAATGAGATGAACACTTCTACCATTCCAGTCCAATTTACGTTTTCGTCAGATTTCAACACAGAACAAAATCACTTTCAGCCGTTTTACTCGACACTTGAGTTGTTCAACATTACAAAAAGTCACTTCAAATTTGTTCAACTATTACACTTATTCTCTTTAAGAGAATGGTACCTACAAAGTTTGTCGGTAATTCCCAAACAATAACGAGAATGCTTCCACATATTTCGCCTCAGAGAGAGAAATGGTGTCCATAGGTATCAGTTTATACCCCTCAAAACCATTAACAAATATCCTCGTTTCGATATAAGCAATCTGAGTTAAAAAGTTTTATGAAAACCTTGTCCAACCAATAGAAGCAATCTACCCATGTCAAATATCATTCTTCCAATTCTGATTGGCCAATATTCGCTCAACCGTTTGGCAACATTTCCATGACAACATGTCTGCAACTGTAGCTCCAGACTGAAGACCGTGCTTTAAAATGGCCGCCGCAGTATGAAACTATAACAATAATAACCCTGTTTGGTCCGAGACCACCACCTAGCAACGAGACCCCCCATGATCTCCACACAGACGAGACACTAGCTGTATGACGTACTGGGCTGCTCAATATCTTTCTTATCTAATTCTTTGATTGCTTGTTGAATTCGCTTGATGTGCCCCACTTTAGTCACTCCGATATCCTGCAAGAAAAGAATTTACCATTGTCACCAAATGCTGGGTCCATTTCTAGCCAAGAGTACAGTGGGACAGCAGAACGAAGCTGTATATGATGGAATTTTGGCAGAACGAAGGGGGTTCTGTTTAGTGGGTAGGCCAAGTAAGCTTCGCTTGTAGAATTCAAAGTTTCAAGTCCAAAACTGAGAGGAGATTCACGTACTCTAAGAGTCGGGTTGTGAACATACTGCTTTCAAAAACGGATCCTGGATGAAGTATCATAAACCTAAAACACAGAGCTACAAGATCTACTCTAAATCTGGTACATCCAATCTTTGTAGTGCTGTAGTATCTCTAAGGAATAGTAGAGCCTGAGAACGGTGACGTGGCGGTTAGAGTGTTCAAGAATGTGCAATGTTGGATTTTTGCAGATTCAGGAAGGCTCCTTGCCAAATTAGGATTACCATAAACAACGTGCCATATTAACACAACAAAGTGCTGATTCTTGCTCAGTTAGGAAAGATTCTTAGCCAAAACGCCCAAGGGTTAGGGTTAAGTCAACCACAACCATCAATAAACCATCTAAGATTCAACTGCCTACCTTCAGGTCTCGTCTTTCCAACGTCATAAGTTCGGCTCCTCGAATGTCATTACGGATGAAGTTATCGTGATACTCCCCCAAGGACAGGCTCTCAAGCCACACCCCCACTTGCTGAGCAGTCCACATCCTCGGAGAATCACCTGCAACTAAAAATCAATAACGGAACAAAATTCACTTTAAAAGTAATTTCATGTCAAAGAAATGCAGATTCATGGGCAAAAATATGACGAAATATACAGTAACAGTCATCTGTGAAATTTCCAGTGCCATTCAGTACCAACTGTTTTAGAAAACTGAAAAATGCTCACGGTATTTTAAAATCTTTCCACAGGAGTTTTGATATTCCTGAGATCAAAATTGTTTTGTGGTCATTGGTTTTACTCTTTTCTGGATAAATACAGCATTTCATGCAGAACAATTTTAGGTACGTTTCTAGCAGCACCATCATCATACCCTGAAAGTTATATGTATATCTGTGAACATTTCTGTTTGGGTATGTTACCAATCCTGTACTGTACCTTTAAAAAGTTCAACTGAAAGATTTTATGGTTCAATATTTAAGTCACTGAAAAGTGACCAAAGAAAAATTGACTGGAGCGGGTTTCAAACCAGCAACCTTCGGAATACCGTACAAGTGCTCTTCCCAACTCTTATCAACTGAGGTGAGAATACTGTATCGGCGCTCTTAATATAAACTGAGCTACCCAGCCCTACCCAGCCCATATTAAGTTCAATATTTAGCTGGATACCTACAAATCACTTCAGAAAGTTACGAAAGCCTGGCAAAATGGAAACGTTTAGGATTTGTTGGTTAGTCCTACTCACAAGTTCCTTCTGATGAGCCTCCGGGACTCCCAGGTGGGAAGGATGATCTGTAATCCTTCTTGGTCGGCTTCTTGAATCTGGACACCATCGGCAGTTTGAATCGACCCTTGGTCCTCTTGATGTAAGCATCAGGCTACAACAGGAAGCAACGACAAAGAGATGAGAGATTTTAGACTTTGAGAAAGATCCTGCTAGGACTGAAACGTCAGGCCCTCCTAACTCTAAGCGTCATTTGAGAAAGGTCCTGCTAGGATCAAAATGTCAGGCACTCCTAACTCTGAGCAGCCTTTGAGAAAGATCCTGCTAGGATCAAAACGTCAGGCCCTCCGAACTCTGAGCAGCCTTTGAGAAAGATCCTGCTAGGATCAAAACGTCAGGCACTCCTAACTCTGAGTAGCCTTTGAGAAAGATCCTGCTAGGAATCGAAACGTCAGGCCCTCCTAACTCTGAGCAGCCTTTGAGAAAGATCCTGCTAAGATAAAAATGTCAGGCACTCCTAACTCTGAGCAGCCTTTGAGAAAGATCCTGCTAGGATTGAAACACCAGGCCCTCCTAACTCCTAGCAGCCTTTGAGAAAGATCTTGCTAGGATTGAAACACCAGGCCCTCCTAACTCTGAGCAGCCTTTGATAAAGATCCTGGTAGCATTGAAACCTCAGGCCTTCCGAACTCTGAGCAGCCTTTGAGAAAGATCCTGCTAGCATTGAAACCTCAGGCCCTCCTAACTCTGAGCAGTCTTTGAGAAAGATCCTGCTAGGATCGAAACGTCAGGCACTCCTAACTATGAGCAGCCTTTGAGAAAGATCCTTTGATGTTTATGCTAATGGGCCCAATGACCAGGGATGATAATAATAAGCGCCTTGAGCACCCTCTGGGTGGATATGTTGCGCATTATAAATGTCTCTATTATTATTATAAGATTATATGTAAATTATTAACACCACTGAGTACAAAACATGATTTACTTCTCCAGGAACTTACAACATTCTCGTCGTCCTGAAATCCCATAGCGCCCTCTATCAGCATGACCTTACGCAGCTCTGTGTCGGTCGCGCTGACTGCGTTGCTGAGTCTGCAGAGTATCTCGTCACCAAGGCGGGTAGTGTAGGCCTTAGCGGCCAGAAAGAGGCTGGTCTCGCTGTGGAGGTTACGTACGCTGCTAACAAGCTCCATCAGGGCTTTACGACTGGTACCCTGAGGAGTGAATAACAATCACTATTAGCTGGTACCCAAAAGCCAATATGACACAACAACAGTATCCAACTCTCATAATTCATGATAGTTTCACCAGGGGCCAATTTCATGGAGCTGTTAAGCACAAAAAATTTGCTTAGCGCAAAATGTCTTGCTCAATAAGACAAACACCATTGAAAAAATTCCATTTGATATTCATGGTCAGCGAACAACAGCCAAAGAACAATCACAAACGATACACAACATGTGGACATTTGGTTCCTTATCCTGTTTTTATTATAGAAAAGAAATGTTATGGTTAGCAAATGTTAGTGCTAAGCAGGGCCGTGAAATTGGTCCCAGGTCATAGTTCAATGTTGAAATGAAAGAGCCTAAGCCTTACCTCGCCGACTTTTTCGCCGCCCCAGAATCTGTCCATGGTTGTCGTGACAAACTGTGTGTAATGCATTAAACCCGATTCTATGGCTCGATTCTGCTCTGCTGCTCTCTGAATGCTGAAGACAACGGACAAGAAAATAAGAATCGTGATGATTGCTAGGATTTGTACCCTGAAAAAAAGGAAAAATTTAGTGTGGTTGGTACACGGCAGAATAATTTTGGGCGGGAGATTGCTATGCAACAGCTTGCTCTGTAAATAAAGTGGGTTTACAAAACGGAGGCTAAGGCTGTGTCCGAAACGGGCTTCCTGAGAGCTACGGCTAGGTCTATTATCTAGGTGTTTCCACGCCATTTCAATAGAGCAAAGACTTAGCCCTAGCAACAGATTCAGATGCAACCTCAGGCTCCGACTCCATTTTCTAAAATAACGGGTATCAAAATAGAGGCTTTTGCTGGTACTCGGCAATATGATCATGATACTGTTTCTATGGGTACATGATGGGGTTACCAGTGCATACCATGTGACTAGACTGTTGACCGTCTCACAGAAGTGTCTGACCAGCACCACCTCTTCATCGGTCAGCGGCTGTAACTGCTTCCAGATCTTCTTCCTGTCAGTCCAGGACTTGAGTGTATGTTCAAAGGCCTGAGGATAAACGGTCAATCAAGATACATATCAACTTTCATTCTTAGATATAATTAAAACCCCCAAAACAAACCCCCCCCCACCCAAACAAAAGTCAGAACGTGAAATTTTTTTAACTGCATCTTGGTTGATTTTGCTCTTTTTTGACAGATTCAAGTAAATCTTATTTTTTCTCAAATTCAGACTCAAGAAATTTACTTAAATCAAGATAGATATATGTGGTTATTTGATAATTAAATAAAAAGTCAATACATGTGTTGTACAAGTAATAAACTGCTGCAAACTGCTCATCGGCCAAAAAAATGACCTGAAATTTATAAAATGCTTTTATAAAATAGCCTTTTCCAAAAGATCCTGTTAGGATTGAAACGCGTCAGGCCCTCCTAACTCCAAGCATTTTACAAATTTCAGGTCATTATTTTGGCTGATGAGCAGTTTGCAGCAGTTTATTACTTGTATTATTAAAAAATAAAACAAGGATACAGGTTTAATCTTGGTTCCGCTACTTACCTTGTCTCTAACCAGCATCTGGGATCGATTCTTGTGGATGATTTTGACAAATCCCGGTGGTTGGACCCAGGCCTCACCATCAACTTGAACGGGAACTCCCTCCTCACCCAAGATGGTGATCTTCACCACATGACACTGGAAAACACACAATGATGAGACAATATTAAATATTGGTTGCATTTCCCTACCTATGGCAGACTGGTTCCCAACCTATGGCAGACTGGTTCCCTACCTATGGCAGACTGGTTCCCTACCTATGGCAGACTGGTTCCCTACCTATGGCAGACTGGTTCCCTACCTATGGCAGACTGGTTCCCTACCTATGGCAAACTGGTTCCCTACCTGTGCAATACGGTGATGCTGTAGTGTTATCATCCTAGACACGGCCATCTGCATTCCACCGAATACTGCCACAACCTCCAAGATGCGGTCGTCAAAAGAGGGTGCTGCAAATGTCTACAAGTCACAGCAAACGAAAAAATATTGCTAGATGTTACAAACTTGATGTATGTATTCACAGACCAAAAAGGAAAGGTTGGAAAATTGAAGTGTCATCAAATCTCGATCTTAAGAATTGAGCAATACATTTGGATTGCGCAGGTTCGAATCCTGATCCAGTAAATTTTCTCTGTTCACCTTTCAATGAAATAAACGAAGAAACAAATTTGCGTTTAGCAGAGCAATCTGATCAGGATTCGAACCCTCAACCTCATGCTCTGTGGAGCGCAAGGTCTCTGGTTCTACTCCTGCTGCAGTCAACACAATGCCCCGCCCACAGCCACGCCCTCAACCTACCTCATCCTCCTTGGTTGTACCCCAGAAGTTGGCCCCGCCCATATAGCTTGGAATGTTTAAGATGACGATGCCTTGCAGGCTAGGTAGAGGGATCCGTTGTCCGTCACATTCTAACTGGACTTTCTGCTCCAGGTTGCGATACGTCCGCTGGAGAAGTTCCTTTCCTCCCAGGACCCCGTACCACATCATGTTCTTGGTCCGACTACAAAACAAAGATACAAACAAATACACAAACAAATAAATATATTGACAATCAGTGGGATCATGCGCCAAGACAGCTCGTTGCCGCATCTACCTTCGAGCGGTACTCCTTCGGTCTTCTGATAGCCATCCCCCAGGCAGCCACGCGACCCATTCCCATCTCAGCAAAATAATGATCCATCTGACGCAACCATGTGTCATGTGGACACCCTACCGGGTGAGTCCTACCAGTAGGCTCTCTTATAGAGAGAATTCGCCTGGCAAGATCACTCGCAATCTAGCCACATGACCGTACAGTCGCATCTGGCGCTCACGTATCATGCAGGTAATAGGTCTCATCTGACTCTCCCTGAGTAACCTCTCGTTAGAGGTTCTAGATGGCAACATAAGTCTGGTACCCAGACTGCCTAGATATACCAACCTGCATTTCTCTGGATGCTCCTCTCGTTTGTTGTGGAAGTCCAACGTAATCTTGGCATCCATGCCAATACCAAAGTAGTTATTCATCACACATGCCTCAGTGTACCCCTCCCTGCAAAGAACAGCAAATCAAAAATCAAATCAAAAATCGATTGAAATAACAGAGAGACTTAGGGCCTTTTCCAAACATCGGCTCAGGGCTCCATTTTATGAATCCATTCCAAAATAACAGGTATAAAAAAAAAAGGCTTTTGGCTGCGGTTTGAAAGTAGATTCTCTAGTTTGAAAAGGAAAACAGAGCTTCAGCTTCAATGAAACACCACAACCTATATTTTCAGCATATAGATGACAGAGCCGGAGCCAGAGCCTGAGCCTGAGCCGGAGCCAAGGTTTGGAAAAGGTCCTTAATTTGGTGTTCCGAGTTGAATTTACTTCAACAGCATGGCTTCCTAAATTAACTACAGACAGACAAACAGCACAGTGTACTGACACACAGATACTTACACTGATTCAATATCTTGATCCATGAGAGGTGATGCTGCTGCACAGAGAGCATCGGCATTAGCGAGTAGGACTTTACTGATCAATCCAGCACCCATAAACCCACCCGAGAGACCACTGATGCCTAACAAACAATCACAAAGAAAGCACTGGTTAATTTATGTGCAAGGAGTAACAGCAGTAGTAGCAGCAGCAACAGCAGCAGCAACAACAGCAGCCGCAACATCAACAGCAACAGCAGTAGCAGCAGCAACAGCAGCAACAACAACAACAACAGCAGCAACAACAACAACAACAGCAGCAGCAGCAGCAACATCAACAGCAGCCGCAACATCAACAGCAGCCGCAACATCAACAGCAGCAGAAGCAACAGCAACCTATAGCAGCAACTGCTCAACCTCAAACTGACTACACAAGCAAGTCCAGCAAAGCCACTAAATCACCAACGATTCAAAACGCAAGCCATCAATAATCCTTAAATTGCAGCAATTTACATAAATACATAGCAACACATACGTCATCAAATGGCATTTAAACCTTGAATTGTATGAGAAAAGGAAAATCAACAACTTCAGAAAACTGCATTTGTGGAATTTAGTGACGCACTTTATACTTGAGTGAATCAACTGTATGGTTACAGGCCTTCTGAAAAGGCAAGGCCACTTTTCCATTCCAAGGGAGGAGGCACCAAGGCCAAGAACCAGGGCAACGAAGGCCATGGCCTCCATGGCCTCTGTTAAATTCAAGGCTTGCGGCTAATAATGTCCCTGATACTCTAAAAGAACACCATTTTATTTTTCCTGTACTCACTTTTACTAAGCATGGCGTTTCCTCGTCCCAAACTTGGCCCCAGAAGGGTATCCAGTCCTAGAAAGAAAAATAAAATTTGATTTCAAACACAATAATTCCACCAAAATAAACAATTAGTATAAAAGTTTCTTATTAAAAAAAAGGAAAGAAAAAACTGCCGGTAAATTTTATCAAACATAAATCTACAAAACAAGAAAAAACAAACTTAAAACACAAAATTAAAGAAAAGCAACAACCCAGAATATTTGTTTTCATACACTCAAGAAAATACTTGAAAAACTAACTCTAAGAACAATCATCAGCCAACAGCCAAATTATTATTTGATCTGTGCTCCACAAACTACTTGACAAATGACAGCAAAATACGTTTTATCAAAGAGGCAAATCTTTTTGGCAATTTTGTTTTGTTAATCTAAGCGAAAAAGCACTGAACCATGCAAATCATAAAACATTTTTGGTGCTTAAATAGCTAAGCAAGTTTTTAAACAAGAAAGAATTGGGAACAATTTCTTGGCAAATTTTAGCGTTATAAGCAAGAAAACAGAGAAAGGAAAACATAACATCCGTGCAGTACCTTTCTCAAAGTCTGACAAATTTGTGGGCAACCTTTAAGAAAGATTCTGCTAGGATTGAGACATCAGGCCCTCCTATAAGCTCCAAGCATTTTATGCATATCAGGGGCCAATTTCATAGAGCTTGTTAAGCACAAAATTTGCTTAAGCATGAAAAAGTCTTCCTTGATCAAGCAAGATTACCAACCAAATTTTCATGTGATGTTTACTGCGTTTGACTTGCATTCGGCCATTGCTTGCTGACAATAACATTCACAAGGAGTTTTGGTTGGCATACTGATTTTGGGCCTTTTTGAAACAGAGGCTCAGGCTCCGGTTCCGTCATCCATATGCTGAAAATACAGGTTGTGGTTTTTCATTGAAGCTGAAGCTCTGTTATCCTGTTCAAACTAGAGAATTTACTTTCGAACCACAGAAAAAGCATCTTTTCTGATACTTGTCATTTTAGAATGGAGTCACGAAATGGAGCCAGAGCTGGAGCCCGAGCCCGAGCCCGAACCCGAGCCTCCTTTTTGAAAAGGTCCATAATTTACCAAGGTTTTTGGTACTTAAGCAAATTTTGGTGTTTAAGCAGCTCTATGAAATTGTCCCCTGGTAGTTGATTTTCCAGTCATTCTGTGATAAAAATAATGTCATCCTCCTCTTAAATACCGCAGCAACTTCCATCCAACTAGGGAGTATTTCAACAAGTATTGACATTCCGTCAGTCTAGCTGGGATCGGTTCTCTACTTGCCTGGCAGGAATGTTATGTTCTCCATGCTACCAAAGCGGTGAGCCAGCCCAATAGGACCGGGAGCAAGCGTACTACCTCGGCTGACCCTGCGCGTCCGAGGTGATTTCATCATTTCTCGTTCTACAGGGGGTAGGGAGGGGGGAAAAGCAGGGAGGAGCCACCGTATAATCAAACGAACCAGGAAAAATGGTCGGACGGAGAGAACGGGCGTAGGATTAGGGGTTTAGGAGTCATGGGAAAATGTGAAAAACGGCAGAAAAAGGCTTAAAGCTGAACATAAATCTGCATCTGAAGCTTTTGTGTCTCAAGATGGCCGCTAAGCGTGTGTCAAAGGTCAGAATTTGGTCAAACAATACATGGATTCTAAAAGTTACTACCAAATCTTGTCAAAAACTACAGTCTTGTCTAGTTCCCACAACAAAGCACCAATAAAGCATGAACCAACAATTCGGCACCAGCCTACCATAGCTGAAGACTATTTAAGGAAACAAGTTTGGGAACTTTTGACAAGCTAAAACAAGAACCAGATTGAATAAGCAAAACGGAAGAACAAAAAATGATAAAGACCGACAATATGTTTGAGAAGATGACAAAAGGTGCAAACAGGAAGTGAATAAAACTAGTCCAGAAGCGTGCATGAAAGAAACTGAATGAAGAAATTTCAAAAAGTGCAAGAAGTAAAAAAAACAAACAGGAATAAAGAAATGAAAAACTAAAAATGTGTGTACACAAAATCCAATAGGGAGGCTAACCATGGAATGGCCTATGGTAATGTACTTTGTCCTGTTATTAAGCAGCTACATGTATGTAGAACTGGTGTGTTGTCGTAGGTAGATCCAAGAAATAATGACCACACCTAGGTCGGGATGACTTACCGGCCTTTTTGCGCTCAATCTTGGCCTTGGTTGAAGACGTGAAGACTGAGAACGATGACTTGGGGCTCCGTGGTGGTGTCTCTTTGCCGGACTCTGAGGCCGGAACGTCTGAACCCACACCTTCCTCTTCCTCCTCCTCCTTTTCTGTATCCGTGGGCGGGGCCTCAACGGTGATGCTCGGATGTTGGGAGGGCTCGCTAGCAGTTGCCATAGCAACGGTGGCAGCTGCTTTCTGTGCTAATGCTTTGACTTTGGCTTCGTGTTGCTGCGTCTGAGCGTTCTGCTCGTCAACGGCTGCGACAAAAGACAGAAATTGATGAAATTATCCTTCCTTACAGAAAATTATACCCTTATCTTAATTTTAGACGTTTCTCAAGCTTCTGCTCTTTCTGAAATATCTATCGATCTATTTTCCAGGGCTGACAGAATAATTTATATAAACCCTATTCATGGTGCATCCATCCTGCATTCGAAGCAGTGTAGTCAAACCAAGGCTTGGATTCCAAATAGTCTGGTACCCATTTTCTTTTTATAATTAGTGTTATCTTTTCCAATGGGTATACAAGGAAGGTGACAAGATGGATGCCCCGTTAATAGGGTCAATGGCATCAATCTTGGATGAAGGTCCCATTAAACACCAAAAGTTTTATACCAGTTCACGCCAAACTTCCAAGAAACTTCTGTTCCAGGAGGTTTTACACCAAAGATACTTTCATTTTTTTTGCCTTAGTCCCTTGGATGATAATTTTCATATTTCTTACCGAATGACTGATTGAGTGGGGGCTTCTCATCGACTTTGACCAAAATTACACAAATTCACTAGCTTCTTCTACTAAGGTTGGAATCGAACCCGGGACCACCTTACCTTTCTCCGTCTGCTCGATAATCTGCCTGAAGGCCTTCTTGAGACTGTTGGCTCTAGACATCAGAGCGTCTCTTGGTTTGAAGACTTTGGTCGATGTAGAGGGTCCCGTCATCTGCTCCAGTATATCACCGTCATGTATGGGATCTTTGACCACGTTATCTTGTAAGATGGCCGTAGGGGGCAGCATGCCAGGGGGAATGGGCGTGGCTTGAGATTCATCCTCCAAGGTTTGCAGGAGGAGTTTCAACTTCTCGTTAAGAACAGCACACTAGAGATGTAAAATAAGAACGAGTTATAAAATGCTGCAAACTGCTCATCAACCAAAATAATAACCTAAAATTTATAAAATGCTTGGAGTTAAAATGCCTTCGATAAAGATCCTGCTAGGGTCGAAACGCATCAGGCCCTCCTAACTCCCAACGGCAAAATAATGACCAGAAATATATAATCCTTTTAAAGAGTTAGGAAGGCCTGACGTTTCGATCTTAGCAGGATCTTTCTCAAAGGCTAAATGACAAGTGCTGTGTCCTTTGTTTTGATCCTCTCATCCATTTATGTGTATCTTCACTTGCATGTTCTTGTCCTCTTGTCATTTAGCCTCTTGTGATTAAGATCCTGCTAGGATCGAAACGTCAGGCCTTCCTAACTCCAAGCTAATATGTAATAATAAAGATTATCGCCATTTTTGCCACGGACGTTTTTTCAAGCTGCACTAACCTTCTCCTTCATGATGGGCGCATCGCTCGACTGACACGTCTGCTCGTACGCATGGCCAACTTTCTCCACAAAATCCTTGACCGTTTCACAAAGAACTCTGAGAAGAGACAATAAAGTACAGAGTAGAATTTTAAGGTGCGGGGGGAAGGTTTCTGAAAGTTAATAAACATTGACTGTCTCAAGCTTTTGAAGAAAATCCTCCAAAGATCAAGAGATGAGCGCCTGGAAGATTGAAACAAGGGAAGCCTCTAGCATTCGTAAAATTATCAACCAAACTGTCTGTCAATCAGTTGATCTAGCTCTCTGTCTGTTCATACATACTTGGCTGACGTTATGACGTCCGAGTTCTGGTCCGAGTGTAGAATCTTGGTCAAGTGAGCAGCAACAGAGTCCTCATATGCCGTGATCATCTCCTTGTCCTTGCTCTCCATGGAGTCTGAGATTTCTAGACTGTCCGACTTGAGGTCTGCTGCCGTGCCGGCCTTTCGTCGACTGGCTGGTAAGGGGGTTTCTTTGGTACAAATACTCCATCTGAAAATGATCAATAACCATGAACCAAATAGTGTCCAGGATTCAGCAGCAAGCAAAGAATAAATGATAAAAATCACATCAAACAAAATCTCATGATTTACAAATTTATCAAGCAGTCAGTTTTTCTAATTCATTTTTTTCTATCTAAATTTTCCTATCTTTATCTCCACTGAACATCTCCGTATCGTAGTGCTTTATCTTGCGTAGATTTTTGACTTGTTAAAGGTAGTATCATACTTTGGTTTTTGTCATAGAAATAAAGATTCATGGGCAAGAATATCAAGGAAGATACAGTAACAGTCATCTGTGAAAATTTCAGTTCCATACGGTGCCCACATTTTGAGAAAACAGTGAAAAACGGCCACATTACTTCTTCCGTCTTTTCTCTTTTATTTTTGATCTTTAAAAGATCAAAAATAATTTTGGTCACTGGTTTGACTCTTTTCTGGATGAATACAGCATTTCAGGCAGAAATGTTTAGGACTCTATCATTGTTGTTGTTGCAATTAACCTATCCGCTACCAACAATCGAGGAGTCTTCTTCACTCATTCCAATATACCTGTCCAGCATCTTGGTGCTTGCTCGTTCCAATTTCTCCAGGATCGTTGGCAGTTGTGTGTCATCATCGCAGACCGTTCCCCAGCCGAGAACACGAGCTAGGTCGTTACCGGTGCCAAGAGGCAAGACTCCTATCTGGCACTAGAGAAGTAAGACGGCAAAGAACAACTCAAATATGAGTAGGATACTGATATGGCATGAAATCCATTTACAAAGATATTTACAATGGCGACCCAATGTTTAACAGCACACGCAAGTTACCAATAACAATGTCATTTAAAGGCATAACACAGGATTGGTAGAGGTGACAGAACAACTGCAGACTGTTCATAATTTGATTTGTCATGGAATAAAAACAAACATGTGAAATGTTCAGCTCATATGATCATCGAAAACTGTAGATAACAGTAGAAAACGCTCACAATATTTTCAAATCTATTCACAGGAGTTTTGATCTCATCTGAAGATCAAAACAGTTTTGGTTGTTGTTTTGATAATTTCTGGATGAATACAGCATTTCAGCTGGAAATATTTTAACGGTATGTTTCTACCACCATCATCTTCATACCCTGAAAGTTACATGTAAATCTGTGAACATTTCTGTTTGGGTATGTTACCAATCCTATACTGTACCTACATGTATAATGTATGCCGTTAGTCACAGGCCATGGCTGAATTTTGCTCTACAATATACATGTACACATCTGAAATATGAAATCAGTAAGACGGTTTTCGTACCTGTTTGTGGAGATCTAACTTGTCAATTTCTGACAGCACCCAGCCGATGCTACCATCTCCACCACACACCAGAATTCTGAAGGTGTCAAAATTCTGGAAAAGTCGCAACCTGAAAAAGACGTCAACAGATGTTTGTTTGTTGTGTTCATCTTATTTGTATTGAAAGACATGAAAAGACAGACAAACAGACAGGAATTAACAGTGATATCAAAGATGCAACCCTCACCTCATGGATTTACAAACTGGAGTTGAAATGACCTTTGATATAAAGAATCACACAAACAGACAAGCAGACAAGAAACAACAAACAAACAGACAAGAATGAACAAAATCACATCGACATCAAACATGCAACCCTCACCCGATGTGCGGACCGCCGTTCATAAGATCAAAAACCTGCGCCGGATTGAGGAGCTGCTTGAAACGACGCAGGAACTTGACGCCCTGATTGTCCCCGCTCTTGGAGTTGACAAAGACCAGCAGGGGGCTGCTGCAGCCCTGTCTGGTGGCCTGCCAGTAACCGTCGGAGCTCATGGAATTCAGGGAGATCGGGGGAAGGAGGGACAGACGACACTGGCCGAGGGGACACTTGGCAGGGTACTGGAGCTTGCAAGATGAGTGAACCTATGGGGGTAAATTGAAAAAGAATTATATGTATGAGACAAAACACCTCCGTATGTGACAAAGATAATACATGCCTTCCCCTGACTTCTTCTTCTGGAAGAACTACTGTGGTGGAAGGATTCGCAGGAATGAGATTCCTGACGGGGGTCGCGACATGAACGCTCTTCTATGACCCCCCTCCCCTGATTAAACACAACTAAAACAGAAAACTGCTCAAACAAGATGAAAATGGTCTTGTGTAGAGATTAACACTCCCACTTATAAGAGACTCTCAAATTAGGATGACAATAATTACAAATAGAGTATTAGGGAGACACATTAGTGTCTGAAAGTGAACATTTGAGAGACATCAGGAATTAGGGAGACATTTTGATGTAGGTATCAGCTACCTTTTAAAAATACATTTTCCCTGTCCAAATTTTAAAAGAAGACAGAGAATGCTCTCAACATGAACATATGTCAATTTAAAGTTCATTGGTTTGGAGGATGTTTAGAAATAGGTAAGTACAAATGGGGAAAACCCTATGGGAATGTCTCCCTAGTACCCATCCTCGGTTATAATAATCTCCTTAATTACTGGTAAGTGGTATCCTCCTCGTCCTAGCTTAGATATCTCGGATCTTACCATTGCTTTACACCATAGACATCTCCAATCTTGTAGACGTAAGACGCTACCGCAGGTCTTGTCACACACAACACACTTAGCACTCACGGGAAGGTTGCCTTCCAACCACTGGTGCGGAGTGGCAATCTGAAGAGGGAAGGGCACAAGAAAAGAAATCGTGAAGCAAAGTGCATCCTCAATCTTGGGATAAGATTCAGATAGGCAGGGTACCATCTTGCCATTGATGAAATATCTTCAAGTCATCATAGGGTACCGTGGATTTGTGGTCTGGCGTGTCGTACTCAAGATCTTGTGGTCAATTTACAGATTGTGGGTTCGAATCCAGCCATGGGTTGTGGTGCTTGCATCCTTGGGCAAGACGCTTTGTCACATATTGCTCCTCTTCACCCAGGTGTAAATGGGTACCTGCGAGGGTAGAGATGGCTTTGTGGTTTGATTAGCCTTTGTGTGCCTTACAGCAGCCGGAGCTGTATACTCTGCAGGGAGTTGAGATGGTTTCAGGAATGTGGCCCAAAGACCAGGGAATATAATGTAGGCGCCTTGAGCGGGTTTCAGGATAAGTGCGCCATATAAATATCTAAATCATCAGAAATTATTAAATCATTATGATACAAATACTTAGCGGACCTTTTTTTTTCAAACAAGTAATGCAACAGAGGTCAAACTTCTAAGCCCTAGGCCTGTTTCAAGGCAAAGATAAATAGGTGAACGTCCAGCAAATTCGGAGCGAGGACCCATTAACCCTTGAGGGCGCTCTCTGCTCCCGCAATCTTATGATAAACGACAGACTCGTGTACTTCCTGTCCTCTTAAAGGGATGGTACAGAATTGGTGAGACAAAATACACTTCAAGATCACAGATTCACATAACACTTACACAGTATAATGGTGATGATAGGAGAAAACATCCCATGAAATGTTTTTGTCTGAAATGCCATATTCCGATTGGAATAAATCGCTTCGAAGCGTTTTTATTCATTTGTTGAAATGAGTAAATGGGTTTTCACTATTTTCTCGTGACCCAGATGGCTGATTGACCTCAAACTTCTACAGGTTTGTCAGCTAAGGTATATGATGGATTACATAATGTGCTTTCACTGTCAGCAACGGTTTTGTCGCAAAAATCAGTTCTGTACCATCCCTTTAACCACTCATTCATCAAAGCCACTCTACAATAAATCTTCAATTTAGCAAATGGTGAATGCACTTTCCTCCGCGCAGAGCCTGTGATGTTAAGCCAAGCCTCCAAATCAAGAACAAGAACCAATCAACGGACCGTTCTCGGAACTCCCGAAAGATGAATTTCCCCTGAACCTAAATTATTGATTGCCACAGTGTGAAAAAGACTTGGTATTAAAGGACATATGATCTTGGTTCCCTTTGCACTTAGACTCAGTCAGAAAAAAAATCCATTAGGAGAAATTGTATGCCGAGGGGAATAACCGCCACAAGTTTACAATCTGCATTTCTCCGAAAAAGCAAAGAGGGCCTGCATTTATGGTACTATTACGATTTAATGAAATCTGATTAAAAGTCTTTCAAGTAGAAAGGTACATTTGTACTGAAATGGAAACATTTAGATTGCTAAGAATAACCCTACCAGGAAATGCACTAAATTAGACATTTTCCAGCACTGGTTCTTATCAAAAACAGATTTTTGTTCCTGGAAGGATTTTGACAAACAAATTTAATTTAATAAGTTTAATCAATGCCTATCGATCAGGGACATTCTGCATAAACTGAATTTCTTTTGTCTTCCCTCATTGGACTGACAGTATTATCATAGAGTTGACAGGTTTTTCCCTGAATGGAGTGGACCAATCAGGGACCAATTTCACACTCCTGCTTAGCACAAAAAATTTGCTAACCATGAAATATCTGTCTAAATAAAAACAGGATTAACAGCCAAATTTCCATGTGTTGTGTATCACTTGTGATGAAATCAGCTCTTATTACCAACATGAGCACATAATATGTGACGAAAGAGACACCCCATCATAGAACAGGGCCCAATTTCAAAAAGTTATTTGCCGCTTACGATAGCAGACATTTTTTGCATACGGTTAGGCCGTTAGCACATTTCACGGGAGAGTTTTCTTTCTCATGACGCTAAGCAAGGACTTCCTGCAGAATGCACATGACAGCGCATTAGCAGAAAAACAAAAACAAGGTTAGTCGAGAAATTCTTCTCTAATTGATTTAAGTGCCGAAAATCTTGCTTACAGATTCCATGAAATTAAGCTCAGGGGTCGATTTCACCAAACTCTTCGTAACTTACTATCAATTGTAGGACTTTTGATGCATTGCAGCCCTGCATTGTAGGATACGATGGGTTATCCTTCATAATTCGAGTTAAGATCGATTGCAGGGCTTTGTGAAATTGGCCCAAGGACAGCCAAGATGGTAGAAGCACAGGAATGTTTCAAGTCAGTTCAATCTAATCTAAGATAATTGACTATTTGGGACACCGCCAACATGCTGGGGCAGGATAGCTCAGTTGGCAATGCACCAGGGGCAAATTTTATGCTGCTTAGCACAAAAAGTTGCTAAGCATGACATTTCTGTCTTAATAGTAAAAACAGGACTAACAACCAAATTCCCGTGTGTTGTGTATCACTTGTGATTGTTATTTGGCTGTTGTTCACTGACCATGAACATCAAACGGAATTTTCAAAGGTGGTTTGTTTTATTGGGCAAGCTATTTTTGTGCTAAGCAATTTTTGGTGCTAAGCAGCTCTATGAAATTGGCCCCAGTACGGTATTACAGAGGTCCCTGCTTCAAATCCTGATCTTTTTTTTCACTTTGCATTGACTTCAGTGTAATCTATTTTTGAAAGATCCTACTAGGATTGAAGTGTTAGGTCCTTAAAGTATAACTCTAAGCATCATCTGTCCTCACTCCAAAATCCCAACTAGAATGACGGAGTCAAACACCAACTCAACGATGACAGGAACGATTCATCCATGCCTCCTTCTCCGAGGATGAATGAAATATTTGAAGTCCGAGGGGGGATGGGAACGGACTTCATGAGATAGACATGACTCACACCGGAACCAGACTGGAGTCGGGATTCTCAGACGGTATGCAGCACGCTGCATGCTGTGGTTGAAATTCACCGTCTCAACTCTCCCTCCGGGAGAATTCTCCAAGTTCATCGGAGATTGACCAACATCTTTTAATAGTTTCCGGTATTTCTGGCGGAGTCTTCGTTCCCGGGAATAGATGAATGCGGTCAGAGGGACCACTGGACTTCCGAAGAAAGCCGGAATTTCTGTTTTTAGAAAGATGATGCCAGAAGGAATCTGAGCAACTTTTCCTTTTCCCTCCTTTGTTTTTGGTAGGACGGAAATCGTGAAGTACTTGCACAAATAGACACCAACGTCATTTGAAGTAAGACTTGGAATAGTAACTACAGTTGTATATGGGAATTGTACAGACGGGAACTGTAACCATGGCAATCGTAGCCAAGACAACGAAGAGGCGATGACAGAGAGGAAATCATTTCCTGGTCATGGTGACTGACGTTGCTCGTCTCTTAAATTCTTGAGTTGAATGAAAAAAATAAAAGACGGAAAAATCACAACGGTTCACTGACTTGTGAATTGACTGAGCCAGCCCCTTGCATACCAAGATTCCAACGATGCTTCGGAAAGGAAATCAGGACATCCCCCCCCCTCCCGACCCCCCTCCCGACCCCCCCGGGGAGATTCATTTATGTATCAATTCTGCACACGGCACTCTGCTCGTACCAAAGCCTGTATTCAGCTCTCCCAAAATGACGGCATTTTGCCTCTCGGGTTAAAACAACTACACATGCTGGCGGCATTAAAACGGAACCGGAAACCGGACATAAAATGAGAATTACAAGCCGTGCTGGGGCCAATTTCATAGAGTTGCTTAGCACAAAAAATTGCTTAGCACAAAAATGGCTTGCCAAATAAAACAAACCACCATGGAAAATTCGACTTGATATTCATGGTCAGCGAACAACAGCCAAAGAACAACTGCAAGTGATAGGGACCTACACAACACAAGGACATTAGGATGTTAATCCTGTTTTTATTAAGACAGAAATGTCATGCTTAGTGAATTTTTGTGGTAAGCAGCTCTATGAAATTGGCCCCAGGTTGTACCGACTCTGCGGTCTACGTCCAGTTAGGATCAAAGGCTATTCTTGGAGTGAAATACCAAACATATTCCTCATTTTATGCAAATAGTTGACTCACTGGCATCAGGGCAAGATCTTTTTTTTTTTCATTTTCATCTTTGTCTGTGCTGTTTTTACCAGCATGGCTGCTATAAAAAAAACATAACTTTTTATTTTGAGAAGGCGATGTTCAATGAGATAAAAAATTCTCTGAATCTAAAAGTTAATTGAGAACTATGTTGCATTATTAGCATACCAGCATGTTTCTATCAAGTTTCCGTCATGTAGCAGACAGAAATATAAATAAGATCCGGCATTCTTCTTTTGTATTTATTTACTTAATTATGTATCTATATTTATATGTTTCCATAATCTTATTTAATTTAATTTATTTATTTATATTTTCTGTTATGTATGCTTCATTTGTATAACTTTTTTACTGTAATATTTTAATTTATCAGTTTGTTGTTTTGTTTATATGTTTCCTTGTTTACCTCTCCCTGTAATTTTACTCTGCTGTTGGATGAGATGAATAAATAAATAAATAAATTATGTGAACCACAATCACAAGAGGATTTTGCAATTTACATCTACAAATCTACTTTGAAAACCAAATGAGATAAAATGTCAGGCAGGATTCCTCAAAATAAAAATGACTGTTTTCCCCAATGAATTACGAGCGCCTACTCATTTCCAAAATAAATTTAATTCCCGATGTAAATTTCATGATGTAAATGCAATGCAAATGTTTGCAGAAAAATTAGTTTTTTGTTTTTAACAAGGGCAAAAACTGAAGTTGAATGATAGATGCTATAAAATTAAGATCCTTGCCTTCATGGCCTAAGTTCTCTAAAGTTCAGATTCTTATTTTGCTCCCAGGTGACCTCCTCCCGTCTCCCGATACAGCCGACTCTTATCACCAAGACAGTTACTAACAAAAGATGAAGATTTCATCTTGAGAGGGTTGACATAGCAACAGGGGTTTGTGGGAGAGGATAAAAAAAAAGTGCATCGTCGTTATCGAGGTGAGATTGCTCCTTGAGAGTTCCTCGAGGGTTTGTCAGGGGGAGGCGGAATGATGATGAGCAAAGATGCAAGATGATTTATTCAAACTACGGGTACACACTTCGCTTTACGGTTCGGAGGATGGGGGGTCTCTAAGGGGCTGTGTACACAGCATTGACATTTCAGAAACATCTCGTTAAGGATTACTGATCACCTTACTGGTTTCACGACAGGCAGGATACGCATCTGATTCAGATGAGCTACCATATCATTATTATGTGTTTCATTTGCCGACGAGTACGGGTACCAGACCAGTTTTGACTTTTATAAGTGATGACTCGAAAGCAGGATAGATCTTCTGGAGTTTGGATTTGTCCGCTGTATAAAGACAACAGGAAATCTCAAGCTTCATGGAAAATGGACGGGGATTTCCTATCAAAATACCGCCGCGAGCTGTTCAGAGAATACTCCTTTCGCAAAATGCGCATCGCAGCTGTGCTATGTAGAGGTCATTAGGAGAGTCATAAAACACGACCAGAAATATGTAACGAAACCCCCCCCCCCTTCCCAAGCTGCCAGACAAGGCTACCGTCAACGACGATGGAAATTTCGATGAGGAATTGGAATCAGCTGTCCTCCGCTATCAGCCTGACACTAGAAGTACCCTCGATGAATAAATCACCTGTCACGTCGTGGGTTGTTGCGACCACAACGATGACCGTTGAAATTAGGACAGGAGGAGTCCAACAATGAATGACGAGAGCTAGATATTGAAGAAGCGGGGAGCGGGACGGTGAGGAGGCCATGATGGAGATGCTCAGTGATGGGCCATCCCATCAGGGAACAACTTGAGATGCCGAGGTTGACGTTTGAAAATAGACACCAAACACTTGCCTTTTTCCATCATAAAAGCTGATTGGGCCGTAAAAGCAAAGGCAGAAATTTCGTTTGATTTGATGTTATCATATCCAATACAAGTAAAACAAGCCTTTGATAAAGATCCTGCTAGGATCGACACGAGTCAGGCCCTCCAAACTCCAAGCACAATCATATCCATTTACATCGATGCAAAAAATAACTGACTGAGCTGACACTGTAATCTCGCCAATATCTTATCTTTAAAAGTCTTTTTGATATTTATCTTGATATCACAATATTTGTTTCTAAGATTCCTCATTTAAAAAAAGTATTTGTGATATTTGTCATTAACATACTATTATCAAATATAATATGTCATATATAATTAGCTATTTGCCATAATAGTAGTTTTTCTGATTAAAATCAATAGTATTCAGTATTTATGATATTCTTCTACTATTCCGACATAATATTACTGATATTTGTGACTCACCGTTCCGTCTTCATCCTCTATAATATCTTTGCCCACCGAGCCTAGCGTTGTCCATTTGCAGTGATTCTGAGCCCGCACGGCACACCGCTTATGGGCTTTGAACTTGCATACTGAAAAGAAACACAAAATGGACAGAATAAAGCCTGTGAAATTTCACCCGGGAGTAGAGTTACCGACCGCATTTCCAGTCAAGATAATCAGTGGCGTAACTAGGGTGGGCAACAGGGGCATGTTCCCTGGGCGCCTCTTTTTAGGGGGCGCACAAAAACGCAAAGGCAAACAAAAAGGGAGCTGTTCTGTTGAATTTATTGGAAATCTACTCCTATGAAATTTGAACAAAGGAAGAAAAATTCCAATTTCAAATTATCTGATTTTCTTTTGACATTGGCATCAGAAGTTGGAATTGGTGGTGCCGTTTTTCCCAATTATGGCACTGAAGAAAATAAATTCTGCCTTCAAATGATCCTCGCAGGTTCTCGCTTTTGCAGCGCAAACATAAATTGCTTTTTTTTGTAAAACACTCGGTTTTGCAACGCAATGAAATTGAGACCTTAAAGTAATCAAGTATAAACCTCAAAATGGACACCGTCTACCGTAACTTTGAACGGTAGAATACCAGCACGAAAACAGAGTGTAAATATTTATCATTGGCCAGGGTAATTCAGTGTCCAATTAACACTGGTTATGGTCGGTACGGTGCCGGTGGAATGGGGTAAAGTTACCTTCGCATGACAGGCCATGAGACGTGACACCAGACAAGGCTTCTCTGCACACATTGCAGTACGTTGGACGAGTGTGTGAACATGCGTACCAGTTATGCATACCGGATAGCATATCACGCATATGCTCTCCTTCCTGTACGCACAATGAAGACAAGAACAAAAGATAAAACAATTGAGTAATGAAGGCTTTTTAATCAAAGCTTATTAACATACATGTAGATCTGGGGCTGATTTTACCAAGCACTTAAATCAATCTTGAAGGTAATATGATCATACTTTGGTTTTTATCAAAGAAATACAGATTCATGGACAAAAATATCAAGGAAGATACAGTCACAGTCAAAAGACAAAAGTAAACCTATTCAGTTTTCAATGTGATGTGAAAATGAAGAATTATTGTACTTTTTTCCTGATGGTGGTACGAGTATATGTACATTGCTGGTAATATGCACAAGGCTGAAGAAATGAACAACCAGACTACCTTGAGATTAAATACCACACTCTCCTTAAACCTACTTCATCAAACGCTTCAAGGTAAAAAAACTAAAAGACAAATCCTTATCGGTACTGGAGATGCTCAGAATGCTGTACGGGTTGATGCTATGAGAGTACAAGCAGATTGATGCCTGTACTTGCAATAAGCAGGTCAACCTAATCACGTTACACAGCCTGTGCGTGATAACAAACGGGACTGAGTTTACGAGAATTCGACACAATGCATTGCTGAAGGATCAATTCAAATTATCATTCGATGTTCACACTGTATTGAAATCTTATTAAAGAGAGGAAAGTGTGATTTGAAGCTTTGCATGGTGGAAGAATGTAATAATAAAGTAAGCTTTCGGAGACACCATGTATAATCTCTTTTAAGAATGTGTGGTTCTGAAAAAGAACCGGTGAGAGTAATGATCTCGACGTTCACTCTCCTGAGGACGGCCAGAGTACACTGGCCGGAACGTCGAGATCATTACTCTCACCGGTTCTTTTTCAGAACCACACAATCTTAAAAGAGATTATACATGGTGTCTCCGCAAGCTTACTTTATTATTAAAGAGAGGAAGTTGTGGGTATTTTGGGGTGAAGGGTTCTGTTAAAGGTAATAACATAATTTGGTTTTTATCACAGAAATACAGATTCATGGGCAAAAATATCAAGACAGATACAGTCACAGTCATCTGTGAAAATTTCAGTCCCATACGTTGTCCACTTTTTGAGAAAACAGTGAAAAACGGCCAGAGTATTTCTTAAGTCTTTTCTATTTTATTTTTGATCTTTTAAATGATCAAAAAGAGTTTCGGTCGTTGTTTGACTGATTTCTGGATAAATACACCATTTCAGGTGGAAATATTTTAACGGTATGTTTCTACCACCACCATCTTCATACCCTGTCAGTTATACGTAAATCTGTGAACATTTCTGTTTTGGTTTCTTACCAAAGTATGATACTACCTTTAAGTTCAGATAATGGTTTATGATCAAGCGACCATGTTGTACATGTACTATATGAATCCCAAAAGAGTATGTATATGACCACAAAGCTCAAGCTTTTGCTCTGTGGCTTGACTGATGAATATATCTGCTGCTGATAGAAGGGACAGAAATATCCAGAAACCAGAGATGGGAATATCACATTCTCCAAACTGAGAAGAATGGTTTAGTAACCACAAGGAAGTTTAGATGTCTGTGTTTTACATCTTTGATGCTCACTTTCATCTGCAGTTTCAAGGTACACTGTACTATCATACTTTGGTAGCATACCAAAACAGAAATCTTTACAGATTTTATACCTATAACTTACATAGTATAAAGATGGTGATGGTAGAAACAGACCGTTCAAATTGTTCAGTCTGAAATGCTGTATTTATCCAGCGAAGAGTAAAACCAATTGACCAAAGTAATTTTGATCTTCGAAAGATAAAAAATAACGGTGAAAAGATTTTTTTTAAATACCATAGGCATTTTTCACCGTTTTCTCAAAAAGTGGGCACCGTATGGGACTGGCAATTATACAGATGACTGTCACTGTATCTTCCTTGATATTTTTGCCCATGAATCTGCAATTTCTTTGACAAAAACCAAAGTATGAAATTACCTTTAAATGTGAGAACACCACAACACATTTTGGGAGAGTATGTTTTATATCAATGTAAATCAGATTTTGACATTGTTTTTTTTTCAACTCCTGGTAGCATGACCGGGCAAAATTTGCTTAAGCATAAAAAGTCTTCCTTGATCAAACAGGATTACCCACCAAATTTCCATGTGATGTTTACTTGTATTCGGCCATTGTTTGCTGAGCATAACATTCACAAGGAGTTTTGGCTGTCATACTGATTCTATTGAAGATTTTTAGTGCTTAAGCAAATTTTGGTGATTAAGCAGCTCTATGAAATTGGCCCCAGATGAAATGATAACGGTGAAAGTTGAGAATTCCTCCCGCCAATTCTACTTCCTCCTTCCAGGAAAAACCAGTTTATTATTAAAATTCCAAGCCAAATATCTGCCTGTAGCAATCGCATTATAACGTCGTAAAATACGTGACGCACTCGTTAATGTCTACGCTTACAATTGCTCTCATTTCCTACAATTCTTCACTGGCAATAATCCTCCAGCAATAAAATCAGCATCTACATGTAAGTAATTTGGCCCTCAACAACTTTCATTTATGACAAACACCATTACAGCCTCGCATCAATAAGAAACAAACGAACAACAAAACGCATTCCGTGGAATGTGTGGATCATTGTTTACGCAATACATCATGTGTTATGGTCTCAGGCAATTTTATAATGAGGGGAAAATAGTCCCGGACGACGGATGTTTTATTCGCTAATGGTTGCTTCAAGGATAAAAAAACAATTTCAATTTCGCAATGGCGACGACGTGAGGTCCAAAATGCTACTAGAATCTTGATTGCTGATAGGATACAGAAACACATAATTAGAGGGAGTGATGGACTTACCATAAAAATAACAACTTGTTTTTTCACCTGGAATTGATTTTTTTTATTGCAAAAGCAGATTATGAAAGTGTTTTTACAGAGGGGCTACAGACAAAACTGACTCAGATTATGTCAAAATTCTCTCAGATTTAGTATGATAAACTTGATAATAGAATAATACCGGTACATATAATAAATACATTTTAAAACAAGTAATAAACTGCTGCTCATCAGCCAAAATAATGAACTGAAATTTATAAGACGTTTGGAGTTAGGAGGGCCTGATGCGTTTCAATCCTAGCAGGATCTTTATTAAAGCCTTTGATAAAGATTCTGCTAGGATCCTAACTAGATCCTGCTAGGACTGAAACATGTCAAGCCCACCTAACTCCAAGCAAAATAAATTTCAAATAATTTAGAAGTGGATGTTGGTAAATTCATTGAAAAATGGTTTCCATACATTTAGGTCATCAAAGCTGGAGACAAAGAATATAGAATTTTATGTAGAAGATTTATTAAGGCTCAAAGGCACTTCATTAAATATGAATACAAGTACACTACAGGCAAAAAAAAATATTAAGATATAATGCACATCAGGAAAAATGTCTTGCTTATAAATGAAATACTGCAAAATATAAAATAGGAAAATGCACAACAATAAGCAGCGATTCCTCACTTGTGGTAACTCTGGCATAAACTATAGGAACCCAAAACTGGTATTTGCTCATTTTGTGACGGTACAGATTCTTGGAAACCACTAACACGCTGACGCAAGAGAAAACAATTCTGATTGAATTAAATCTGAATTGAATTTCTCGGAGCTTCTAAACTGAAGAAGAAATATAAAACTTTATTGATTTTGTACTTTTTTTCCCAAGCATTTGGAATTAGTTGTCTCGTCTCGTTCTATAAACCTTCATGACACCAGCTGTCACACGTAAGATGGCCAGCTGCGTATCCTTGACAACAGCGGCGCTATGGTTACCTTGGTCCAATGGGTGAATGATCGTGTATCATATTTGCGGTCACCGAGGCAGCAACCGGGAGGACTAGCTATGCATTTCAGAGAAGTTTCGAGGAACAGACTTTTTTTTTACTTCGATCCGGCGGTTTGCACCAATCAGATTCGAGATCAATGCTTGGTGAGGATGATATAGCCTGTTTACGTAAAACCCTACTCAATTCGCTGACGTCATTCATCTCTTAAATGCAGCAAATGGAACTAAGAAGCCATTTAAAGACTCTTATAGACAAACAGCGGAGCTTTTTTGTTGCTTTTGGTTTTTGGTTTTTGTTGCTTTTTTAAATAGCGGTTTTATTGTTTAGCACCGGTAATGCTGCTGGATTATCATTTGATGATTGCTTGCACTGTGACGTGACGCGCGTTTCTGAATTGCAATGAATATAAACATCGTATACTGATAGTATAACCGTCTTCACTCCGAGAGTAATCACACTAGCTCTGTTCCGAGATTACAACGTCTTAATAGAAAACGTTAATTAACAAATGAGGTTGTGACGTTTTGTGAATGCCACAAAATGCCGCAAAAAATCTCATAACTGTGTCTTTTCAAAACAATTCGGTCTTGCTTATTGTCTTCAGAAAGGTTAATTACTGACAACTCCGGCTGGGTTATTTTGTAATTGTCGCAGAGTTTGATGCAACGCTTTGTTGAAGAATTTGTCGCTTTGTCTCGGCAAATGATTCCGGGTTTGAATATATTTACATCTGAATACAGCATTGTCTACACACTAATCACGCTTTAATGGAATGGATAATGGAAATTCACCAGGTCGGAACGGGTTCTCAAAGTGCAATCTGACGAGGTATTTATTTGTTATCTGTAATGAGCTCAGTGACAAATGCCACGGCGTCTTGTTAATTAAAAAAGGTTAATTATTTAAAACACACTGAAGGCAATTTTGCTTTTGTTTTGTGGGCTCTTTTTTGAAACTTTATTTCTTGATGCAAAACTGAGATCTGGAGTTGTGAGTTTGACATATGATATATATGTAAGTCACAAAAAATAATACACTTTACACACATTACTGATAAGGTGTCAATTTTTACCTATTTTGAGGATTAAAGCATCACATTTTTCCTCTTTCAAAACCGATTGCTTTACACTTTGTTTGCCCAAGAGAAAATTCAAGACTTCCTTAAAATAGGATTTTTATCCTCAAATTATTGAACACACAAATATAACACAATACAATATGTTATTCCAAAATAAATTCAATCTTAAATTAAAAATGACCACCGAATTGCAAAAACAAACTGAGAAAATGTCTAATACTGTATTAAGGACACCTTTCCAGACTTAAAATATCTTTCCTAATCTAAAACAAATAATTATAAAGAAAATGATAGTGACATTTTGCTGCATCTGAGACATAATCATTTAGAGGATGTTGTTTCCTTGGTAACAGATCACTGGATGATGAGCATTGCCATGGTTACAGGGCATCTTCTTTGCTTTGCCTCTTTGTTCAGAGTCACGGCTATGAGAAGGGATAAATGCCAAACATAATGATGCATTCCGCCTGCTATCTAAGATATTTTAGTACAAGTAATAAACTGCTGCAAACTGCTCATCAGTCAAAATGACCTGAAATAATATATTAAATGGTTACAGTTAGGAGGGCCTGACGCGTTTCGATCCTAGCAGGATCTTTCTCAAAGGCCAAAAGATATTTTAGGGGGGGGAAACACAAATGTAAATGGTTTTGGTTATGTTCACGGGCTTTCTCCTGTTTGGTAACCATCTGCTGAATAAGGGAACGGTTACCATGGTAAATGGGGTTTTATTGAAGGAGGGCTTATGGTATCTACTGAGCAGGGGCCAATTTCATGGAGCTGCTTAGCAATAAAAAAATTGCTTAGCACAAAAATAGCTTGCCCAATAAAACAAACCATTTGAAAATTCCATTTGATATTCAGGGTGAGCGAACAACAGCCAAAGAACAATTGTAAGTGATATACAACACATGGAAATTTGGTTGTTAATCCTGTTTTTACTAAGACAGAAGTGTCATGCTTAGCAAATGTTTGTGCTAAGCAGCTCTATGAAATTTTCCCCAGGATATAACAGTGGACCAGACATGTTAAAAGACTCAAAGATTACAGGGTAAATTGACAGGTTTAAGCAGCCTGTCCGGCGACTCAAAAGCAAGATTCTGCTCATGAACTTTCCTGAACCGTTCGCATCTTGCAAATATTAAACAGTATGAGACTGCAGTCTTATATTGTACATGAACATAACTCACACAGAAATGCACATGAAGAAAAAAACCACACGAACAAAACCGACGTGGATTATTGCCACGAGCAAGTTTCATGAGCCAGTGAGGACTTTGATGGAGATTATGTTTACATACCCCGCTTCTTGTTATTTCACTGAAAAAAAAAATTGGAAAGAATGCGGAGCCCTTTTCTAAAATATTCAGAATTGAATTATTCATTTAAATTGATCTGAGCATCAGGATGGGAGAAGCAAAAGTAGCGAGGAATGAAAGTAAATTCAAGAATAATTCAGGAACATCGTCAGCAGATAAGTACATCTTATGAGATTGAGTTGGATGTTTTCATCTGCTAAAAAGACTGCATCTTGCATAAATGAATTCAAGAGCATAGGCAGGTCACTGCATTTGTGTGGATGTGGTTTGAAAGGTACGGTACGGAATTGGTAACATACCCAAATAGAAAATGTTTACAGATTTACGTATAACTTTCAGGGTATAAAGATGGTGCTGGTAGAAGCATACCGTTAAAATATTTCCGCCTGAAATGGTGTTTTATCCAGAAATTTGTCAAACAAAGACTGAACGGTTTTGATCTCGGGGTATTAAAGATCAAAACCATTCTTGAGTATAAAAATTGAGTAAGTTTTTGCTATTTTCTCGTGGCTCAGATGTCCGATTGAGCTCAAATTTTCATAGGTTTTTATAATTTCATGTACTTGGTGGATCAGACAAAGTGTGAGTGCTGTTCTGTGACCTTTACCAATCATGTACATTTAAAGACTTCATACTAATAACTTGTTTCTTGTTCTCTTGAATTTGGCCGAATAAATAATAATAATAATAATAATAATAAGACTACATGAGCTTTCATAGCAATGGCTACATCATCAGATTCTTCAGCTTGTATTAAGACAGAATGGCTGGCAATCTGGGCATGATTTCATGGCTTTTTCTTCAAGCAGAATTCGCCGCTTAGGATTCTCATTCAACGCTTACTGGGTTAGCATTGAATTTCCAAGCTAGACGAGTAAGCAAGAAATCTGTATAGTTTTCCGAAATACACACGGGCACAGCTGAAAATTCCTTGCTAACCCATGAAATTGGATCTGGTAAGCACATACCTTCCTGCTTCGGTAAGCCCCGATTCTACGCTTAGAGCAATGACATTTAGCCCCCAGATAGAGGTCTTTTGTTTCTGCCTTGAGTGTGGCTATGGGTGCAAGGACTTGCAGAGCATATTGATATCACAGGGGTCAATTTCAAGAAGCCCTGCGATCGATCGTAACTCGAGTTGCAAAGGATAACCCAGTGTATCCTACGTACTAGTTCTACCATTGATAGTAAGTTGCGTTGAGTTTAGTGAAATTCACCCCAGGACATAGTACAGTAATACATGCCAGATGATGAGTAGATAAAGGATAGTACAGTGCACGATTCCCTCAGGGTTAGGCCATAAGAAATAAATCGTCGGTCTCCGGTCAGCACTCGCGTCAATTTTCAACATGACCGTTAATTTGTTTTCTCCAATCTTTTTCTCAAAATTTTCAAAATAAGGTCTTGATCTACTTTTCAATTTAAACTACCGTATGCAATGTATACAGAATGTTTGTTTATCAGGTAAGCAATAGTTTCATACTTGCTTTCATCTGACAGCTTTTGCACGATGAAATGGGTGGTTTCAAAATCAAACAAATCTTGAAAGCTTGTGTTTATCATTTTTAAAAGGTTCCTGGTCCCAATTTGCATTTAACAACCACACATTGCTTTTATGGTCTAAAAAATAAAACAGCATGCCCGGATTGTCCCCTAAAAAAAAAAAACGACGACGTGTGTCGCCGCATCAATTCTGGAAATTTGGTCTGACCAGAAACCGGGAAACACTTTTTTTTTGCCTTATCGTGAATCATCGTTGCTAAATACTCATCTACTATCTCGGACAATTCTTCCCAGGGTGGACTACAAATACACTCTTCATATTTCAATCTCACCCAATGATTGTTGTCTATTTCCATCTCAAGCCAGGGGTCAATTTCACGAAGCCCTACGATCGTTACTCGAGTTTAATAATACGGAGGATAACCCATTGTATCCTACGATTTCTACGTGGGGCTGCGATGCATCTTAAGCGCTACAATTGATAGTATGGGCCTTTTTGTTTCAGGCATGAGATCACGGATCCTGCCAATCCAGATTCCATTTTAGCATATCCTGTATGGGACGTGGATCTGCAAGATCACTGATCGCGTGCCCGAAACAAACAGGCCCTAAGTTACGATGAATTTGGTGAAATCATCCCCAGGATTAACATCACTGAAGATGATTTATCAAGACATGTGTTGATGTGAAACAGCTCCAGTAAAAATTAATTTTCCAGGCAATTTCTGAAATAGATTTTCATTTTATAGGAGATTTTTCTTCCAGTTTGTTGAACAAGATCAACCAATTGTCCAAATTTCTTTCTTTTTTTGAAGGGGGGAGGAGTTACAAAATGGCAAATGCATTGAATGGGTTTGTACATAAATATTTAGCCATCTTCAATAATAATAAAGATGAAATGAGACACAGATTTCCAAAGATATAACTCACCATTTTACCAGAATCCACATTGTCACTGTCGCTGCCTTCCATCCCGACTCAAGAATTAGGATTAAATTTATGTTCAGTCTGATCTTTAATGATAACAATTACACTCAAAGAAAAGAAGCACCGTACGTTCGCTACTGCGGCGGCACACAGAGCTGTTTTCTGAAACACACGTTATACCGTCAGTCAGCCGTGATCAGCTGTGTGTATCTATGTGAGAGGCCTTCCCAAACTATCCCAGATTATAACCACGGGACCAGTCTACTTCGGTAAGAGGGGTGGTTGTCTTGCATTTATAGTGAGGGGGATGCTAATGCTTTTATACAACAGGCTCAAATCATTCTTTGAATCTATCTTTCTATTAAGAAGTGTGATTTAGGATCCATTGTATGTTTATCTTTCCTGTTTTCAAAGATTCTGAGTCCATTTTCCTTAGTTTTCCCCTCTTCAATTTTGTTGTATTTTCTTGATTTTATTTCTGTGCCGTTCATTTTAATACTGAGGAAGATTTTTCCAGTAGGCCCACTGAAACATCTAGACCTCCCTGTTTTAATATTACCGACTTCTGAAATATTTAAGGTTACTCCTACTGCTTAGTCAAATATTGGTCAAATAATTCAAATATTGCCCGATTCTTCAAAATCAAACATATTCACCAAAAATGGGGGAAGTGCAAAGAGAGTATTAAAACAAGTTTCATAATTTTCAAGGTGTCCTCATTTGCATAATTATACAATAATGCAAAAGGTAGTTATTTTTTATCACAGATTTTGCACGTTCTGCCGGGAACTTAGGTAACAGCAACCCTATGGTATGCAGAAATATGATTTTAATGCTTAAAGAGTCATTACTGGCGACTGTATTTATCTACCATTAACAACGACGCAACAATGTATAAAATAAAAATGTACAAATTAAAATCCACCACTGAGAAACCAGTACTATGCATATGAAGTAAAGATGAAGCCAGAACGGTTAATACTAATGGGAGATACTTTTGAGACATTGGCGGCAGCAGACTGAAGTCTCTTTTTTGCTAGCTCTGAGCATGCGCGCGTCCTGCGTTGTTATGCGCGTGCGTGCCCGTGTGCTATCAAGTTGAAGACCCAGCTCCAAAGCTCCATTAAATACATACATTACATTACGTCCATTTGAAATCCTGTCTTTGCAATGGATACAACTTTACTCTTTTTTTACGACATCATGGGCAACTAATGAGTGCTGCCGAAGGTTATAAATAAACTCATTATAACCTCTTCTCTCTTTCACTGTGTTAGACGCAATTAGCAAAGGCCTACAATTAGACATCATTAGACGAACATCCTACGCAATACGGCCCAGTGAATCCCAGTTTCATCTAGAATGAATGAAGGCTTATTCCGCGGGATGGATCAATTAATAAACAGCCGAATCAAATAAAGCTTTATTATATGGACCAAAAACAATAAGACAATTTAATTAAGAAACTTTTATGTATATAAATCCAAATCATGGGTTTCATGCGATAAATATCTAGGCTCAGTGAAAAAATGGGGATCAATTAATAAAATGCCAAGCCCAATAAAGATCAATTATACGACCAAAAAAAACAATAAGACATCATAGATGAACATTTTAGGGACACATTTATCCAAATCTTGGCCTTCATGCGATAAATATAGGCTCAGTGAGCAAATGGGGGACAATTAATAAACAAGGAAACCAACAAAATGTAGAACCAAAACAGAGTATCTACATGAGTATTAATCATACTTCGGTTTTTATCAAAGAAATACAGATCCATGGGCAACAATATCAAGGAAGATACAGTAAAAGTCATCTGTGAAATTTCCAGTCCCATACGGTGCCCACTTTTTTTGAAAAAACAGTGAAAAAAGCCCATGGTATTTTAAAAATCTTTTCACCGTTGTTTTTTATCTTTCAAAGATCAAAATTGTTTTTTGGTCATTGGTTTTACTATTTTCTTGATAAATACAGCATTTCAGGCAGAAAAACTTGAGCGATATGTTTCTACCATCACCATCTTTATACCCTGCAAGTTATAGGTAAATCTGTGAAGATGTCTGTATCAGTATGCTACCAAAGTATGATAGTACATTTGAAAGAATTCTCAACACCAAGAATTGGTTATGTATAGACCTTTCTTTTGTTTATAAACACTGGTTGGCAAGATATGGGCGGCCAAATGTTGCAAATCATTTCGTCTTCTTCACAGACAGCGTAAACAACTTCAACGTTTTTGCAAACTTTCCATAACTGTACAAAATACATATCATCATCGCTTGTGTTGTTTCCATTACATTCAGCAATATCTGCAATTTGCGTACAAATTGGGTAAAATACTATGTGGTTAATTTTTATATCTGGCTCGCCATAGTTTCCGCCATGCTGGTTGGCAAAAATGCGGTCTGTGACATTGCAAAAGAAAGGTCTATAGTACACATCAGATGTGCATCAAGTTCTTAAATTGGATAAGCAACAAAAGCGTACAATTTTCACCAACCTTTCATTATGGTATTTAGGAGAGGGGAAAAAACAAAAAAAACTACTCACCTCGTAAAAATCTCGGTTTGCGACTGATTTGAACGCACTTATCCATTCCTCCATTTCTTTCCGTGTGTCCGTGCAAAGGATCAACGTGCGGAATGGCGTAATAACCTAAAAAAAAAATAGAATCACACAATATCGTTGCTATGACAATGGATCTAAATTCGTCTCTCAAAAAAACGTCATTTCACACATTTCCTTTCAAATTTTACATCCTAAAGAGAGATACAAAACAACAAAATGAATTGAAATGAACTTATTAAGCTGATTCCCGCTGGGCAAACCTTGAAATATCCCGACGAGAATAGCCCGGTAATCCCGCTAAGCCGATGTATTATGCATGAACAATTAGCATGAGAAGCGTAGGAAGGCGCGAGACTAATTTCTCCAGAATGATTTATTGGCTCGGTTTATTCATAACCATTTAAACATCTGATTCCACAGCAATTTTTTTGGCGATGAATTGACGCCATTTTATGCATCTGTAATCCTGTAAGATATTTATTTATTTTTATCTCAACATCTCATCTTACAGTTTGTGTAAATTAATTCTTATTGTTGTAAATACTAAATACTGTACTATTTTATAGATATAATGTACACGGATTTACTTATCTGTTAATTTACTTGTCTGTCTGTTGGCTGTCCGAGTGTTTGTTTGTGTGTTTGTGCTTGTTTGTTTATTATGTTAATAACCATCCTGTTATCGGCGATTTGTATTGCTGTTGGTCTTGGTTAATAAATAAATAAATAAAATAAAATCCTCCAGAAATTGCTTGGTTTTTAGTTCCTTCCCTACGTGACTGTCCTTCGGGAATTTCTCCGACAAAAATGCCATCCATTTCCTGACAGTTTTTCTTTTTCGTGAATTCTGTTTGCTAGTCAAACCTTGTATGCTCTTTACGATTCGAATTGATGAAGACGGAAAATTCATATTACGCGGATTCCTGCCGTGCTATAATTGCACCTCCAATATTTGATTCCTTCTTTATTCCACAAAGTTTTTGGAGAAATAAACCCTAATTTGTGATTTTTTTTTCAATCTTTCTACTCAATTGGATATTAAAAATGTTTATTTTTGGTTTGGTTTTGTTTGTCCTTGTGTAGTCTATAAAAACATTTTTAGTGTCAACATGTTTTCGCTGTCACATTTCATTAATCCTTTCATTCAAGAATAAGTGACAGCTCATAGCGGGATTTGTTTGGACATAAATTTTTTTTTGTCCTCAGGTGCATTTCCAAACAGACCCTTCTATTCCCAAAATAGCTAATAAGTTATGTCATTTAGCCTTCGATAAAGATCCTGAGTGCTAGGATCGAAACGTATCAGGCCCTCCTAACACAAAGCAAGTTATGTAAAATTGGAAGGTTTAAAACGGTATATTACTCATTGGTTAGGCTGATTTTTGATTATCGAGTTTTTAAGATAAATATTCTAAAACTATTCAAAGACAAACTTCATCATGTTCCTTTTGTTCTAAATTTTGCCTGCTGTAAACATTGGAATGAATCCTATACAGTAATCAGACAATGACAGAAAGTCAGAGAAAAGTATCCATTATTAATTAATAATTTAATTTAATTAATTAAAAACATTCCACATTTACAGAAAAATGATATTAATGTCAAATTTATATACAGGAAACTTTTGCTGAAAAATCAAACAATCTTTGTTGGAGGTTCATAACCATTTCAATACCATAACTTTCACAAATTCTGGTGTGTTTTTTTATTCAATTTATTTTTTAGCATCTTAACACGCAAACATTTGTAAGAAAAAATAATTGCCGAGACTCACCCTGAAACTGTTGTTGATGTTCTTGGTGCTGTTTTCAGCGACACTTATCTCTCGAAGATCAACTTCCTCAAAAATATGAGACTAGAACAAAAGAGAAGTAAACAGGATGTTGACAAGATGATGACGTGGGGTACACATCAGGGAGTGTAACCATGGAAACTCGAATGTCAAATCATCGGGATGTTTTACAAAAATAGTGTTGGAGATTTCATTTTGTTGGACAACGAGAACCAATTGTTGATCTACAAACTGATAATAATCATTCAGATAAATCAAAATAATACAAACTCCAAAAAGACTAATGGAAGCCATTTTTGATTCAAAATTTCATTCTTTATTCAAGTCATTGAAAAGTGAACAAAGAAAAATTGACTAAAGCGGGATTCGAACCGGCGACCTCCTTCTATTCTGTTCTTCAGGAGGTCACCCTCCGATCCTTCAGGAGGTCGCCAGTTCGAATCCCGCTCCAGTCAATTTTTCTCTGTTCACTTTTCAAAGCCTTTAATTTCTTTATTCAAAATATCTTCCAAAAGTTTGTATAATATTGATTTTCTATAATCTTTTTGGAAAGCCGATATCTTGGGAGAATGAAATTCATACATGGATCGTTCAAAACTCTTTGAAATTCAGCGAAAGCACAGATGGTGTCACATAAAAACATCCGAGTTGCAGATGGATACAAGAAGAGGCATATGAACGGAATTGAACTTACAGAAGCGGATTAAAAGTACACAACTGACACAACCTCTAGGAAAAAAACAAACACAAACACAAATGGTTCCATTTAGGTGAACTCGCGCAGAATTTCCCTAGAGTTGTTACCCGCTCGGACTGATGACGTCAAAGTGATTTGACAGAACGTCAACGTGAAAGCTATCCCTTTTTTTACTCCCATTGGGAGAGACATGTACTTCAGCTATTAATATCTTAGCGTCATGACGACCGGATATTCATCAATGAAGACAGAATCCATTATCTCACTATAGCTGCGTCACTAATGAAGGGAAGATTTCTCCACTTCCGACGGTTAAAAAAAATCATCAGAAGTGCCTCAGGTTTTTTTCACTGACAGAGGAAGCGCTGTGGCGGGGGGGGGGGGGGCATCTTTTTGATTCTGCATTTTTACTCAGGGTCACATTCTGAAGCAATAAAACGATCTAACTGCCAGAGCTTGACCACCTCGGGCCAATTTCATAGAGTTGCTTAATAGCGCTCCGCACTAATGACATCACACGAGTGATTTGGCCAGTGCGCGCATGTACAAAATCCCCGGATATCAGACAAACATTGACTCGCACACGTAGTGTACACCATGCATGCAAATCCATGGCTCACCACACGTTTGCATGGTTGCAATGTTTGTCTGAGATCCGATGTGCTATTTTTAGCGCAAGTGCGGAGTGCTATTAAGCACAAAATTTGCTTAAGCATGAAAATGAAAAGTCTTCCTTGATCAAACAGGATTACCCACCAAATTTTCATGTGAAGTTTACTGCTTTTGACTTGTATTTGGCCATTGTTTGCTGAGCATAACATTCACAAGGAGTTTTGGTTGGCATACTGATATTATCACCCAAGGTTTTTGGTGCTTAAGCAAATATTGGTGTTTAATGAGACCCTTGGTGCTATTTTGATACCAGTTATTTCAGAATGGATTCACGAAATGGAGCCGGAGCCTGAGATGGATCATCCGTTTTGTAAATGCCCTATGATTCAGTCCCCTTGGGAGACTGTGGTAATGTGTGGTAAGCAGCTCATGTCTTGTGTGGTAAGCATAGAGGGTTAGGGTTGATGGTGTTAATCACAAGCTCTACAGGATGTACTTACTGTGCTTTCTTTGGCATAGTAGAGATTGCGTCCCTTCAGTTTGAAATATCGGCGTCTCCACCTCTGAAAAAAGTAAATCAATCTGAGAATTAGTCTGCATTCAACAACCGACGCACTGCCAATAGCGCTCCGCACTAATGACGTCACAAAATCCCCGGCTGTCAGACAAACATTGTCTCACATGCGTAGTGTACATGGACGCGCACACCCACGCACGTGCATGGTTGCAATGTTTTTCTGAGATCCGGTGCTATTTTTAGCGTAAGTGCGGAGCGCTATTCATGTTGTATTTCACAGTCATTTATAAGAAAACTTTATTTCTGTTCATGAAGTGACATTGGATGACACTCATCAAGTATTAAGGCCGTGTCCCAATTCTCTGGCTGCGACCGCAAACAACACACAAGTGTATGGAAATGGCTGCAGTCACTGGCTAGTGGCCAGGCGCGGTTCAAAAATTTTTGTCAAAATTTTTGGGGGGCTAGAAGAGCCATTATTTTTTGGGGGGGCTAGAAGAACCAATATTTTGGGTTCTTCTAACACTCGCTTCTGCTATGTCTTATTAAGGGTCGAAAAACATGCACATTATAGCCCACACAACGCGTTTTTTATGTAATTGGCGCTTAATAACTGAAAAAATCCAGTATTTTCAAGAATTTTTTTTTCACTTGCATTTTTTTAGGGGGGGCTAGACAAAATTTGGGGGGGGGGGGGGGGGGCTACAGCCCCCCCAACCCCCCCGTAGAACCGCGCCTGCTAGTGGCTGCCATAGGTGTGTGTGTAATTTGCAGCCGCAGTCAGAGAATTGGGACGCGGCCTAATATGAAGAAATCATGATATTTGAAGATATCAGATGCAAAATGTTGGGTATTATTGTCCACTTCGGTAGGTAGGCTTAAGGGCAACAGTGTTCGAGTACACTTTTGCCAACCCTGGCCAGCTTGAAATGTTAACATTGTCTTTGTTTTCTTCTTTCCTTTCATATGACCTACCACGTCCTCCTACCACGCCCCCAACCTCCACCCACACTCCCCGGGCCCCACCCTCCGCCCCTTCCATTTCAAACATCCCCCTCCCCCACCTTCCACTCTCCTCCCCCTTTTTCAATTATGTATGTTTTATTTATTATTCATCACTGTCATTGTACTTGATTTTCATGTAGGCCAAAAGATCGCCCCTTCCTTTTCAAACATCCCCCTCCCCCACCTTCCACTCTCCTCCCCCTTTTTCAATTATGTATGTTTTATTTATTATTCATCACTGTCATTGTACTTGATTTTCATGTAGGCCAAATAAATAATAATCTGTTGCTAGCTCCATAATAATACTAATTTTACAAAGAAAAATTGACTGGAGCGGGATTCGAATCTGTGACCTCCTGAATAACGTACAGGCGCTCTACCAACTGAGCCATCCACCACGTTGGTGGTGTCCCAAATAGTCAATTATCTTTGTTCGTTTAGCAGTCAGAAGCCATGAAACCATGCACACACCGCCATACCCCAAGGGATCATTTCATCGCCGGTTTGAATCCCGCTCCAGTAAATTTTTCTTTGTTCACTTTTCAATGACTTTAAAATTCAATTCCCTTCCATGTTTCTTGTCCGTAATTCAGTTTGCCTTTGAGAAAGATCCTGTTAGGATCGAAACGCGTCAGGCCCTCCTAACTTTAAGTCAGTTTCCCTTATGGTTTTTTCATGATTATATCAATAAGATTAAGATTAGCTAATAAGAATAATTTCTTATTAGCTGGCAAGAAATATATAAGGAATAAATCCGAACTATTTTGTACTGTTTTGAAAACACTCACTTCAACAACAGAGCAAGAAAAATCAAATACCCCGGTCGACAAAGCAGATTTTTTATTTTTCTGAAGAAATTAAAAAAGTTGAGGGAAATAGAACAGCGCCCTCTATCTACTGCTCATCCTCCAGCCAACTGGAAGAAAGATCCAGAACAGAATATTAAAACAGAGCCCTCTTTAGTTTGAAACAAGCCAACCCAAATAATTATTAATTTTCATATCGGGGGCCTTTCTCCGTCAAAGCTCGGGGCCGGCTTCGTCTGTTTTCATACACTGAAAATATAGATTGTGGTTTTCCATTGAAGCTGAAGCTCTGTTGCCCTTTTCAAACTAGAGAATCTAATTCCTAACTGCAGCCAAAAGCCTCTATTTTGATACCTGTTATTTCAGAATGGATTCACGAAATGGAGGTGGAGCCTGAGCCTGAGCCGAGCTTTGAGAAAGGCCCCAGGCCACAAGAAATAATGCTCAGCTTAGTTGTGGTAGCTGCCACTTCTCATTGAATTGTGTGTAATACCAAGCCATAGCCATAAGTGATCTTGGGTCGATTTCACCAAACTCTTCGTAACTTACTATCAATCGTAGGACTTTTGATGCATTGAAGCCCTACGTGGGATTGGCCGGTGGCCCCCTACGATGGGTTATCCTTCGTAACTCGAGTTACGATCGATTGCAGGGCTTCGTGAAATCAAGCCCTGGCCACAGAGAGCCAACAGAGCCCTCTACTGACCTATTTTGTCCAACTTGAAAGAAAGGAACAGCTACATGTACAAGCAGAAACAGGAAAAGGGCTCATTGGAATTTCCTGCCCAAAAATTAGGGCAGGGAAATTCAATCAGAAAAAGAAACCTACCGTCTAATTAGGTGAAGGTTCCCATGGGCTGATCAAAATTAATTCTCTGTGAGCTTAAGATAACGGCGAATAAAAACAAACATGCTAACCAGCATCACAAGCCAGCTCTGACAAGCTAAAAAGGAATATATTTCAGTTTTGAAAGCATTATCTAAACAAATATATCTTCTGTGGACATCTATGCCTTTTCATTTGTATTTTATAGAACGGGCGATCATTGTTTGGCTTTACAATCAAGACAATAACTTCTTTCATGTCAGGAGTTTTAATTTCTATATGTATTTGTTTGCAGAGAGTTCCAGTTGTGAGTTTCTCAGAACATCAAATATTGTCTCCGCATTGATCCAAATATCATTCAAAATTCATGACTGCTGTTTAGTGTGATAATTCATTATTCATAATGTGCCAGTATCCACCATGCATGACGCTCGTTGCGCACGAACAAAGGAAACTCATAAAAGGAAACAAATAATGCCATAAACAATTACACAATCATGTATTTCTCTTTAGTAAACCTCTTCTAACAACGCTTTTCGAGACCAAAAAGCCCTAAAGTCAGGCGCGGTTCTACGGGGGGGCTAGGGGGGGCTGTAGCCCCCCAAAAATTGTGTCTAGCCCCCCCCCCCCCCAAAAAAAAGTGAAAAAAAAAATCTTGAAAATATTGGATTTTTTCAGTTATTAAGCGCCAATTACATAAAAAACGCGTTGTGTGGGCTATAATGTGCATGTTTTTCGACCCCTAATAAGACATAGCAGAAGCGAGTGTTAGAAGAACCCAAAATATTGGGTCTTCTAGCCCCCCAAAAAAATAATGGCTCTTCTAGCCCCCCCAAAATTTTGACTCTAGAACCGCGCCTGCCAAAAGTCTCCAACTGTTTTAGAGAACCTCCATTGCATAAGGTCACAAGTTTAGGAAATGAACCAATTTAGATCCTGTGTAAGGCGAATGCCATCCATTCAAATCCAACCATCTGGGTTGTTCTTGTTTGCTTGAAATCGTCGATTGATAAACAGAATGGCCCGAACAATATACGCCAGGTGTTATAGGAATCGGTCTGTTTGTATTCATCACTGCACGAGAGACACAACAACATCAATAAATGTCTGAAAATTTGTTTTTGAGCCTGGCTGAGGGGCAATGAAAACAGCATATGTGTCGTCCCACGTCCACGGAGCGTTAGAGGCTCATCTTTCAGAGCTGGGACACATTTGTTGCAGTCATCTAAATTTACTTTCGGTTTAAAGGTAATATCATACTTTGGTTTTTATGAACGAAATACAGATTCATGGGCAAAAATATCAAGACAAATACAGTAATAGTCGTCTGTGAAAATTTCAGTCCCATACAGTGCCCACTTTTTGAGAAAACAATGAAAAACAGCTACAGTATTTCTTAAGTCTTTTCTCTTTTATTTTTGATCTTTTAAAAGATCAAACAAATTTCGGTCATTGTTTTACTAATTTCTGGATAAATACACCATTTCAGGCGGAAACATGTTAACGGTATGTTTCTACCAGCTATAAGTTATAGGTAAATCTGTGAACATTTCTGTTTAGGTTTCTTACCAAAGTATGATGCTACATTTAATACATACAGAAGAGACAAATTCCATGCTAGGTTTGTAAGGGTACTGGCAATTATTACTAAAAAAATAACTCAACCAATTTTTAAAGTTAAAGGTATTATCATACTTTGGTAGCATACCGAAACAGAAATCTTCACAGATTTACCTATAACTTATAGGGTATACAGATGGTGATGGTAGAAACATACCGTTAGAAATTTCCTGCTTGAAATGCTGTATTCATCCAGAAAAGAGTCAAACTAATTGACTAAAAACAAAGACAATCTTGATCTTGTGAAAATCATGTGAAAAGATTTAAAATACTGTGGACATTTTTTCACTATTTTTATCTTCCGAAGATCAAAAATTGTTTTTGGTCATACTCTTTTCTGGCTACAGCATTTTAGACAAAATATAAAGGTATGTTTGTACCATCACATTCTTTATACCCTATAAGTTATAGGCAAATCTGTGAAGATTTCTGTTTCGGTATGCTACCAAAGTATGACAGTACCTTTAAACTCGTCAATGCTTCGAATATCATCTCATCACAAATTACCAGTACTACAAGTTTGCCATCTCCAGCAAATTTTTCCAGGAACTCTTAATATCATGACCAGAAGTGACATCGAAACATATAATTCCCGCTATAAAAAATCTTCAGACATTCTAAGACGAGATACCGTCAATCCAAATGTCTTTGGGGAGAGCGTTTTACACGGATTTGCAAGTATTACGCCAGGTATCAACGGGGTTTAGGGAAATCCACACGGGCTCTTTTCAAGACGCGGACTAAACGACGAAGCCCGATGTGGCTGGCCGTGTATGCTGTTCTCCCTCGACTAACAATAACATGCTGTGCCTTTAACTCCGCACAAAGGATTCCACCGGCCGAAAAACAGCGTTTGGAATGCAGCCAGCGATAAATTGACGCAGAAATTAGATTATGCCATACGATCCTGCGGTAGGTACTTGAGCATCTGAGCGTCGCGGTCGGTCGTTACATGCCTGGTTTCAATAGATGCTGGCTTATTGCTCCAGCGAAATAACCTTGGGATATTTACACACAGCAATGAAATGGTACTGTAAAACTGTACATCCCGGTTCAAATAGAACAGGAGGAGGGACACATTTCTCATCACTCCCGGGGAAAAATGATGCCTGTTACACGTACAGTGGAACCAGGCGCGGTTCTAGAGTCAAAATTTTTTTGGGGGGCTAGAAGAGCCATTATTTTTGGGGGGGGCTAGAGGACCCAATATTTTGGGTTCTTCTAACACTCGCTTCTGCTATGTCTTATAAGGGGTTGAAAAACATGCACATTATAGCCCACACAACACGTTTTTTATGTAATTGGCGCTTAATAACTGAAAAAATCCAGTATTTTCAAGAATTTTTTGTTTTCACATGCATTTTTTTGGGGGGGCTAGACAACATTTTTGGGGGGCTACAGCCCCCCCCCCCGTAGAACCGCACCTGAGTGGAACGCTACTATAACGAACACCGCTATACCAAACATTTTGCTGTACCGAACATCATCCTTGACTCTCCATTTGTATGTACAATGTATATCTTGCTAAACATTGTTCACTGTAACAAACACCGCTATACCGAAAATTTGGCTGTACCGGACATCATCCTTGATTCTCAATTTTTATGTACAATGTATATTCTTGCTGAACATTGTTCACTGTAATGAACGACCGCTATAACGAACAATTTCTGTGCATCCAGCATGTTCGTTATAGTGGCATTCCACTGGATCACTTTCAGAAGCAAATTTCAGAAGCAAAATTTCAAAATGAAGCAAATATCACGTTTTTCAACTATCGTTTTCAGTTTTAGGAAGAGAAAATCTATAAAAACAGCTCAGCAGTTTAAAATCACTCCAAACATACATTAGAGATCAAGTGGCAATTTGATTTCTTATCTAAATAGCAAACCCACTGAGTGCATATTAAGAAAAACGAATCACAACTAGGCTTTCTAGAAACAAAATCAAACTACCATAAGAATTGCCCGTCTTAAGAAGAAGCGGGTTGAATGTAGAGTGATGGCGATCAGTATCGTAGCATACATGTACCATCCATCATAGACCCATACTACCATCAGATCTACTGAAGTCATTGAACTCCCTCTTTCGTCATCTTTCCTTCTTCGGTTTTTTTTTTTTTTCTCCTGGACTCCGAAGATGCCATCTAAGCCCTGGGGATCCGTCCCACATGGGACGACCACGGACCAACGAAGGAAAAAGCATCGTTGGCACGACCTGAATAAACTCCCGGTCCGACGAACATGATGAGAGGCAATTTACAATCCCTCGTTGCGATATGAAATGTGTCACATCGTCGTTAATACATACATCATCCCGCGACTCGCATACATATACATGTATGCGCTATCACATACCACGGATATGGGGTCGGAATTGAAGTAATACATGAACATGATCCGCTTCGGAGCATGGCGTCAGTTCGAGGAATCCGAACGCTGCGTACCTCAAGCGATCATTTCTAGGGGGAATATTACTAGACATGAAATGCCCCGGGCACTCAATTTGGAGAAGGGAACAAAGATGGAAAAAAAGTGGAGAGAAAAAAATGAAATGAGGCAATTTTTCATAAATTTGGAAGTTACACAAGAGAAGAAATGTTTGCAGGAAAAATGATCTAGGTGGGGGAGATATTTGCTTCAACGGACGAAAGCTTTCTTTTCTATGGCTAAAAATATTACTAAGTTTGAACTCACAGGAAAATAAATAACAACTTAAGAAACCGGAATGAAATGTCGTGACAGTTTTATTACAGTGACATTTAATTCATCCATTCAGTTAGTTTTGCTGCACAAGCGGCGATTGTTGAAGACTAAAAACCAGAATTTAATTTAGTCTTCGATAAAGATCCTGCTAGGATCGAAACGCGTCATCAGGCACTCCAAACTCCAAGCATTTTATACAATTTCAGGTCATTATTTTGACTGATGAGCAGTTTGCAGCAGTTTATTACTTGCGTTGTGAATTCAATTTAATGATACGTCGATAGTTTGGCAGATACTGCAACTGACATTTGCAAAGAGGTTTTGTGGAGTGATCTGAGTCAAGCAGGTGTAACACATACACCTGTATATACTTTAGTTCTCAGCTCGTTAAAACCAGGGTTATCATTACAATCAACGCCATGACGGCTCCTCTTATTAGACGTCTGATATTCATCTAAAAGTCTGAAACCATCCAATCTAAACTAAAGGGAAACTGACTTTATTCACGGTAGTATCATACTTTGGTAAGAAACCAAAACAGAAATGTTCACAGATTTACATATAACTTTATATTAAAAGTGAAAGCGCAGATGCACTTTCGACGAGCCTTCCGTTACCTGGGGTCGATTTCACGAAGCCCTACGATCCATCGCAACTCGAGTTAATACGAAGGATAACCCAAACGCATAAAGTAACCCATCGTATCCTGCGTAGGGCTGCAATGCATCATAAGTCCTACGATTGATAGTAAGTTACGATGAGTTTGGTGAAATCCATCCCTGGCTAATTAGTCTACAGACGCGAGGAAAGACCAGACACTGACAAAATGTTCTCACAAATATCATAGCACTTGGGGCTAATAGCGCTGAGCACTTGCGCTAAAAATAGCACAGAACCTCAGACAAACATTGCAACGTGGCCATGCAAACGTGTGGTGAGTGGGGGTATGTGTGCGCGTGCACGCATGGTGTGATGTCATTAGTATGGAAGGCTATTTCACAGCCCTGCCTAGCACAAAAATTTGCTAAGCATGACATTTATGTCATAACAAAAACAGGATTAACAACCAAATTTGTATGTGTTGTGTATCACTTGTGATTGTTCTTTGGCTGTTGTTCGCTGACCATGAATATCAAATGAAATTTTCAATGGTGGTTTGCTTTATTGGGCAAGCAATTTTTGTGCTAAGCAAATTTTTTGTGCTAAGCAGTGCCATGAAATTGGCCCCTGATGGATGGCTGAGGGTTATAACAATGACCGCATAGCGATTATTAAACAGACATGCTGGCTAACGAGACTTATCAAGATGATTGGTATAAATTATCAGAAATATCAAAATGAAATAGGATCCGTCTATACACATAGGTACAGTAATGATCCTCCACGGATATTCTGAAGTTCAAGGCCTAGCGAGATTGACACAGCTGCAAACACAATCACTGGCAAATTGTGGTCGGTTGCTGAAATTCGTTAAAACTGAATCCCCCCCCTGTCAATATCAGTATGAATAATAAGACATGTCCCATGGTGGCGAATGGTATTCCCAAACTTAATCAAGGATTTACATGAGCAAGTACCCGAGCGAGGTTTTAGAACCAGGGGTCGATTTCACGAAGCCCTACGATCGATCGTATCTGGAGTTACGAAGAATAACCCATCATATCTAACAAATTCTACGTGGGGCTGTAATTGCATCAAAAGTCCTACGATTTAGCGTAAGTTACGATGAGTTTGGTGAAATCGACCCCAGGCCAAATTTACCAGCTAGACGTTGCCGCGCCACACCATGTGTCTGTTTACAACGCTACTCCTGTTATGAATTACGCTTCAATTTGTCGGACGATAATTGGACTTGATGGTCTGTGTCTTCGCCTGTCCGACTACGAACAAACGAGCAGAGACATTTAACCCAGGTAGCGGAGGGAGAAAGATAAGGGGGGTGGGGGGTGGAAGAGTGCAGGCAAATGTCATATTTCTTGGTAGAATAACAAGGACCCTGGGACGCATAAACTCAAGACCCTGGACACAAATGAAAATTGGACAGTCTTTAAAGGTAGTATCATACTTTGGTAAGACACCTAAACAGAAATGTTCACAGATTTACGTTTAACTTACAGGGTATGAAGATGGTGGTTGTAGAAACATACCGTTTAAATTTGTCCACCTGAAATGGTGTATTTATCCAGAAATTAGTCAAACAACGACTGGAAATCTTTGTGATCTTTTAAAAGATCAAAAATAAAAGAGAAAAAGACTTAAAAAATACTGTGGCTGTTTTTTACTGTTTTCTCAAAAAGTGGTCACCGCATGGGACTGAAGATTTCACAGATGACTGTTTCTGTATCTTCCTTGATATTTTTGCCCATAAATCTGTATTTCTTTGATAAAAACCAAAGTATGATACTACCTTAAAATCTCAGAATAGCGCGGCTTGCACAAAAAAACCAAAATGGACTCCATTCGTTTAATATATAAATCTGATTTCCAGGCCATCAGCACCCCCATTTAAATCCCCTATATAATAGCTGTTTTTTTTTTCTCCATCAGCTAATGGAAGTGGCTTCATCGATGGAAGGACTCACCTTGCCCTTGCAGAAATAGGATAGGTACAGTCAATGCAAAGTGTATCCATCGCAATACTGTGTAATGCGCACACCGTTTATCGTGTGTTCAAAGATTCAACCACAAAGAGGGGTAGGGGGACATACGATCACATGTAACTGTGAGTATTAAACTACTTAAAAGGTAATATCATACTTTGGTTTTTTTTTCAAAGAAATGCAGATTCATGGACAACAAATATCAAGAAAGATACAGTAACAGACATCTGTGAAATTCCCAGTCCCATACGGTGCCAACTTTTTGAGTAACAGTGAAAAACGCCGACGGATGGTATTTTATCTTTTGAAGATCAAAATTATTTTTTTGCTCAATTGGTTTTACTTTTTTCTGGATAAATACACCATTTCAGGCGGAAATATATTTTAATGATATCTTTCTACCATCACCATCTTTACACCCTGTGTAATAGGTAATAGTTATAGGTAATTCTGTGAAGATTTCTGTTTCGGTATGCAACCAAAGTATGATAATACCTCTAAAAGACGAACAATAATCATGAGAAAAAAAAATCTCCATTAAAAATAATCCACTTCTAAAGACGGCTTACCTGAAAGGAGCTTGTTTGTTTCATGAGAAAGCCTTCTTTGATGCACGCCTATGAACAAAAGAAGATACAAACAATTAAAAAATCAGTGAGATTTCAACATTTCAACATTTCAAATTCCAGTGTAGGCCAACATAAATCACAAAATCAAACTTTTTTCGTTGGAAAAATTCACAAGTTGTGCTCAACTCATAAAACTTGAGTTTAAAACAAATTTAAGGTGATGGTTAATGAAGTGTTTTTTAAATGGTGATGTTCCACCTAAATGTATGTGCAGAACAACTTACACAATAATACACAATTATTTATTATGCTTGAAGTTAGGAGGGCCTGACCAATTCGATCATAGAGCGTTTGCGAAACGGCAGATTAGGCTTAAGCTCCGACTCTAGCTCTGACATCCATAAGCTGAAAATATAGGTTGTGGATTTTCATTGAAGCTAAAACTCTGTTTTCCTTTTCAAACCAGAGAATCTACTTCTGAACCGCAGCCAAAAGCCTCTATTTTGATACCTGTTATTTTATAATGGATTCACGAAATGAAGACTAAGCCTGAGCCTCCGTTTTCGTAAACGCCCCTAAAAATTAGTTATTAATTATGCTACATATTCACATTTCTGAGTCACTAATTGCCCTTTAAACAGTTTATGTACTTTTTACCTAACTACATACACCTCTTTTAACTAGTTAGCAATTTAATAATAACTGGTTAGCTTTTAACTAGTTCCAAAGAACGTACGAGCCCTCTTTGGAACCGATATTCAAAAGAATCCGACTTTGTCACTTCTGGTTCCAATTTTAATAACGCATCTTCTAATGTACAGAGGGGTATGGGTATTTGAGTCCTTCACAGTATGCTTTATCCAATCATATCCAAGGATTGTGTCACATGGTAGTACATTTTATTTTAATACGGTTTATCCCCGTCGACCAAGCCGCCAACCGAGGGATTTGCTGCTTAAATCGCAGACTGTTTAGTCTTCCTGACGGCATATCATATTGCAAACGGCTCTCTTAGTCCCGTTTTCATCATTATCACAGCACACCTGTATGTTGAATTTATCCGTAATTCCGCATCTGCAGTTTGCTTGTAACTGTAAGACTTGTTTTGAAACTGCGTAATTCCTGTAATGCAAGCGAGGCTTTTATGTTTCGGCCATACAGATAGCTGAGTCACGGTAAACTACGCATCCAATCTCAAATTATGACTGATTATTGAAGTTTAATATCATTCAATTCCTTTGGGATGGGAAACACAGAGAACACAACAAAAATCTTTTTGATCTTTTAAAAGATCAAAAATAAAAGAGAAAAGACTTAAGAAATACTGTGGCTGTTTTTCACTGTTTTCATAAACAAAGTGGGCAACGTATGGGACTTAAATTTTCACAGATGTCTGTTACTGTATTTTTCTTGATATTTTTGCCCATGAATCTGTATTTCTTTGACAAAAAAACAATGTATAATATTACCTTTAATACGAGTGAATCATTTTTAAAAGAAAACGTTACAGAGTTCCTTCCTAAATCCTTGAATTCAAAGTGACGGATGTGGTTGCAGACGTTTCAGACGACTAAACATGCCGAATAGCACAAACATGATTTCCAAATATGAATAATTCAAGATGTCTGCCTCTGATGACACGTCTGTGGTGTGAATGCGACGTTGCCATGACGACCTCCATGAATGTGCCATCTTTCTCATAGTGGAACATTTTTACGGACGTGAGAACATGAATACGAACACCATATGCTATTAAGAAAGTATATCTCCTTTATCTCTACGCTTGGAGAGTTTGCAAACTGCATACGAGAATAATTTGGTGCATATATTTCAGATCACATTAAAATTACAAATCCATAAACTAGAACAGCAAAGCTGTCATGGCTCGCTGCAGCCTTATGTGCAGTTACAAACATGATAGCAAACACCCATCAAATTTTCATTAAAAATAATTTAACATTAAAACAACATTATTTTGGACAACGCACCCATCCAAAAAAAACAAAAAAAAGGGGATGGGACGAACGGTACTTCTACATAGGCTTCGCTTTCCTTCACAGCTCCCCGAAAATGAAAAGAAGGCAAAGAAACTAAATCTCGAATCGTCTTCTTGAGTAACATGAATACATTTGGCAGGAAAATGCAGCTGAATTTCATTCAAAGACGTTCCTCGTCTTGTAACTCTGATCGCGAAGGGATTTTCTCCGTTTATTTTTTGCTCTTTACAAGCTGTCTTTCTGTTGCACTTGAATTTCAGCAGCAAGGCTCAAGTAGTTCAAGTTACCATAGCAACAATAGTATCACCTGTAGAATGTGCATACATGAAGCCTCTTACTCACATTATTCAAATTTCTGCTTTAATAAAAAGATAGATAACAAACAGTCATACATGCAAAGTAATCAAGCGATTTCTTTTCAAGGATGTTGTAAAAAATACCTTATATCCAATTGAGATTGCAGAAATCGTTGTGGAGTCGTGCCGCTCATCGTTTTCACACAGTCTGCAACGTATACATGCGAGTATTTCCATGAAAGAATATTTTACAAATGAATCGAGGATAGAGTGCCGGCAAGAACACCTCCTTCTCAGGGCAAAGACTGGCTCTTTATCTTCGTCCTGCTCCCGCGTGGATCAGAAAATAGACATATCCATCTAAGACGATGAACCACGAATTGTCAAACAATCTCGAGTCAAAGCAGCACCATTCAGCTACTTCAGATGCTTAAAAACACAACAGCACGGCGTATTATTAAAACTCCAAAGTCCTTTGATGATGGGCAAACTGAATGAAGCCACGAGTCATTCCCATTTTGCGATGGGATTTTTTTCTTTGCGCAAATGGACTTGGCAAAGCACCAAACCCGACTGAAGATAAAACGACCTTCAGCAGATGTACTGATAATATCTAGGCTCCATGTCACAGAAGTTGTGAATTCATTGTTTTAAAAGACTCTTCTTTTTTTTTCACCAGGGACGACTTGTATTGCAACATCACACGTCGCTGAGCCATTTGGACTAATGTGCATTTTAAAAAGCAATCTTTCGCCTTTTTTGTTAAAAATCTCTATGCCAGAGGTATGAAAGAAGAACGCTTGTTCAGAGCACTGAGCTGTACTGCTTCATAAATGCCGAGCACTGCATTCACTAGTGAGTGCGTCGAGATGAACGAGCTGCCAGCATGCAGCATACAATATTCAGAATTGGCAAGCTGTGTCACGTATGACATCTTCCTGGGGACAAGCATGGTTCACTAGCCCTGAACTTAATGAACAAAGCAGCAAATAGAGGCCCCCTAACAAGACTCCGTCTCAATAGTTGGCGGTGTGGCACGCTCAAGGAGTGAACTGATGCACGGTATAGACTACAGAGAGGGAGTCTGGAAACTAGTCAATAAATACAAGAGGAAATGCTCCGGGTGAAAGGCACGAGGTGTGAGGAGACTCCGAAGAGGAGAGGAGGGTAGGGACAAGGGAGGGTGAGTCTATGAATCAAACCCACCCAAAAGGCCGGTAGGTATGTGAGATGACTCCCATACACAAGGAATGCCATTCAAATCATCGGTCCGAGACAGTACGTAGTGAGAGTTTACAAAAAGATGCTAGAAAGAAGACGTAGGCGGTTTGGAACGAGAGACACTTCTCCACCACGCCGCATCCCCGGGGCTTGGACGGAAGGGAAATGAAAAGAAATCCCGAGACTTCCCCAATCCGAGATCCGAGACTCCGAGTAAAGGAACACAGTTCAAACGAGACATTTAAGCTGGCCCTCCTCTATACAACGATGACGACGCCCAAGCACTCCACCCACGGCATCACAGGTGAATCTGAAAATAACCCCCGATCCAGCGCCAAAGTCACAAATTTCAATCCCTCACTTCATTACTCCGCTAAGGTCTTGGGGCTTATTCACCAGCGCTGATTGCTCTCTCTCTCTCTCCCTAGTCTTATCAGCATGAGGGGAAATAAAACAAACCTAAATAGGGTCGCCAGGCAAGATGGAGTTCGGCTCGAGTGGTCAGGCAATCTTCCTTTTTACCTGTCTCCATTTCTCGTAAAGCCGTTGACAAAAGTACACTGAAAGGGCAGTGTTCAAGTCACGCGGAAGTCTCGGCAATGAAGAGTTAATTGATATCCAGTCGACTTGACTTAATGGACTTTATTTATATTTACTACGGATTGGTCATGTGGCACAGTGGCATCTGTGCTAAGATGCAACCCACACCTATTTGTTTAATAGACATAGTAATTGTTAATTGTCAATCACATGATCATGAGCATCCAATCAGCTTGCAGCTTCGAGCTTTGAATCAGTGGTAGAATTATAAAAACATATTCATAAGTAGTGTTTTACTGGCCAAAATCTTCCCATCGTACAATCACTCTTAAAAATTGAAATTTCCAAAACAACCAAAATAAATTTCTCAGTAGTTTGCAATCATCTCAATGATGCAGCCCCATGGCAACAATATCCCGGAAACGATCAATCACAGGGACTTGTTTCAGTCTCTCTTCAGTTTCATTTTGAGTAATAAACAATCAATTTTTCTGAAAATTTACATCGCTTGATCCTGTTACAAATTTTTTTTTTCCGAGATCCAGTTTTCCAGCTGCTCCAGTTTACTTTGTAATTATCTTCTATTCAACCTCCTTTGTTCCCCAACCTGTTGCGTTATTTTTTTGTCCTGTAGACTAGACGATCTGTCGCCATTTAGTTCATTTCCTCATTCATGTGTATTTGTGAATTGTGATATTGCCTGATGAAGGCTAGCAGTTCCTGCAGCCGAAACGTCGCTAACAGGAACACAACATCGCTTGACTTTGATCACCTTTTTGTCTTAACATGTATTTTATTGGTCACGTAATTGTGCAATTTTTGCCTTAATGCCTTGTCAAACAATTTGTACAGGCAACTTGAAGCAACCAACTACACCATATACAAAAGGAAAGTTTTGGTAGAACAGAGGTAATTTTTTTCTGGCAGTTTCTCAATATTCCCTATGAAATGATAACAGGATTTTGATAAAAAAAGATGACTGCTATTCCCAGCTCCTTCTTGGAGATTGCCTGGAACTGGTTGCCTGTAAATTGCCTCAATGTGACATGGGCTTTAGGACTTCAACTTCAGAAGCTTTGCAGGATTGCTGTTCTGTTTGGTGTTTTCAGTTTGTGAAAAGGTGTGCAATCTCTGACATTTTTATTCAGTAACTGGGTGACGTGATGTACATGTAGGTTAATCACGGATTCACTCAGAAACTGGAACGCCATTGTCATGGCATAAAGAGAAAATTAGGCCAGTGAGCATGTTGAGTGTGTAATGTAACCTGTGGTATGGTAATTAATTGTTCTACATTTCTGTCGTGTATTCAGGTTCACACCACCTGTTGTCCACATACATGTACCCCAGGCATATCCTGTCTTTCATTTCATTGAACAAACCTTCTGCTTGCCTTTAAGCAAATAACACTGACCCAATTTGCAAATGAATTCAAAATCTATCTCTTTTTTTTTTCAATACAAGTAATAAACTGCTGCAAACTGCTCATCAGCCAAAATGATAACCTGAAATTTGTAAAATGCTTGGAGTTTATAGGAGGGCCTGACGTGTTTCGATCCTAGCAGAATCTTTATCGAAGGTTTAGAATTCTTCTTTTCTTTTCTTTTTCACTGAATCCCTTCATTTTATCAGTCATTTTATTAATCAATTTCTGCAAGCCTTTGCTCAACTTGCTTACATTAGTTTTTACTTTTATTTCAAAATTAATCTTAATTATTCTTACTTCTCTTTTTCTTTGTAACAATTATTCACCGATACTTTTCATTGTCAAATTCCCTCAGTTTTCATTTTAAAATCAATAAAGCAATATATCAAAATACCGATGCTAAAATTAATTATGAGAAAAACATACTCTCTAATTATGTCAACGTATACAAATGTACGTCTATTAATAACTCAGAGAGAAATCATTTTTGGATGACTATGAAATCATAGATTTGAGTTTAGCACGATCTGACCTTTAAAGTGGAAAACACAGCCCCCCCCCCCAACCCCCAACAACAACAAATAAATGCCATGTAGGCTGTACATGACTGACAGCCTGAACAATAATGAAATGATAGCAACGTCCCACCCTGTTGGCGGGCACAGCGTGTACTACGGCTGGTTTATAGAAGCCTGCGCCCGGCTCGTACTCGTAAAAGAGATGTACTAGGTTTATCTAAAGCGACGGTGTTTGAACAGCAAACACTCGGTTTGTTGACCATCGCATAAAGAGCTTTCAGGAAGTATTGACCACTTCTCGGTGATGTTGACTCGCGGGCATCATAAGCCAACACATTTGAATGGTGTGTCGCAGCTTAAGGGAGTCTACAACACGATCCAATTGCCAATTACAACAACGTCGTCGTGCGACGACGTCTAGATCCGGCATTGTCCCTTGGTAAATGACCGGAGTTAAGATTTCTCACGGAACGGAAATTTTGATGATTCAGAACAAATAAAGTCAAATCCTCTTTAACGTATTCATAATCCTACAATAATAAAAAGATATTCAACATTTTCATACAAACAATATTATTAAACTTCATTATGACATGTGTGCTCAATCAATATTTATGATTTGGAGAAAGAAAAGCAAAAACTGACTGATTTCACCAAACTCGCTGTTACTTTACTATCAATGTTAGGACTTTGATAAAGATCCTGCTAGGATCAAAATACATCAGGTCCTCCTAACTCCAAGCAGCCTTTGAGAAAGATCCTGCTAGGATCGAAACACATCAGGGGCCGATTTCACTAACGTTTTGCGATCATCGCTAGGCCCAAATCCATCGCTAAACGGAAAATTCCTACACAAAGTAGCGATCAATTTTCCGTGTAGCGATGGATTTGGGCTTAGCGATGATCGCAAAGCGTTAGTGAAATCGGCCACAGGCCCTCCTAACTCCAAGCAGCCTTTGAGAAAGATCCTGCTAGGATCAAAACGCATCAGGCTCTCCTAACTCCAAGCAATATAAGGACTTGTGATACATTGCAGCCTTTGCCCCCTCCAATAAAAGAATGGATTATTATTAACCTATGTGTATTATGCATACAGATGATATCGCCGACCCCCCACGATCAATGTGATTGACAAATTGCCCTGCCTTAAGTGATTTTTCCTTCCTGTCGGGAATAAACTGTACATTTCACGTTCAAATCCACAATTCCCAAAGTAAACAGGCAGCCGGGCCGGGGCTAATGCATGTAATCATCAACCAGACTCAAGTCATTCCTGCCTCCCTCCTCCTCCGCCTCCTACTAAGCTCCGCCCCTCAAATACAGCCCCCCCCCCCAAGTGCAATGAATGCAGTCCGATCTCGGCATTACGAAATGAGCTTTGACAAGATCACTGAATTTATTCCTTGAGACACCGTTTGCAAATTATCTGATGAATGGACTTTATTGGATGATTTCTATAATCTCCCCGAAGAGGGACAGATAACAGGGACAAAGCGAGAACCTTTAATATCGGCAAATACCGTCATAGCAAGAATGCCGAGTCAATTATGTTTTGGGGGAATTATGCCGTAGGTGTCAAGGGCTTTGTGGGTAGTATTATTGCTGCTAATCTGATTCTACTGTTGTTGGGGGATTCGGGAGTCAATTTCACCAAACTCATCGTATCTTACTATCGATCGTAGGACTTATATGATGCATTGCAGTCCTATGAAGGATAACGATGGGTTTTCCTTCGTAAATGGTTACGATCGATTGTAGGGATTCGTGACATCGAACCCTGACTGCCGGAACATAATTATAGATCGGTGCGGACATCCGGGTTCTTTTATTCTCATGAACATGACAACCGATGAAAACCAACATGTAGATGGCGCAAGCTACAGACAAATCATGCGTATTAAACCGTCCATCGTCGAGAATTGTTTTCCGAATATTTTTGTCAAGAAGCAGAAATCATGTTTTGTACGACTTTCATTGTCGATTCATAGTTTGTCCTCAGACAATAATCCTTCTTTGAAGTACCTTATACTAAGATTAAACAATTCTGGCAGCTTTTTGTCTTAAAACCCACACAAATTGATGCTTTGTTTTCATCACTCCAAGATCGGCGAGTTGGAATGACGTCACTCCGCGCTGATCTATACCACTACATTCAGTTTTAAAAAGTTCAGTCGAGCTCTGTGTACTAAGCCGATTAGGCAGACTACATGCACACGCTGGCCAAATAACTTGTGTGACTTCATTAGTACGGAGCGCTATTGTTTCAGTTCATGCACTTTAATAGTGTGTACCATTAGCATACTCCTACATGATGATGTTTTGATCTCTGATCAGAGGGGGAAATCCCCAGTGTAACGGCACAAAGGGCGAATTCAAAGCTCTTCCTTCCTGTGTCAAATCTCCCTCTGGTGAAAAACCTTTCAGCTTAGGTTTCCAGCAGGAAACGGAAGGATTTTAATTAAAGGTAAATTCTACGTAGTATCATACTAGCGTACTGAAACATAAGTCTTCACAGGGTTCAAAGATGGTGATGGTAGAAACATACCATTAAAGTTATTCTGCCTGAAATGCTGTATTTGTCCAGGGGTCGATTTCACAAAGCCCTACGATCGATCGTAACTCGAGTTACGAAGGATAACCCACCGTGTCCTACGACCCCAGAAAAAAGTTAAACCAATTGGCCAAAAACAATTTTGATCTTCGGAAGATCAAAAATCCAGTGAAAAGATTTTTAAAATGTTGTGGGCGTTTATCACTGTTTCCTCTCAAAAAGTGGGCACCGCATTGGACTGGGAATTTCACAGATGACTGTTACTATATCTTCCTTGATTTTTTTGCCAATGGATCTGCATTTCTTTGACAAAAACCAAAGTATGAAGTTACTTGTCCAATAGCGCTCCGCACTTGCGCTAAAAATAGCACCGAATCTCAGACAAACATTGCAACCATGCAAACATGTGTGCGCGTGCATGTACACTACGTGCGTGAGACAATGTTTGTCTGACATCCGGGGATTTTGTGACATCATTTGTGCGGAGCGCTATTCATTCTAGTTTCTCCCTGTCAAATAGTCAATTTTCATTTTCAGTTTTTAGTACTAGAAAATTTGAGTTTTTTGGGAATTTCTTGTTTTCTCTTCTTTTCTATTCAATATTTTTGTTGTGGGGGGCTCCTGCTTGAAGAATCCTATTTTTAATCATCTGACTGAGATAATCTCCAGATTGGGATAATCTGCAGATAATCTCAGAGCTAATATATTGTAGATCTATGATAATCCTGATTTAATCACTGCCTACACAGTGAAGCAGTGGGAATGAGAAATGTGGCTTAACTCAATATCTAAGTCCTTGGATGAGGTTTAACCGGCAAATGCCGGATTTGTACATGTCTGCAGCTGAATATGCAGTACTTAGACTTGAAGTGTACCTTTAAAGCACAGCAGAGAGCGCTGTAAAATGATAATCACTTGTGATTACCATAGCAACAATCCTGGAAACCTTTTAGAGTAAAACTCCCCAAAGAGCAGAGATGCTTGAGCAACAACCTTTCAGAGCGATCGTGGAGGATCGGAATCAATACCTATACGTGTCTTCCCAGCGTATAGCCACTTGGCTCTCGACGGGTATAAGAAGCGACGGAGCTTCCCGTAAAGTGCCATGCCTAAGGACATCAGTATTTCCTGGTTGTTTTCCGAGCACATGGTCACCTGTGTCCGCTCCTCCCACCTACTTCCACCTGCTAAACTCTAGATGAGTGACCGTAGATAAGTCCGTAGGACTGTGAATCCGAGAAGCTTCAAGTCCCTTTATGGCCTGCAATCCGAGTGTCTGTACGCCTACGATGTCCGCAGGGTCTACTGCTTACAGTGTTTCATTGATCAATAAGAACAAAGGCACACATGCATGACATTCAGAGCAACAATCTGTATTAATTACCGGCTTTTGTACCATCCAATCTAACCCAAGTCCAACAGGCCTCAAGCAGTCTACTTCTCTTCACCACCAAACACCAAATTAAAAGCCTGAGAATTCTTCCAGTTTTTGACCCAGATGACGTAGTGAAACAAATACAACACTACAGCACTATCAACGTAACAGAACCAGTCACCATCCTGAAGACGAACAGAGCACACTTTTTGGAACGTTGAGTGTTAAACCATCGGTTCTTCTCAGAACCACGCACACTTACAGAAGAGATTACATGGTGTCACCACAAACCTACCTTTTTTATAGTACTACCACCATGGATAGCTTTAAGTCTTATTTATAACAAGACCAGGGGTCGATTTCACCAAACTCTTCGTATCTTACTATCAATCGTAGGACTTTTGATGCATCAAAGCCCTATGTGGAATAGGCCCCCTACGATGGGTTATCCTTCGTAACTCAAGTTACGATCGATCGCAGGGCTTTGTGAAATCGACCCCTGTTATGTTACGGAGAAGCACAAATAGGAATGCAGGGAACCATGCACCAGAGTTCCAAAGAAAAGTAGTGAGTGCTAAAAAACTGCTGGAATAGCTTACTGATCAAGTGTACTTCTGGGCAGAGCCAGGGTACATGGGTGAGCACAAGCAGCAATCCTGGGGCCAATTTCATAGAGCTGCTAAAGCATAAAATGTGCTTAAGCATGAAAAGTCTTCCTTGATTATTAAAACAGGATTACTTACCAAATTTTCCATGTGCTGTTTTACTGCTTTTAACTTATATTCGGCCTTAGTTTGCTGAACATAACAACAAGTTTTGGCTGGCATACTGATACCAAGATTTTGGGTGATTAAGCACATTTTGGTGCTTAAGCAGCTCTATAAATTTGGCCCCTGGGGCCAATTTCATAAAACTGTTAAGCTCAAAAATTTGCTTAGCACAAAAATGTCTCACCCAATAAAACAAACCACCATTGAAAATTCCATTTGATATTCATGGTCAGCAAACAACAGCCAAAGAACAATCACAAGTGATACACAACACATGAACATTTGGTTGTTAACCCTGTTTTTATTATTAAGACAGAAATGTCATGCTTAGCAAATTTTTGTGCTTAACAGTTTTATGAAATTGGCCCCTGGTCTACATGTATACTCAAAGTCTCAAAAACCTTGAGAGAAATTGTACATATTATATGGGTCTCACTATGAACATTGTACCACACAAGCACAGTGCTCACTACTCTCAATAATAAGACTGTAGAACATATAACAGGTGCAATTCTGCATCAAACGCATCACAGATCTCACCGTCATCCTCAAACGAAGACCCAAATACAAAGTTAATAACCCCCCGGTCCTTTCAAAATCCCCCTTATTCCAGAAGAGTCATGCATGTCTCCAGCAAGCAAAGAACTCGGATCACTGAACATCCACGTTGCTAGGGACCTGTTGCCATGGAGCTAGCATCATCATCTGATCTATCAGAGCACTGAGCTAGCTCTAGGGCAAGGGGGTACTACAAAAGCCCTCTCTGGACCCTAATCTACCAATGAATTTATTTATGAGAGAATCATTGGCGCTGCTACGTGCATTTCCGGTTATGTATGTCCCCTCTGTATCCTCATTCAAATATTCCTAGTTTTTTTTTTTTTAAATCATCATGTTTATAACCAAGAAAATTCATCATTTAAAGGCATTGCATACGTTTGGTAATGACTCAGAAAACTTATGGCAATAAAAACTTACTTAGTGAAAAGTACAGCTGCTTTGGATAGTATGATGCATATTGAGAAACGTTAAATTCGAAGTACCGCGGTTATGGAAAAATATGTCACTTATTATTTATCTCCAAAAATTATGAATCTGAGAAGCGTTATGGCCGTAATGCTTCTCAGCTTTTGACTAACTGTTCTCTGGCGTGAAATAACTGCTCTAGTTTGTCGCCAAAATCTCAAAAACGCTACCACCTTTTGAATTGAAACTTTCACAGGTTAGTTTTATGGTATATATATACAATTATATTGATTTGAAACAAACAGTAGGCTCAAATTACCAAACGTATGCAATCCCTTTAATGGCAATACAAACTGCTGCAAACTGCTCATCAGCCAAAATAATGACATGAAATGACCTATAAAATGCTTAAAGTTAGGAAGCCTGACACGTTTTGATCCTATGTCTATATTTGTGTTTTAATTATTCTACTTTATGAAACTTGGATCTTGGTGTCCCCTTTTCCCTCCCCACCCTCCCCTCCTTTCCTTATATCTCCGCCTCCCCCTACCCTAACCCCCGCCCCCCCACCCACCCCCTCCCCTCCCCTTCCACCTCCCGCTCCTTTTTCATTTTTTCAAAATTATTGATGTATGTGCAATATTACTTCATCGTTGTATATTTATGTGCATTTTTTTAAGCATCAGTGCAATCTGAACCATCCAGCTTATCTTTTTACTTTAAATTATTGTTGTGTATTGCTGTGTGTGGTTAATGTTTTTTTTAAATAGTGTAACACTCTTGCAATTTGGCCTGAGGGCCACGATAAGTGTGAATTAAACCAATACCAACAATCCTAAGAATGATGATAATTTAATGTCTTGAGATACAGCAAGACGTATTTCAACTCCACAAACAAGTGGAATATTTCTCACTGATATTGAATATGATTTATACGTGCTTGCCTTGTAGCACATCCCAGTCGTATTCAGAATCAAAAAGTCCTCAAATCATCTTTCATTGTCTGAGGCTTTGCTTGCGACTAATCGTGTTGGTTTCCGCAGCAATCTCGGGTTTCATCCACGGAAGTCGCTGAAGACAATTGAGATGTGAGGACTGTCTTGCCTTCTCTCTCTGAGATGGATGAAGCGATGATGAGCGAGGCGACTGCGGAGCAATCACCGGTAAAATTTCTTCAAGCCTTCAAGACTGACAGGACGAAAACGGAAACGATTCTTCACGTTGACACCTCACAGTGTCAGCTCGTCCACTAATGCCTAAAAGGTTGCCAGCTTTTTAATTTGTAAAACGCTGAAGTAAAGACGCAATCCATGGGAATTTTTTTCCCTGTTTTATTCAAGATGGATTTTCTACTCAACGATTTCTTAATTTGTCATTTCCTTGTTGAGGGAAATGTTTTGATCGTAGGACATTCTAAGCTAGTCAAGCTACATGTACATGTATGTGCCTCCGCGCGCACACAAGTAGACAAACTCTACAATTATACTTTTAGAGTGAAAACTACATTTAAAGGTACCATCATACTTTGGTAGCATACCAAAATAGAAATATCCACAGATTTACATATCTTAAAGGGGATATAGATGGTGATGGTAGGAACATACCATTACAATTTTTCCGCCTGAAATGCTGTATTTATCCAGAAAAGAGTAAAACCAATAGACCAAAAACAATGTTGATCTTCAGAAGATCAAAAATAAGAAACAAAAATACTGTGGCCGTTTTTCACTGTTTTCTCAAAAAGTGGGCACCGTATGGGACTGGCAATTTTACATTATTCAGTACTGTATCTTTTTGGTTATTTCCTTGAAATTACATTTAAGATAAGAATGTGGTTAGTCAACTGCTACAAAAAAATGTAACTGGAAATGGGTGACTTTCATTCCCAGCTACTGTTCATATCACAATTAAAAACAAATAATGATCTTTGCTATAATTTGCTCAACATTCAGACAAGAGCTGATATGGTGATGTCATGAAAATCTATGAATTCTTCAAGCAATACTTGAATAATAATTTGTCATTTTTGTGCGACATCATTTTGCAATACACAGGCTATCCTCCATTGCTTTGACATCTATTTATAGATCACGTCATGAATCTATAAATAACCGCATAATATTGGCTCCAAGGTTCAAGACGAGGTTAATAATTTGACTGCAAGAAGCTCACGTCCTCCCTGCTGGTGCATGCACCGTACCGGTGCCATGTTGACCACAGACCTACCCCCAACTCAGGCAAACAAATTTTTATGAAACTCTGTCTACCCTGAACACCAAGGGGCCAATTAAAGTCGCCTCTGTGGGGGTCTAGAATCAATCCAGCACGAGCCCCCTTGTGGTAGAAGACGGTGAGCGTAGGCAGACTGATTCCGACAGATGGAGGCACGACTGTGCCTTCATTGCGCTCCGATTGTTCCAAAACTTCTTCTGAGGGGTTTACGTAGCTCGCAGCTGCACACCCGATTGTGACTAATAAGAGTGGACATGTCGTGGGCATTAAGGCACTGATGCAGGGTTAACTTGGACCGTGTGCAAGATGAGGAGACATGCCGTGTGTGCGCCTCGTGGACGGTTCATCTCGTAATGTCTCACAGTTCCCTCTTGCTTCGGGTTACAACGGCTAATTTTAACAGCGTGCAGCGGTCAAAGACATTGGACTGGGAAGGAGAGGGGATGTAGAGGACAATCTAGGCCAATGTTCACTACTGTCCACTGATTAAATCTGACCGCACGCCCTCTAAAAGGAAATCAACCACAAAATGAATTAATGTCGCAATCTTAAAATGTCACCATCCAAAAGATTTCTAGATTTTAAAAATAATCAGTACTCAATTCACAAATTATGCAGCCAAAGAGACACCTTATATTTGAAACACTTGAGCAAAAAGTTGGCTGAAATTTGAGATATTTTTACCACTAATTTGAGCTTGATTTTATGTTTTTTTTAGCCTGTTGAAGACCGATGAAAATTTTTAATAACAAATTTTACATGGAAACCATGAAATTTCTGTCTTAATAAAAACAAGATTAAAAGCCAAAATGTCCATGTGTTGTGTATCACATGCCATTGTTCTTTGGCTGTTGTACGCTGACCATGAATATCAAATGGAATTTTTAATGATGTTTGTTTTATGGAGCAAGACATTTTGTGCTAAGCAATTTTTTTAATGCTTAACAGCTCCATGAAATTGGCCCCTGCTGGCATGCATGTTGATTACACATGTACCTTGCAATTCTATTAACTGCTTATTATTTTGCTTTCAGTCAAATTAATTTTCCAATCTGAGTCGGTTACGCCACTTATAAGTTAGTTCCCTCCCTATAGTTCCCCTCTTTGGCAGGGTAAAATATTCTCCAAACTTGAAGAGATATTTCAGTCTTTGAAGGAGTTTTGTTGTTTATTTTTAACAGGATTTGAGTATATATTCTTTCCTGTATTGCAAAGATATAGGCCTACCACGTTCGTTCGTTCGTTCAGGAGCGAGTGAGATGAGATATGTGTTTTGTCACAAGTCGTCCGGCTGATCAACAGTGACAGTGGCGGAGTAGCTCTTTTATTGGCTGCCAAATGAAACCAGTTTGATTGGATGTCAAGGAGATTATTGGATGGGTTGGCAGACTGCCAAGGTATCATCTACTGCTATGAACCACAGGTTTTTTAATACGTCCACTGCGCCACCGAGAAAGAAGGGAAGGGAGGGAGGGGGTTAGGTACGAGACCTGATTGGTGAAGGAACTAGTACTAATCAGAAGCTTGCAATCCTGTGAAGGTTTTTTTTTTCGGAGAGGTGATTGGTCTTTGATGGTAAACGGACTCTTGATGGACGGTGATTTCATTGTTGTTGATGGAGATGATGCTATCTATGGACTGGGCGTTTGCGAAACAGAGGCTCAGAATTGGGCTCCATTTCGTGAATCCATTTATAATGGGTATCAGAATTTTAGGTTTTTGGCTGCAGTTCGGAAGTAGATTATCTGGTTTTTGAAAAGGAAAACAGAGCTTCAGCTTCAGTGAAAAAAAAACAACACAAGCTATATTTTCAGCATGACTGAGCGTGAGCGTGAGCATGAGCGTGAGCCCGAGCCCGAGCCTGAGCCTGAGCCTCCGTTTTGTAAACCCCATACCAGGAAAAGCCGGGGACCAAGTGAAATCTTGTAATTTAGGACTCTGATGCAACAAACCTACTAAGTTCAGCCATATGTCATTGATAGCAACCTTTAAAGGTGGTTAGTGGTGTGAAGCCTACATGACCAAGCCTGCCTTTGGATGAGCAATACAGCAAGCCATGAATTTAACGGAGGCCACGGAGGCCATGGCCTTCGTTGCCCTGGTTCTTGGCCTTCGTGCCCCCTTCAAATGTTGCCATATAGACATTATGATTTTCCAATGGAAGTGCCCCTTGCAATGGAAAAGTGGCCTTGCCCCTTTCAGAACCAAATTCAAGGCCTGATACAGTACTAGCAAATAGACAAACTAGGCAAGGTTATGGCCAGGGTTAAGTGACAGGGCGACAATATTTGTCTGGTAAATCATTTATTACCTACAATGCCTTGACATGCAAATTACACATGCAACACAGGGTGTGTGTAGAAAACATTAAAATGGGCGTCAAAAACACCATGACACACTAGGGACTGAAAAATATGCAGGTATGACAAGTGTTAGTGTAATCTGAAGCACCTGTAGTGCAAAGTACATGTACGCAGCCAGACTGCACATGATGCTACAGGCCTTTCATGGTTTAGGGGGCTACTGATCTGGGGCCAATTTCATAGAGCTGTTTCAGCACTAAATTTACTTCAAATTAAGCACGAGAAGTCTTCCTTGATCAAACAGGATTACCAACCAAATTTTCATGTGATGTTTAATACTGCTTTTGACTTGTATTCGGCCATTGTTTGCTGGGCATAACATTCACAAGGAGTTTTGGATGGCACACTGATTTGATTTGATTTTTTTTTACCAAGGTTTTTGGTGCTTAAAGCAAATTTTGGTGCTTAAGCAGAATGGTTAGCACTGGAGCAGATAGATTGACCCGTGATTGACCTTAACTATTGAGAAACGCAACCTGATTATTAAAATATGACAATGTCACACAGCAATGACATCACTGTCAACACCAGTCAATGCTAGTTCATATGTTCAGTAAAATTTCTAACAGGAAGTGAAATATAAAATGTCATAAATTTACAACGAGCACTTCGCACATGAATGTCGATATGCATGGTTAACTGACTGTCAACATTCGCTGCTAAACTCCATATGTGATACGACAGAGTCGTCATGGTTCGCACGTCACGATCACCCAAGCATGAACCGTGCATGAAACCAGACTTTAGGGCAAATTAGAAACGCTAAAAAAACATGTTTTTTGTATCACTTAATTAGCAACGGAGGACAAAAAAAACACACAACAATTTCACTAGACCATGGAAACAAGTGCTATTGCACGGTCACAAGAGTTCACTAGCACCTATTAACACAGTTCAATGATGAAGCAGCTTTACAATCTAATAAATGGCTTTATATGACCGATCCCTTTGAAAGTATATGAACTGACCATTTCAACTTGACCGGTTCAACGTCCGGCAACGGGAATCCTTTGACAGTGTTCAGCGGGCAATAAATCTCTCAATGTGACACGTATGACAGCGTTCTCTGAACCATGCTTCAACAAGCTACCTGGCGCATGCAGTAAATGGCCAGTCAGCCCCGCCCAGGTCAATTCTTACGCGTCGACGGGTCTCAGGGCAAAGATATCGGTAAAGGGTTTCCATGGTTACGACTAGAATGTGTGCGCTGAACCGTTGCCCTTGAATCAATCGTCTCTTACTGCCCGCAATCTTATGCACAACACCACGGTAACGGGATACTAACAATGCCATCATTATGCCTATAGGAAATACTGTGCATGAAGATTTACATGTACTCTGCATTGCAAAACCTCAACATTTTAACAACCAATGTTTAATAAAGGTAATATCATACTTTGGTTTTTGTCAAAGAAATACAGATTCATGGGCAAAAATATCAAGGAAGATACAGTCACAGTCATCTGTGACAATTTCAGTCCCATATTGTGGCCACTTCTTGAGAAAATCGTGAAAAATGGCCGCAGTATTTCTTAAGTCTTTTCTCTTTTATTTTTGATCTTTTAAAAGATCAAAAAGATTTTCGGTCGTTGTTTTACTAATTTCTGGATAGATAGGCCTACAGCATTTCAGGCGGAAAAAATTTTAACGGTATGTTTCTACCACCACCATCTTCATATCCTGTAAGTTATACGTAAATCTGTGAACATTTCTGTTTTGGTTTCTTACCTAAGTATGATAGTACTACCTTTAAGCACGCTACAAGGGTTCTATTTTTTTCTGATCATTCCATCGATTTTACAATTTTTCCAGGAACTCACTGGACCACTCAACAACCTGTCCAGCTATTCAAACAACACAACATTTTGGTAATCAAATTTCACACATTGTTCACACCTCCAGAACTTTCATATATTCTTAACCGGCAGAATAAGACAGAAGTAAATACAAACATAGTTGAAAATATCCTCGTTTTTGCAGCCAATTTCCATGGTAATTATATTCTAATCTGTTGTCTTTATGCCAACCTCCACCAATTTTCTGCTGGTACTGTTACAGTACATACAATGTACATGTGCACGTAGGCAAAATGGAGTCATAATTTTTTTTTTTAAGTACCAGTATTTGTTCAATTCACCCTGACATTAAAGGTCTTCTGAGATTTAACTCTAAGGCTTAGGCTCAGGCTTAGGCTTAGGCTCAGGCTCAGGCTCCAGCTCTGACATCCATATGCTGAAAATATAGGTTGTGGTTTTTCATTGAAGCTGAAGCCCTGTTTTCCTTTTCAAACCAGAGAATCTACTTCCGAACTGCAGCCAAAAGCCTCTATTTTGATGCCTGTCATTTCAGAATGGATTCACGAAATGGAACCGGAGCATTAGCCTGAGCAGGAGCCCCCGTTTTGTAAATGCATATTTCGTAAATATGCAGAGCTAGGCTCTCTTGAGCCTCTCATTAAAAAGCTTGCTTCGTGGTTTTTCGCAAGCTGCGTATTGAAGTGAATGGTTAATGTTCCCGACCCATGGTACATGTACAAGCTGCTTTGTGCTGGTACCATCATAATTACACAAATGCACTTTACAACAAAGTGGGTTGAAGTCAATTTTGAACTATTGTCAAGTGAATATGCTAAAAAAGAGTATAACATTCATACAGTGTACATATGCAACTTGCATTTATTCTTCCTAGTTAAAGAGTCTACAGCAGTTGCAGCCAATTTCACGGCCCTGCTTAGCACAAAAATTTGCTAAGCATGACATTTCTGTCTTAATTTTAAACAGGATTAACAAACCAAATTTCCAGGTGTTGAGCTTCGCTTGTAAAATTTTGTGATCTATGGCTGTTGTTCCCTGACTATGAATATCAAATGAAATTTTTGATGGTGGTTTGTTTCATTGATCAAGACATTTTGTGCTAAGCATTTTTTTTTGTGCTTAGCAGCTCCATGAAATTGGCCCCTGGTTGAGGTTATTTCTGTGTGACTGTGTCCACATCGCATCAGCAAAGCTGAACCATTTATTTGAATAAACCTCACATGTCCTTTCAATGAACCTATAAAGAGTTTAATGTCATGACTATCAAGTTAACATGAAACCGTTAGACTATTTGAGAACAAACACCTTCAATAGGAAATAAAATCAATGAATTGATTTCTGTGACAAAAATAAATATTGGCTGCTTATCAAAATGATTGTCATTTCGAAACTGTGCATGTGCACTCATAGCGACGAATACTAGGGGTTAATTTCTCGAAACCCTACGACCCACCGTATCTTACGTAGGGCTGCAATGCGTTATAAGTCATACGATTGATAGTAAGTTACAATGAGTTTGGTGAAATTGACCCAAGATATTTCAAATCTTCCCTCAACCTTTGAAATGATCCTAAAATCCACATTAAAACATATGTAAAAATAATATCCCCATATGTTCTTGATTTCTAGATTCTCCCTCATACTCCAAATTGATTACAGAAAAAACCTCTTTGATTTGTTTTTTGGGGGTCAACAACTAATGATTAAATGTATGGAGTTGACCGGACAATTACCAACAATACCCGGCCTTCGTGTGTGCATATCCGACAATTAAATTGCCAGTAGGAGGTCACTAGTATTACATAATCACTCAATGATGGCGTGATATTAAACCTTCACAGCTTTCGCCGTCGTTATAATTGCATTTGTCACCTATAATTGGAAGGGGAAAACATAACTGATTAAGCCCGTGTAATTAAGCTAGGGCTTGTTGCTCTTTTTAAGCTGACGAGTCTGATTACAACGACTCTGTCATATTATAACGAACAGCAGTATGACTGAACATATGGATGGTTTAGTTGTCTGTACCTAGGTGAATTTTGATAAGACAACTGGGAATTAAGATTACTGGGAATGGGTCATTAGGGAGACTTTCTCATTAGGCATGTTGGGTCGGGCACAAACTTTACTTACCTATTTCTAAACATCCTCCAAACCAATGAACTTGAAATTGACATATGTTCATATTGAGAGTATTCTCTGTCTTCTATTAAAATATGGACAGTAGAAATATGTCATTAAAAGGTAGCTGGTGTAATAGGGAGACACCGAGACATCCTTACCTCTTGGACATTCTCACACTGACCAGAGCGCCGGTCAGGTTCATCGGATCGAGACAGCTCTTCCATGACACGGTCAATATTCCAATGACCGTCACCGACACATCACATCTGGTCGACGGGAGGCGTAGGCGAGTCACAATAAAACAAAATGTGTTTACATTCCGTGCAAACTTTCCAAGAGGATTGACGCCGTATTCGTTCCGCAGTGTGAGTTCGTTCCACCGAATATCTCCTCGATCCGTAGCAGGGAAATGAAACGACATAAATAATCCACGGTTGATGATGTCATTGCCGCTATGATGACCTCTTTATGTGAGCGGGAACAGAACGGGAACAAGACATATTTTACAAGTACAAACGGCAGAAATATGACACCACGGGAGAATTAGAATCAAGCATTTTGTGTCAAACACAACTTTATACTTCCAAAAATGTCAAATTTGGGACGTTTGTCTTTCATGTAGATGCAGAAGATAGACAAGTCCCAGGCCACAGTCAATTAAGCAAACGATTGTGCACTCATGCGTGCAAATCAACCAACAAATTGGTCATAATGCTGACTGAATTCAGCAATCCGATGGATAAAAATGGCTCCAACAAACAGCTAAGGCGAAGAACAAAGAAATCAATGACACAATAGACCTCGTTCAATGACGGCTTGCATTGACACACTATTACAAAACAATACAATACAGGCATATGGCTAATCTCTGATTAACAACACCGGTACTTCCACTTTCCTTGAAGTTGTGACTTCCAAACATTTGAAGTTTCGGTTTCCTTTTAGTAAACTTCACCAAAGTATCCGATGCACCACAGGATAGACTACAAACTACATGTATACAAACTTACAAACGGAAATGTTCTTTAACACCTACGCAGGGACCGAAATTGAAAGATTGTGCGGTGAAACTTAAAGGTCATTGCACATTCCGTGATTAAACATCTGATGCTCACTGTGGGTTTAAATAGGTGGATGTGGAGTGAAAGGGTTTGCCCCTTTAAGGTAGGATGTTAGACCCAGGAGTCCCTGGGACTATCCAAGGTGACAGGATGGAAAGAAACCGTCCTTTCCGTCGGCCGACAACCAACGAACCGGTTTGCCCAGACCAATGTTATGATCAATGCTTGTATAGGAGAGAATTCTACAACGCCTTGTCAACGCCAGTCACTTCTATATATTTCTGCGAATCCCAGAGATACTTGAATGATTTCTGCAAGGCACCATCTCGTCCACAGAATCCCACGCTCTTACAACAGCATCACCTCCTCCTACTCACAATCACACCACGTTCTCACTCACACTCAAGTGATTGCTCCACTCCGTCAAACTGTTCGGTTACTGAATCATTCACACTCGAGCGATCACTTTGCAAAATGCTTGTGCAAAAAAAGGATCTCAAGTTTTGAAATCACGGGACTGCATGCATTCACTGACAAAGTACAAAAACGAGTGATCAAAGAGGCACAAAGAAAAAAAAACCCTCAAAAAAACAAGACTTGCCGTACTCTTTCAAAAGTTCAGTGATCTTGATTCTTTTTTTACACTTCTCCTGAAAAACATGTGCGAAGCTTTGTTAACATCTTAATAATCATAATGCATTTTGCATATCACATGTAGTTGTTTCAAGGAAACAAAATCCCAACGGGTTTGAGTTTGACAGAAACGTGATTCAGTGAATACGACGAGAATGAAAATGCATAGAATGTACTGTACATTTTATCATCATACATGAACATCAAGAATAGGTTAATATCGTTATGACATGTACACGCTATGGGCTTGTAAAGCTCTTTCCCGCTGGGAGTACAGAGGAATTGAATCCATCTTGGAAATTTTTTTCTTTGAATGAAAACAGCCACGAGGACTACAGAGGAGATTTTTTGTTTTGAAAGCTCAAGGCAGAGAAGCACAGATGTTCCAGCTAGCCCTAGAGAACTTGCCCAGTCATGGAGAAAGGAATGAATATTACATTATCCTGGTATTAAGAATCTGACGGGCAATCTGTCTTCTTATTATCAACCGCTATAATTCTAGAATTTCTCCGCTATTAATCATACCCTGTGAAGTGATGAGCGGGTTATTTCACCTGTCTAAATATCAAATACACAGGATAGCGATATTAAAAGGTATGTGAGTCTGGTTGACCTCAGTATGTCCGCGGTGGCGGTTCATGTCTTCGTGATGATGCCGTTGGAGGAAGATCTAGACTGTTCAGGCTTCACAGTATGTGTTGTCCTGTGGGCTGTTGGCCGGATCATTCACTTATGAGAGTTACGCTAATGAGCAATGGAGGAGGCTTGGGGTGAAGGGAGGGTCAAACTAGATGTCATCTGAGCCTTCAAGACTGGCAGCATTGTTTGGAATCAGTGTCAGGTGTACGGTACCTTGAAGAAGCTACAGGACTGTTTGGAATCAGTGTCAGGTGTACGATACCTTGAAGAAGCTACAGGACTGTTTGGAATCAGTGTCAGGTGTACGATACCTTGAAGAAGCTTGCAGGACTGTTTGGAATCAGTGTCAGGTGTACGATACCTTGAAGAAGCTACAGGACTGTTTGGAATCAGTGTCAGGTGTACGATACCTTGAAGAAGCTTGCAGGACTGTTTGGAATCAGTGTCAGGTGTACGATACCTTGAAGAAGCTTCAGGACTGTTTGGAATCAGTGTCAGGTGTACGATACCTTGAAGAAGCTTGCAGGACTGTTTGGAATCAGTGTCAGGTGTACGATACCTTGAAGAAGCTTGCAGGACTGTTTGGAATCAGTGTCAGGTGTACGATACCTTGAAGAAGCTACAGGACTGTTTGGAATCAGTGTCAGGTGTACGATACCTTGAAGAAGCTTGCAGGACTGTTTGGAATCAGTGTCAGGTGTACGATACCTTGGAGAAGCTTCAGGACTGTTTGGAATCAGTGTCAGGTGTACGGTACCTTGAAGAAGCTACAGGACTGTTTGGAATCAGTGTCAGGTGTATGATAACTTGAAGAAGCTACAGGACTGTTTGGAATCAGTGTCAGGTGTACGATACCTTGAAGAAGCTACAGGACTGTTTGGAATCAGTGTCAGGTGTACGATACCTTGAAGAAGCTACAGGACTGTTTGGAATCAGTGTCAGGTGTATGATAACTTGAAGAAGCTTGCAGGACTGTTTGGAATCAGTGTCAGGTGTACGATAACTTGAAGAAGCTACAGGACTGTTTGGAATCAGTGTCAGGTGTACGATACCTTGAAGAAGCTTGTAGGACTGTTTGGAATCAGTGTCAGGTGTACGATACCTTGAAGAAGCTTGCAGGACTGTTTGGAATCAGTGTCAGGTGTACGATACCTTGAAGAAGCTACAGGACTGTTTGGAATCAGTGTCAGGTGTACGATACCTTGAAGAAGCTTTAGGACTGTTTGGAATCAGTGTCAGGTGTACGATACCTTGAAGAAGCTACAGGACTGTTTGGAATCAGTGTCAGGTGTACGATACCTTGAAGAAGCTTGCAGGACTGTTTGGAATCAGTGTCAGGTGTACGATACCTCGACGAAGCTACTGTCCAAACAAACGGACCAAGAAAATACCCTGATTGCGGGTACCGGTACACGACCACGTACTCGACACGACATCATCTAGAGCTACAGACCATGAGTGTACCTCAAAAGACAACCACAAACTGCCATTTTTTCGCTTCCTAATCAACAGATTGATTGAACAATCTCCAAAGATTTAAAGTGGCTTAGAAAATCTGCATGACAAGAGCTCTAGCATGGTGGATCAGAGTTTTCACTAAGACCGATGTACAGGAGCTTTTTCTAAGAAACGCAAGTCCAGTGAAACCCCGCTACAATAAAAACATCCAAACCAAACATCATCCTTGGCTCCAAAACATGTAACCAAACTTTCTTGCTAAAAAGAAAATTGAAAAGATTTTTCATGAACGGGATCATCTACAGGTTAAATCAATAGCGCTCCACACTTGTGCTAAAAATAGCACCGGATCTCAGACAAACATTGCAACCATGCAAACGTGTGCGCGTCCATGTACACTACGTGTGTGAGACAGTGTTTGTCTGACATCCGGGGATTTTGTGACGTCATTAGTGCGGAGCGCTATCGATGTTTGCTGTGCCATCTGTACATGTAAGACTAGTGCTGCATATAATGGCAAAATATGGACAAAAAGGGGTAATGTTTTTCTAAAACAAACAAACAAAGTAACAAAATGTGCACTATACAGAACCATTATTGTGGATCCGGCGCAGTATTCCACTGTTTATCCATAGAGCAAGCCGCGAAGCAAGGAACAGGTCCCAGATTTATCAACAAGATGCTGTCGCTATGACGATTAGATTCATTCTCTTTCTCTCTCCTCCTTGCATCATAGAGCAAGGACAGATTCCTTGATCTATCTCGCTCGCATCGACTCCTCCCTCAAGGAGAAAAGAATATCAGACCTAAACAATGAGTGGATGTAATTATCACAAATGCCGGCAACCTCCCTACATACATACATCACATCACTGCACCATCACTGTTTACCCGGCAACCTCATCTTTGTACATGACCAACCGTCGCTAAGGACATCGCCATGGCAACGCAATCCGAACAAAATGCGGGGTACGGTTTCAATGCCAAGGTAAAAAAAACAACCGTTGTCTTCATTCCATCACAGTATTCTGCCACGATCTTCTTCAACACATGAGCCAGAATTGTTTTGACGAAAAACTTTTTTTGCCAAAATGCTAAGATTCGAATCCCGCTCCAGTTCATATTTTCAAATTGTTAATGACTCAAAATTAATCAATTCGGTTTCCTGAAATTCCATTGTGGTTATTTGATGATTAAGACTGAAATGAAGTTGACCTAGCGACGCTAAGCTCTTAGGCACAGGTGCAAGCAACAATACTGTATTTCAATTTTTTTTTAACTGTAATCTGGAATCTTAAAAGCCTTTCACAGGTCATCAGATATGACATTAAACCTGAAATGTTTAGATATTTTATGAAAAAAAGCCTTACAGATTTTGTAAAAATTGTACAGGATTGAGACTGTACAGTAAAAATATCAACAATTGTGTCACTTTCAACTCTTCAAAATCATATTTTTGTTTCCAAACAGGACCCAATTCTGAGTGATCAGCACTTACATGTAACTCATCTTATCTAAATGTAAGCATAATTGAAAATGGACATGTTTTTGAGGGGATTTGGAAATGTTTTGAAGGATAAAGGAAATGATTACTGTTCAACTACACAAATGCAGGGAATTTAGGTTGATTTTTGGAAAAACTGCAGAGCACACAAGCCCAGTAGGCAGATAACTGACAAGTCTTTGATATCTAGTTTATGGAAATGTGTTAGTCTAGTATGAGTGGGATAATATCATTTATAAATAGCCGAGAGGATGGATTCCGCCATTGACATATTTAATATAACACAGCTGAGATTTGGTAGGTGAGATTTGACTAGATTTGGTAGTCAAAAAAATTGACATGTTTTTGAGAGGATTTGGAAATGTTTTGAAGGATAAATGAAATGATTACTGTTCAACTACACAAATGCAGGGAATTTAGGTTGATTTTTGGAAAAACTGCAGAGCACACAAGCCCAGTAGGCAGATAACTGACAAGTCTTTGATATCTAGTTTATGGAAATGTGTTAGTCTAGTATGAGTGGGATAATATCATTTATAAATAGCCGAGAGGTTGTATTCTGCCATTGATATGTTTAATATAATACAGCTGAGATTTGGTAGCCCGTAAGGTGCCTATCATTAATACAGGCCTTATGCATAATACGCCCACTCCTACCACAAATGCATCATAAGCACTCTCGTACTTATCTAATAATGACAAATTAATTCCCTTTCATAGAATCCGTGCGACGTTTTGCAGATCACATATATATATATATATACATGCATTATTCAGGGACTTTTGGACGAGCTGGTTGCCATGGCAGCAGTTGTATACCCTTCACATTATTATATCATTTCTGACAGGAAGTACTTGTTTACAATCTTGGCTTCACCGGAAACGAGTAAGGGGGTGGGGGTCAATTATTGCATAAAGCTTCGTCGAAATACTTCTGATTATATTTATAAAAAAAATGATATTACCATAAATATGTGCGATGAGTCTCTACTACTGACTACCCTAAATTTTGACGTCTATTTTGTAATCCGAATCCAAATTTTGCACATACATTTATGACAATCCAATTTTGAGTAATGTCAAGCATTTCATTTCATTATCTATTGGAAAAAAAACAGCATTCATCAACTGTTAGGCCGAAAAAAAAATTTGTTGTGTTGCCCTCAAGTGGAAAAATTAACATTTTGGGTCGGTCGGTCGGTCTTTCTTTTTTTTTTTTTTTTTTGGCCGACTTTCAAACATTTAAGAATAAATACAGGAGTATGGTCACCAGGGGCCAATTTCACGGCGCTGCTAAGCACAAAAATTTGCTTAGCACAAAAATGTATTGCCCAATAAAACAAACCACAGTTAAAAATTCCATTTGATATTCATGGTCAGTCAACAACAGCCAAAGAACAATCATAAGCGATACATAACAAATGGATATTTGGTTGTTAACCCTGTTTTTAGTAAGACTGAAATGTCATGCTTAGCAAATTTGTGTGCTAAGCAGCGCCGTGAAATTGGCCCCTGGGCTTATAAATCAATGGTCTTGGGTCGTTTTGAGGAGACACGCTTTTTTACTGCTAAATCTTACATTTTCTGTCAAAAATGGTGAGTTTTTATACTTTAGCGGTAAGGACTCAGAGAAAAAAGAAAAGAAAAAAAATCCCGACCCAAAGTTTTGTCATTTTACGGTCGGTCGCTGAGGGCAACACAACAATTTTTTTTGTTAGGCCTTATTATTAATCCAATGAAGACTAAGAAGAAGAAGAAAAAAACTCCAAGTTCCATAAGAAAAAAATCCTAGTTCCACAAGACAGAATTTAAGCAAATGTTGATAAACGTTAAAATAAATGGCATACTAGCCCAGGTTCATTTACCTTGGTTTGTCCAAATAAACCAGATTCCTTTTATACCATTTATTAAACGTCAAAACTATTCCTCTGTTTTGTTTCTCCTCCGAAGGTTCGGCAGATCCTGGCAGGAGGAAATGAGCAGAACTTGACAGAGCAGAAAAACAAACATGGACGTGACGTTTAGCATAACTCCAATGCCATGTGTGTGACCAGATCCAGCCGAGTCATAAGGCCAATTTAAAGGTCATTTCATACTTCGGTTTTTGTCAAAGAAATACAGATTCATGAGGACAAATATCAAGGAAGATACAATTACAGTCATCTGTGAAATTCCCAGTCCCATATGGTGCCCACTTTTTGAGAAAAAAGTGAAAATGCCCACAGTATTTCAAAATCTTTCCACCGTTATTTAAAACAAATTTTTTATTTGTTTTTGGTCATTGGTTTGACTTTTTTCTGCATAAATACAACATTCCAGGCAGAAACATTTTGACGGTATGTTTCTACCATCACCATCTTTATACCCTATAAGTTATAGGTAAATCTGTGACAATTTCTGTTTCGGTATGCTACCAAAGTATGATAGTACCTTTAATTTCCATTGATTTTCGTTGTGTAAACATAGTTATCAATGACGGATGGGTGCTCAGTACCCAATGCTCGATTATGGCTAATTATGACTTTGTGCTTGGGCCAAAGGATTGAAAATATTTTTTCCAGTGAGTTAATCTTAAAAAATGTCTTTATGATTGTATATAAATAATTGAACTGAAAAACATAACAAGCAATAAACTGCTGCAAACTGCTCATCAGCCAAAATAATGACCTGAAAAATATGTACAAAATGCTCGGAGTTTGGAGGGACTGACGTTTCGATCCTAGCAGGATCTTCATCAGGAAAGGCTAAAAACATACATGAATAGTCTACGTAGCCAACCGACGCGACGACAGCAAATGTAGGGCATTTTTCTTCTCAGTTCACGACGACAGTGTTGATTTGGAAGTAAACTAAAAATACACCGCATAATTTACCTCCGTGCATCAATTTAATCATATAAAAATACGTACGATCTCACGGACCCCCCACTGGAATGTTTTAAATAAAATTTCCTTCCTTCATGAAATAAAAAAGAAGAAGAAAGAATCGAATCCAATCTAATAAATTTCTTTTTGTTGCAAAACAGGAACCTTTCATTTTCTGCTGGGGTCTCCGGGAGGCCATTATCTTTTTTTTCATGTCGGTCTCAAATTGACAAACAGGAAATTCCCTTTGTCTATTTCCATTCAATTGAACAGTCTCCCTCTGTTTTTTTTTAATGAAATTGGAATGTCCCTGGTTCCCTGTTAGAGTCCTCAGGCTTTTACCCAATCATTTGGTCTGCTGGAAACCAGTTGGGACATGGACTACGGATCTATGTGCATGTTTGAGTGAAGAGGGCAAAATATAAATTTTCTGCTGAGAAATTGATGAACTGCTTTTGTAAATATAGAAATTAAAGTAATAGAAGATAAATGAAGAACCAAACACAATAAGGCTTTGTTTTTGCATTGTTTACAGGTTTTTGTTTTATTTCGCTTCTTATTTATTATTTTTTGTAAAATGCTTGGAATTGGGATGGCCTCCTGCCTGATGTGTTTTGATCCTAGCAGGATCTTTATCGAAAGGCTAAAACATAAATTTCAGGTCATTATTTTGGCTGATGAGTGGTTTGCAACAGTTTATTACTTGTATTGATAATATTTATTACTTAAAATACAATTGTCTTTTTTATCCATTGATTCCATTCTACCTTTTTTGCATTTACTTAAACAATAAAATGCTGAATGTAATGAAGAAATATATTTGTATTAAAGAACTTAAAATAAATTTACCAGTAGTTAAAAAATTGCAGATATATCGAATTATGTATAAAATCAAGTTTGATATAAATTGCTTTTGTCAGTGCGAGTGATGTTAAAAATAATAACGTGTCAGCTGCACTGTATGCATATTTATTGAATTATGTACAAATTCAAGTTTAATACAAATTTGTCTGTATCGTCAGCTGCATACACTGGGCCTACTTGTAGAAATAGATACACACTAAAACAGGAACTACATGGTCAAAATCTTGATGACAAACACGAACTACACGGGGAAATGTCTCAGCAAGAAACACGAACTGTACTTTCCTCGACAAGAAAACTTACACGCGGTTCAAATTCCCCTATGCTTTACACTCAACCTCACTCCATTCTTAGAACCATAGTATTCAGTGTCCTATCCCATGACCAGTAGAATCCTGTTACAAGTGTTCCAAGCCAGTACATGTGTACTTAAACATGTATTTGGTTTCTTCCATAAAAAAAAAACCCAGAAAGCAAACCACAAAACCCACAGATGTGTGTCTCAAAATGAGCAGGAACCAACAATTTACAGAAACCTTGACCTGATTTTTGGTTTCCCTATGAAAAAATGACAAAAACTACACTTTTAGGTTTCAAGGGCAACTGTTGTAGGGAATATGCTACATATGACTGAACAATTCGTATTTAAAATGATTAAAAGGGCACTACTCTATCAAGGGCCAATTTCATGGAGCTGCTAAGCACCAAAAAATTGCTTAGCACAAAAATGTCTTGCACAATAAAACAAACCACCATTACAAATCCCATTTGATAGTCATGGTCAGCAAACAACAGCCAAAGAACAATCAAAAGTGATACAAACAAATGAAAATTTGGTTGTTAGTCCTGTTTTTATTAAAGGTAGTTATCATAAATGGTTTTTATCAAAGAAATAACAGATTCATGGGCAAAAATACAAGACATACAGCAACAGTCATCTGTGAAATTTTCAGTCCAATACGGTGCCCACTTTTTGAGAAAACAGTGAAAAACCGCCACAGTATTTCTTAAGTCTTTTTTCTTTTATTTTTGATCTTTTAAAAGATTTTCGGTCATTGTTTTACTAATTTCTGGATAATACACCATTTCGGGCGGAAACATTTTAACGGTATCTTTCTACCACCACCATCTTCATACCCTGTAAGTTACATGTATACGTAAATCTGTGAACATTTCTGATTTGGTTTCTTAATACCAAAGTATGATACTACCTTTAAGACAGAAATTTCATGGTTAGCAAACTTTTGTGCTATAAAGCAGGGCGGTGAAATTGGCCTCAGAACAGAAGCTTCAAAGACGTCCGCTTCTTTGTACCGACAGAAGCTTAGAAATTCCCCCCACCGTAATCAGATTGATGCACTCGACAGGATTACACTTACAACTCGCTATGAATTACAACCTTACCTCTGGCTAGGTCTTGAAAAGGAAAAGAAGATTAAAGAATCAGACTCATTTCTAAATTTGCAACAATTCAAGAACTCTGCCCTCCAAATGCAATTTCCTCGATGGTTTTTTTTTTTTTCGATGACCCTTATTTTAGAATTTGGATCCTCCTGTATTTATAAGCTTCTCAGAGCTCCTGCTGTTTTCTGGGGCAGCCTCGGGCCTGCCTGGCTAACAGACAACCTAGCGCCACTGCAATTCAGAAGGTTTTTTTCTTTCGTTCTCTCTCTTCGACTCGGTTCATATTGGAAAATTGAAATCATAAGAGGCGAAGGATGGAATGAAGATGATGACACGTGAAACGCAATCGTGCTGTGGGTGGCACTGTGAATAAAGAGGAATGATGGTATTTTATGTAGCAGTATGCGGCTTAAAATGTTGCAATACGTGAATTTCATAGAAGCATCTAGCCCTTTTTGCTTTGCTACCCCTAGACATTGCCTTGGTGCTCTGGTCATTCATTGCTTTGATGCCCCTGGTCACTGCCTTGTTGCCCCTGGTCATTGCCTTGTTGCCCCTGGTCATTGCCTTGGTGTCCCTGGTCATTGCCTAGTTGCCCCTGGTCATTGCCTTGTTGCCCCTGGTCATTGCCTTGGTGCCCCTGATCATTGCCTTGGTGTCCCTGGTCATTGCCTTGGTGTCCCTGGTCATTGCCTTGGTGCCCAGGGTTATTGCCTTGGTGCGCCTGGTCAATGCCTTGGTGCCCCTAGTCATTGCCTTGGTGCCACTGGTCACTGCCTTGGTGCCCCTGGTCATTGCCTTGGTGCCCCTGGTCATCGCCTTGGTGTCCCTAGTCATTCTCTCAAATATTTCTATAAATTTCCATTTCTATGAATGAACTGCCCCTTGAAGTTCAAACTGCACATTCATGAAATAAAGCTGATGGCTTTCTAAACTTTATTATTTTTGAACATAGACAAATTGACTACATCATACGTTTTTATGCAGTTCACTATTATTAAAAAGCTTCATACTTAGTTCAGGAATAAAATCCCTTTATCCCGTTCTTCACAAATACTCTAGAATATGATTTTAGTCCATAAATAATCCCTCTTCCCCAAACAAAAATTGCTGGGACAAAAACTGGAGCACTATCTGAGAAGGAGCTGAAATGCATTACCTGTACATCGTGTACATTATAGTACTGTAGTTCATTTTGGAAGTCTTCACAGATCTTACAACGAGAACGAGAGGTAGTAGTTTTCAAGCCGCCTCCTTAGGATGACATTTCCCCCAGAGAGTAATAGACTTCATGGCCAAACACACCCCCTCTTCACTTGTTAGCAATTTTCGCCGAACGGGAATGGGGGAGTGTTGAAAACAGACAATGATAATTTGGAGAAGAAAAAAAAAAACGAAAAAAAATTGACAGAGCCCTATAGCGTCAAATTTTGTCGGGGTGGCGCAGGAATAACCTCGAGGGGGGTTCTTGTGCCAACTTGCATTTGCAGCGAATGATTGATTCGGAGAAATTGTGCGGCGATGTCCGCAGGGGGAATGGAGGAAAGTACAGGTCAAAATGAAAAGGTTTACTGACTGAAGATTCAGAAAGCAACAGTTTGTATCAAAGAGTGTTCCATGCCGGGTTGAGCGGTACCCTGCGTTTCAGGCCCACTTTTCAATTTCCATGTACCATTATGAATGACCATTAGCTGTATAGGTACATGTACACAGTGTACATTAATTAAAATGGTCACAACTTCACATTAAACTAGTTGAACTTCAGCTACGCTAGTTAAAATGTTCACATTAAACTAGTTTAACTACCAGCAACACTAGTTACCGGTAGTTAAAATGTCCACTATAAAGTAGTTGAACTATAGCTACACTGGTTAAAATGTTCATATTAAACTAGTTGAACTACCAGCTAAACAAATTAGTTAAAATGTCCATATTAAACTAATTGAACTACAGCTACACTGATAAAAATGTTCACAAACACTAGTTAAAATGCTTACATTAAACTGGTTTAACTACAGCTTCACTAGTTAAAAGGTTTACATTAAACTAGTTTAAGTACACCTTCACCGGTTAAAAGTCAACTCAACTAGTTTGTAACCTCATTATTCAAATAGTTCTTCCCGATAAGAGGCACAATGATCTCAAAGATACAGAAACCCCAGCGCATCGAGTTACCGAACTAAGTAGAATAATATTACATTATGATGAATGGCTCTATACAACGATTCCAAGCACACATACATTGTACATTGTTACACAGTATTTGTCAATGAATGTACATATTACACTGTGAGTAAATTGTGCTACTTCAAAACTGATACCCTTCAGTCGTGTTCCTTGAAGTACATGTATAATGGGTCGGAAAGGTCAGTTACGGATATCTAAGCCCAGACAATGCAACTTGAGAATCAATGCTGCCCGGTCATATTGATGGCAACAGCCCCTGGATTCAGTTTTACGAGAGCAAGTCTTCTCCGATAGCAATCAGAATGACGACACTCCAAGTATTGGTTTGCAATTTCCTGCAAGAGATGAACTAACTGACAAAGCAAACGATATCACGGTCAGCCAGTTAAAATCAAGACTTTAAATTTTACACACAAAAGAAGTCTTGAAAAGAGTCTGGGATGTCCGGCATTATCCGTCTCTTCCCGTGAACTTGATTTTGCAATCCTTGTATCCACAATTCAAAGGATGATTTAGTGATGTTGTTTGACGTGGAGGTGTCGTAAGGGAATTTTAGAGGGTCCGTTGTTTGTATTCTTGTGTCAATTCCTCGCAGTTCTTATTCCCAGCTTTGCAACGACGGTCCAGTGAGGTAATGATAACTTCATCGGCTGACATTTGTGACTTGGCGAGATGGAATGTGTTCAGCAGAGCCATATTTTCTTTCCGAACGTAAATAAAACAAACGGCTCTGACACTAGGTTCCCTGCCACCGTGGGAAAATCTGACTTTAAAGAGGCAACCTCCAGCTCGGAGTGGCAGTATGCCAGAAGCACTCGACAACAGAAAATGCAACATGCTTTTCAGAAAGCTAACACAAATTGGCATGATGCACATGAAAAATTAGAGAGATATCCAGTTTAGGCCTCTATAAACACGATGCTAAAAAAACCTTGAAAGGCTTGCAAGGTTTTTCTCACGCTTGAGAAATCTTACAAAAGTGTCAAATTGTGTGAAAGGACACCAATGCTTGAGAGTGACTGACGTCCCTGGGAATCCTTGAGAAATTTCTCAAGCAGCATTGTGTGGAAAGGTTCATTTGAGTGATAAATCGATGAAGTAAAAGTTCAAAAACTCCTCACAGGACTGAGGGCCACAAAAAAACAAATTTCAATCAAAGAAAAAGGCCTCTACATGTATGTGCATTTTGTTTTATTGGACAAGCCATTTTTGTGCTAAGCAATTTTTTGTGCTAAGCAGCTCTATGAAATTGGTCCCTGGTCTGTTGAGGTAAATTACAGAGCTTATTCAGTATAAAAACTGTAGTTAAGAGTATGGACAATCTTCCTCCATTCTTTCCTTTGAAGTGTGGGCAAAAAACACAAAACAAAACATGCAATGGAGATACTTGTAATATTTTGTCTGTTAGCTTGAGAGCAAGATGAAAATGACTCTGTGCACTGTGCAGTGAATTACACAGCATGCGATTCGCAGTGAGTTTTCATCAAGCCATTTAATTGACCTGGGGCCAATTTCATAGAACTGCTTAGCACAATAAATTGCTTAGCACAAAAATAGCTTGCCCAATAAAACAAACCACCATTGAAAATTCAATTTTGATATTCATGATCAGCAAACAACAGTCAAAGAACAATCACATGTGATACACGACACATATAAATTTGGTTGTTAATCCTGTTTTTAATATTAAGACAGAAATGTCACGCTTAGCGAATTGTTGTGCTAAGCAGCTCTATGAAATTGGCCCCTGTATACATATAAGAGGAGAGTCAGTGTCAGTGGGCGTATGAGCCGTTGAGGGTAACAGGAAAAACCCAAGGCAGTCCATGTCCGGCGACGCAAGGCTGAAAGCCTTGAGTGTTCCGTTTAATGTGCATCGTACCGTTTGGAATGTCCGCGCTGTTTCCATGGCGTTTCCGTGGGTGGGAGTGCTTCTACCCGTTGGGGGTGCAGATTGTCAGGGAACCGGTGATGGGGGTGGGGGGGGGGGGGGGTTGATCTGATCCTTGTCCTTTCAGATGAAGCAGCTCGTGTGACGTCCTCGATAGATTTTTCAACGGGGTTGCGTGGGTGAAGTTTACCTATAGGGCCTCTCTGCTCAAAAACCTGCGTGCGTGTAATGTACCATAGGGAGTCTACGACATTTACCATTGCAAGAAGGAGGACGATGTAGCAAGCGATTTTTTTTTTCCTAAACCGATGCACGGTTGAAGCTCATACTAATGTGCCATAGGGTTATAGAGACTGTTTAATGGCCATAAACAGGACATTTGTCATCAGCTGAAATTGCCAGCCAGCTTCCAGGCTTAAAAAAAACCATAATTGTCCAAGAGAAAATCATGGGGAGTCTACGAAACAGCGACTCAGACTAAATTTTAATGTAGGTTGTGGTTTTTCATTGAAGCTGGAGCTCTGTTTTCTTTTTGAAAATAGAAAATCTACTTCCGAACCACAGCCAGTTAGCCTCTACTTTGATAACCGTTATTTTGGAAGGGATTCACGAAATGGAGCCCGAGCCCGAGCCCCCGTTTTGTAAACCCCCATTTTATATCCCATCATGCAAAGCGGGCACGCGAATTTAGCACAGGATGCATGCGAACTTCACTACGTACGCGCAGTACGATAGAAATTGTACCGGTGCGAATTGGGTCACGCTTTTTTGCCTGTGTGGACACAACAAAAAGTGCCTACCACGTGCCTACTGTGTATCTCTGTGGCACATTTATTGTACACTGTAGAAGGACCTTTCAGAGTTCATAGCACTAGGGGAGGGGTTAACAAACTGTTAGCTTCAATGAACAGCTGGTTAGGCTGATGACACCTGGCACCTTACAACTCCATCTGTCATGCTATGACAAATTCGACAGACTCCACATTTCAACAAACAATTTCAATATGTACCAATTCATAATGTGTACACAAATTATGTTCGTGCAGACAATTCCGTTCTTTCAGAAATAAGAATTAAGCAAAGCTGTAAACTGTACGAGTTGGGAGGGCCTGACGTGTTTCGATCCTAGCAGGATCTATATCGAATAAAGATCCTGCCTTTGATAAAGATCCTGCTGGGATCGAAACGTGTCAGGCCCTCCCAACTCTTAGCATTTTATAAATTTCAGGTCATTATTTTGGCTGATGAGCAGTTTGCAGCAGTTTACTACTTGTATAAAGCTGTAACATTGTTTTATCAAGCAAATAAAAAATGTGGGTTATTTGTACCAATTTTGTTTCGATCCGGTTCGAACTTCTATCAAAAGGGAAGGAATTTTAGTTTGATTTTCAATTTTAATCCGCAGCAATTCAGTAATGAATTGTGGCATATTCAGCCCTGGGCATGGCTGACGTTAAGCAGGGATTTGCTTGGGGATTCTGCAAGGCCACTCGTCATTTGTAATGGGCCGTGTCTTCTAAGGAATGACTCCAAAGGGAGCTACAAGGCCAAGACAAGCTCAATGAAGGCCAGGGTTAGGGTGGCCTCCACAGTAAAATTCCATGTCTGGTAAATCGACAGGCCGGATAACGCCAAGCATCCATTATTTAATCGCCCCCATAGGCCAAGGCAAAGTCACAGAAATCAGCAGAATTATTGGAACAGCTAGACTATCCATAAAAAAAAATACCTGAATATTTCAAGAGAGTTTCCACTAGACTGGCCGGCTTTTGTATTATGAATAATTACTGCCCCCCCCCCCCCCTAGAAAAAAAAAGAAAGTTAAAGGGTATGTTTGTATATCCAGCGTGTGGATGATAAGGCAATGTCGTCGGACGTTGCTGGTAGGATCTGCACGCACAGGATGTGTTTTTTTTTTTTGCTTGGAAAAAAAAAATTCGCCGAAAAAAGACTGTCTACAACCTCCAGGCATAATTGATGGATCGGGACGCAGTTTGAGTGGGCGTTCTGTAATTGGTGTAGGCTTGGAAACGCATTGCACATCGACAACGGGAGTCTACGGGGCAGTTTGTACCATGTGAAAATACCACGGATCATCAAATCAACTGACGGATTTGACCTTTAGATGAACGTATCCAATTCTCACGGTTTCGCCAGAAATGCCGAAAAACAAGCAGACTTGTATTTCGTACAACCCATGTATCATGTATCATGTACGTGCTGCATATTTCGTACGGTACGCAAACATACTTGAGCTTCTGTGTTTTCGTACAGCAAAGGAGCATGCTCACTGTGTCTCGGTGTTTCGTACATGGAATGAAGATGGATTTTGTACACACATGACCACGGGTTGTACACTGTACAACATTTTGTACAGCAACAACATGTGCACAGTACACCATTAGCCTTTTGGAAGTATGGCGGACACAATAGGACGGCGTACATGTAGTTTGGTTTTAAAACTCAAATTACCCACTTCAAACAGCACCCTCCTATTGTGTCCGCCATACTTTGAAAAGGCTAATGGTACATTAACTGTGAATGCTGACATAAGTTTCCTTAGATATGTATTCAGGGGTCGATTTCACCAAACTCATCGTAACATAGGATTTATGATGCATTGCAGCCCTACATAGAATACGATGGGTTATCCTTCATAACTCGGGTTACGATCGATAGTAGGGCTTCGTGAAATCGACCCCAGAGCTTTGCCAGCTTTGGAACCAGTTTCGGTTTCATTTCCTACGTCCATTTTAAAGAAACAGTTTTCAAACAAGAAGGCCCTGGCTTCCGTATGGAAGTAGATACATACTGTATTCTGTTTTGAACGAGAAAAAAACAACACAGGTACAGCTTCGATGATAACCCACAATTTCAAATTTCCGGTTTGGAGAAAAGATGTAGAGAAAATCTGTGTATTATCTGATGCCACGGATTTGAATTGACCCCAAGCCCTGGTTAATTGCGAAGTCAACATTTATACAACCTTACTGTATCATTAGCGGCCAGAAATCTAAACATAGGGATACCAAGAAATGGCCTGGAAAAGGTCATCATGCAGATATCTAGCAACTGCAGAAGTTCTGACGTTTCATCTTGGGCAGACCACACACTATACACGATGTGATTAGTGCTCTCATGAAAACCTAGATCATACAACACTATTTCTTTTCCTTGACAAAACAGAATCATCTGTAGATTGTGTGATTGAACAAAAAAATGTTATCTGTCTGATAAAACTTTACAGGAACAGTGCCTGAATTACAGGCTGAATTGACAATGAAAGAAATTTTTTATATTTAGATTATCATAATAAAGATGTCTTTAAAGGTATTATTATACTTTGCTTTTTGTCAAATGAGTACAGATCCATGGGCAAAAATATCAAGGAAAATACAGTAACATTCATCTGTGAAAATTTCAGTCCCATACAGTGCCCACTTTTTGAGAAAATGGTGAAAAACAGCCACAGTATTTCTTAAGTCTTTTCTCTTTTTTTTGGATCTTTTAAAAGATCAAAAAGATTTTCGGTCGTTGTTTCACTAATTTGGATATAAACTACACCATTTCAGGCGGAAATATTTTAACGGTAGGTTTCTACTAGCATCATCTTCATACCCAGAAAGCTAAACGTAAATCTGTGAACATTTCTGTTTTGGTCTCTTATGATACTCCCTTTAATATGCACTTTCACCATGCACAGCCTAAAATCTATTGTTAAAATAATTTGACTCCTGTGAAAATCGTTCTTTTCTCTGAGCCTTTCATTCCAAGCCCAGACAATTCATCTTTAATTTTGACACCTCAAATGCAATACATGTGGCAACATAACGAGTAGACCTGTCAGGCGAATATTCCCCTCCCCATGTCCATTCACATCTCCAGAGTCAACAAAGCAATGCCTACAAATTTACCTCGGCTGTAAAATTCACCGGTAACTTCCATGAATTTTAAGTGGCTTCCTAGCCAGCTACACCCGGCCCCACACTGCCTGTTAGAGACTGTATTGAGAATATCAATGTTCATTTCATGCGTGTACCTGTTAACATCGATGTATTTAACGATCACACTGAGCTCGAGATATAAGCATACAGGTGAATGTATAAGAGGATACAGGTGCGTAGGATATCATGAATTCAATTTAGTGTAGTACTAGTACCCTGGGGCAAGACTGAATACTATATGCATGCTGTAGAAGCATATTTCGCCTACGGCTTCTTTTTAAAGTGGTCTCAAATTCATAATTTGAATTCCTCGAAGGAAATGCTAAGTTGGTTGGAGGAGATGTACATTGTAAATATGACTGAACTATGAAATCAACAAGCAACAATTGTACATTAGGTGAACAATGCCCCCCTCGCCCACCCCACTGACTCCCCCCTCCCTTCCCGATGGACTCTCCTGCCTAGAAACGACCTTTGTCCTCTTTGCTTCCCAACACAAGCCATCATCACGGCAAGAAAACAAATAATATTAAATAATGACAGGTTTTTGTTGCATGGATAAATCATGATATTAATTCTTCAATGCATGGATCATATCATAAATCCTCTTCGTCCCCCTCCCCCTCCCTACTCCCAAGCCCCTCCCCCTCTGTGAATGTGTCAAACAATGTGAGGACACACCTGTGACTGTAATCCACAATGCAAATTCATTAGACATTGATGAATATGCATGTATACATGTAGTCCATCACGGACAGCTGACAAACGGCAGCACGTCGTCGTAAACATGCAGAAGCTAAAAACGGAATTGAAAAATAAAAATCAAGCAATTACAATGCATTCACAACTGCATCACAGGCTTCACAGCCCTGCTTAGCACAACAATTTGCTATTAAAGCATGACATTTTTGTCTTAATAAACACAGGATTAAGAACCAAATGTCTGTGTGTTGTGTATCACTTGCAATTGTTCTTTGGCTGTCGTTTGCTCGCCATGAATATCAAATGGAATTTTCAATGGTGGTTTGTTTTAATATTGAGCATGACATTTTTGTGCTAAGCAATTTTGTGTGTGCTTAGCAGCTCCATGAAATAGCGCTCCGCACTAATGACGTCACAAAATTCTCGGATGTCAGACAAACATTGTCTCACGCACGTAGGGTACATGCACGCGCACACGCACACACGTTTGCATGATTGTAATGTTTGTCTGAGATCCGGTGCTATATTTAGCACAAGTGCGGAGCGCTATTGGCCCCTGATTCTTTTACTGAAACCATCTTCCTAATGATGAATAAGAAATGGCCTAAATAACTAATCCTTATTGAATGTTATAAAAACATTGCTTAGACTGAAATTAACAAGTTGATAACTTTCTAACATTTTTGGATATTATATCGATTGTATAAAATGACACTTCAACTATAAATAACTCCGAAATCTTTCTGAGGAACAAATATATGTAATATAGATGTTCTATTAATATATTCCTCATCAAGCAAGCATCCAAAGCATTAAACATTATTTGTTTAAACTCACAACGCACTCGGCCACCTACGCTCTGAGTCTGACACATCAGAATGTACCAGGGGTTTTTCATTAGAGAGATTCTATGAATTTAACAAACGTGCCAATTATGTACATTAGGGCAACATGTACATGTACACGGACAGTACGGCAGAACACACTAAGTGTAGGCCTACATGAGCAGTACCACATAGGACTACACATGTTGTATACACGTACATTGTATCATGTACTACTACACACGTGAAGGTCCTGTACGTGTTTCAAGAGCAAGACGAGGAAAAAAAACCTCTTCTAGACAGAAAAGAGTTCTGGAAAAGAGCTGGAGAGATTGACCTGATGCTCTGGCCAATATCCCCTGGCCGTCTTCGAGAGAAAGTCTCGGGGAGAGTAATTCCCAAGGTGCACTTTGAAACTCAATATCTACGCCTGAGTAGGTCTACCACGGGATAAAAGTAATTTACAAAAAAAGTCGTTCATATTGCACCACATCAGTATACATGCATGTTTCTGCATAAATTTACATACTGTTGTTGTACAGCAAGGTCTTTTACACTATATTTTGTGTATTCATTGCGGGAACTTTTGTAACAGTAACCTTTTGAGGCTGAAGAAACTTGTTCTATCCAAAAAGGTCGCTCGTAACCTGTGTGTTGATCAGACAATGTCACGCGTGGCTCTAACATAAGACTACAGAAACAGAGGAACTGAATTTTACAGCACTGGCATTCGGAACAAACTCTGCACTAAGACTATTGTTGTCATGGTGGCCAAAGAATCCTAAGTTTTGGGAAATGAATCGGCCAAAATTTAAACGGGCGAAAAAAATGTGCATGCATGTAATTCTCTGCTGCACTCAGCAGTGAATCCTAACTTTCATACGGTGCTAAAACTAAGAGAGCAACAATAAATAGTCATGTTCTAAGTACAGAGCATCACTATAAAGCAAATATTCTACAACTGCAATGTGATACTCACCATTAAAACCAAAAATTTTAAAATTTGACATGTTCATTTTGGTGCATTTTTTAAGTATGAATAATAAACAATATAAACAGAAATCTTCACAGATTTACGTATAACTTACAGGGTATAAAGATGATGATTGTCAAAACATACTGTTAAAATGTTTCTGCTTCAAATGCTGTATTTATCCAAAAAAGAGTCAAACCAATGACTAAAAACAATTTTCATCTTTTAAAGATAAAAAATAACGGTGAAAAGACTTAATAAGGAATACTGTGGGCGTTTTTCACTGTTTTCTCAACAAGTGGGCTCCGTATGGGACTGAAAGTTTCATCACAGATGACTGTTATTGTATCTTCCTTGATATTTAATTGCCCATGAATCTGCATTTCATTGACAAAAACCAGAGTATATGATACAACCTTTAAGAGCATTGTATCAACAAAAATGACAAATGTCAGTTTTAATATTTCATTTGCTTAAAAATGACATCAGCGACGATAATGCAATATTAATGGTCCGTACAAAACAAACCAATGCCGCCTTTACACAACAAAGCCACCCACCTAATGAGGCATTTCCTCAATTAGCAAAACAAAAATTTATTCTGCAAATATTTTTCCAGAAAGTCAATCATGAATGCCGGATGCTAAGAGTGAATAGGAATAGAATGGAAGGACGTGTACACAATTCCTGTTCATTTGCTTCATTCTTGATGTTATTTTTACGAGTTGAAAGGATTATCAGCTCTCGTCTTGGACGTCAGCGTTATTTATAAAGATCACTAAGAATATTTTGACAAGTCTATAAAAAGAGTTTGCCTGTTTGTTCATATATATTATATTTTTCGAAAAATTATAAAATTGTGTGTTTTTTGTTAAGGAATTAACATAAATGACAGATATTAACGACTGGAAATCAATTTTCATTAAAAGTACATCCCACATCTCTCCTTATTACTTTTGAAGGATGTCTGATTTAAAAGGACATCATTTCAAAATAAATGACAGATATTTCCCGCTCCGTCAAGGTAAAACGTCATGGCTTATTTGATTCTTGCTATTCACAAGTGACAACTTCAACAGTAATCATACTCAAATTTCAATTCTCCCCGTCATTCTATTCCGCAGACACGACAGATGAGATGACAGCCCTTCACAGAAGAACACTTCTACATCTGTTCAGTAAAAATCCAAGACTACAGGATATTTTGATGCGTAATTTTTTACGAGGAGGTACATGTGTATAAGTCCTTTACCAGGAGCATTTACTCATTATTATCTTCAACCTTTTTCAGAGGAGGAACATTCAAGGTTTTAGCCAGAGGTGGGGTCGTTTGGACCTCGTGTTTGATGTTTTAAATGTCCTGTTTCATTTGCAATTTACGTGGAAAGGGGACAAGAAAGAAATCAGAAACTTTGTACGGCTTCCCAGATGACTTTGAGCTTATACGTATGTAATTACATATACACCTCCCCAAAAGAGGATCCAAAGAGGATCCAAAGAGGATCCAACAAGAGGATCAAAAGAAGATCCAGAAAGAGAACACAAAGATGATCCCCTGATCCAAAAAGAGGATCCTGAGAGGATCCAAAGTCGATCCAAAGAAGATCCAAAAAAAAGGATCCAAAAAGAGGATTCAAACTTCCAAAGAGGATCCAAAGGGGATCCAAAGAGGATCCAAAGAGGATCCAAAGAGGATCCAAAGCAGATCCAAAGAGGATTCAAAGAGGATTCAAAGAGGATCCAAAGAGGATCCAAAGCAGATCCAAAGAGGATTCAAAGAGGATCCAAAAAGAGGATCCTAAAAGGCTTCAAGAAACAAGACTGCCATTTCATAAGGATAATCTTGGTTTAGCTCTCAAACAGATTTCCTTTCGTTTCCTTTCCTATTGCAGCATTTTCTCTTATTACATTCATGTACATGACCTCTTCCATTCACAGAAGGAATTGTCCACAGCAGGAAGCTCTATGACAAAGACATACTTGAAGGCAGGATATCCACAATCCTGAATATTTAGCAATTTCCTTCACAACAAAACATCACATTTTTGGCTGCATTCCCAGTTCTGCCTTTTTCCCAGTAGCTGCCCTTCAACAAGCGACATTAACCCATTGGTGCACACTGCACACAGCAACAACAAATAATTTGTTTGATCTTGAAATAATTTCCAGCGGTGACGCGTTGCATGCATAAATTGTCATGGCAACGCTGAGTCATGATCTTGAGATGAATAGAGGCGTGTGTAGTCATGGCCACGCCCCCTCCCCAACTCTTTGGAGTCTATTAAGTGCTCCCCTTTCATCCGTCGCTCTTTTCAAAATACCACGCAAGATTTGGAGTTGTAGCTTTTACACGATGCATAATTTTTTTCTAGTATTTTCAAGTACATGTACGTGTATAATTTACATTGGGCATGTTTTTTAAATCAACAACAGTGGACGACTGAACATTTTGACATTATAAGCCACTATAACGAACACGCTGGGATGCACAGAAATGGGAGACTTTGGAGAACCGGTCTTGAGTCAACAGCGCATGCGCAAACCATGCTTGTGCAATTGTGAGCATGCGCCCGTTGTTTTGCACGTGCGTGCGCGTGCGCTGTTGACTTGAAGACCGGTTCTCCAAAGTCTCCCATTGTCTGTTATAGTGGTCATTCGTTATAGTGAACAATGTTCAGCAGGCCTATACATTGTACATAAAAATTGGGAGCCAAGGATGATGTTCGGTATATGGAGCCAAATGTTCGGTATAGCGGTTTTCGTTATAGTGGCGTTCCACTGTATCATGTTTTTGTGACCAAGGCTTTTGTCAGTACATACGTGTAAAGGGCGTCAACGTTGGTCTGCATTGAAACCCAGGGTGCAGAAGAGCAGGCGAAACAGGGCTACTGCAACAGCAATCGGGGTGTAACAAGACAACCAAGGCACCCCTCATGCCATGTCGCAGCAACAGCAGCAAAAAGATAATAAATCAAGAAGACTGTAGCATCAACCAACAAAAATAAATAACGAGAATGTATCACGTATATGAATAATAAAATAACCACGAGAGGAAATGAATTCAGGGAGTGTAATTCAATGCAAGTGAATTATGGAATCTTCCGGAATGAGCTGATCATTTCTGTTATTGTTTTTTTTTTCTCAACTGTTGATTTGATCAAATTTATTTTTATCTCGTGGAGAAAAAAAAACCCACATACGGTGGAACAAAGTTAGATTGATGACGATGGCTGGCTCTTAGCCAGATGCGACGCAGAATAATCTGTCACGGAACAACGGCAAACCGTTGCCACAACACCGGCTTATTAATAAGAAATGGTTGCAATGATGTCACGATGATGTCAGGAGACAATTCAGCTGTTACACACAATGACAAACGATGTCTACCTTAATGACCATGTTACTCCTCTGATACGGCGGAAATGAGAGGACTACAATTAGCATCATGCAACTGAAAGGAGGTGATGACGCTATTTACGATGATGCCATCATTAAAAATGAAAGTTAATTTGTTTCAGGGGATGGATTCGTAGGGGAAGTAAATTATGTCATCAAATTTTTCTAACTGTCGGGCATCTTTCCAAAAAAAAGTCTAATTTATTAAAATGCCTGTGAGTCTGGGACAGATCTCGGTCACTACAGAAAAACCCCACAAATTTTGGAGAATTAAACAATTAACGAATTTAAACTGTACATCATTTTCAGAAGTTTGACTGTCAGTGAAATATTCAATGTAATGTTAGCTTATTTGACAATATTGTGATTGTACAGCATATTTTCCACTTTTCTGATTTGCTGGTTGAATGGAGAAAGAATTCTGGCTGGATGATATCGAGTAATGCTTCATTGATATTTGTGTGCAAAGGTTTTTTTTCTCATTTTCAGAGCGAGGAAGCGTGCGTCGAAACAATCATTAACTGGAATTATTCTAAGCCGTGTGAGGATGACGGATAGAAGAGAAGAAGCAGAGGCAGTGTTGATTTCCCTCACACCTGAGACATATCAGTTTGCATCCCTGTAATCCTCAATGTCTTAGGGGGATGCTTGCCTAGACCTAGCCTCTAACAGGAAGATCAATGGGTCCATAAAGGAATCTTCAGATGACTTATTTAGAGGATCTTAACGACGGGATCCCCTTTCCGATAGGATTAAGGCAGGTCGCCACGGGAATGGACATCCCACAATTCTTCAGAATTGAAAAAAAACAAAAAAAAACAGAACCTGTCATTAAATCAATTCTTTTCCGGTACAAGTAATGAAATAAATTCAAGGAGTACGGTCAAACCTTACTGTTTGATTTGAACGTAAGTTGGTCGTAGATGTTCAACATTTTGGTTTTGGAAGTCCGACTGAGATATCTAGGAATGACGAATCAGAGAAGATCGGGTACTAATTGGAATTTCCTTTGTGGAGGTGTGAAGATTGATTCAGTTCAACAAGTGATTTGACAAACAACTGGGAACGTGCAGTCATAGCTAGGAAAAACTGCTCCGATAGTACTGTATGTGTACACGTTGCATGAACGTGGAATGGCGGGGAAACCACGTTGACAATTCATGCCCTAAACTGACAGAAAGAGCCCAAAATAATTTCCCCATAAGAAACAAATAGACCTATCCTGATCAATCTTTGGAGCCCATTTTTGGCAGCACTGGATTCCATGAGACGCCATAAACTGGGACGGCACTATGGGCCTTTACCAAATGTGTCTTGAGGGTAGGCTTAGGTCCGCCATTTTGTGTCCTAATTGAAATGAAGGGCTTGAGATACATGGCGAAGCTGGAACCTTTCTTTGGCTTCGTCATGTGGCCCAATGCCTTTGTTTTGTTTTGTGGACCTCAAATGGAGGTACAATGTAGCGAAATAAGTCCCAAGCCTAGCCCCAAGCCTGGTTCCGTAAACGTAAAGGCCCTATGTTCACCTTGGTGCACAACTGCACATCATTCATATACTTTCTACTGTACCTCCATCAATGTTTTCGCTACTTGGCAAAATATACATGCTTGTCAAAGGTAGGGGAGGCTTTAAATATAGATGACTTCATTAATGGCGGCTTGGGCGGTTACCGGTTAAGTCCATGTCATGTTGTACATATCTCAGGATTGAACATTGTATGCGTTACCAGCTATGCGCTAGGCAATGCTCAGTCTGAACAGCCTAGGTTATGATCATACCCTGTTTGAAAGGCTGATTTCAACCCAAGATAATTGTGTCGTGTTTGTCCGTTGCCAGCGGTAAATTCATACTCATGTATCAAAGCCTTAATGAATAGCCATGGGTTATGTATTGATTGCGGTCATGGAGGGTGGCTGTAGCTCACCAAGAATATATCGAGATTGTCAAACACTCAATGATACCGTCAAGGGGGAAGTGTTGCTCGTGATGTTGCCCTTAAGTGTATGCATGTATGGATGTGTCATTTCTCACCTGTGAGTTTTTGCCTAAGCTGCTGAAATTTTCTAGCACTTTCTATGTTTAAAGGTAATCATACTTTGGTAGAATACCGGAACAGAAATCTTCACAGATTTACCTATAACTTACAGGGTAAAAAGATGGTGATGGTAGAAACATACCGTTAAAATTTGTCTACCTGAAATACTGTATAATTTATCCAGAAAAAGAGTAAAACTAATGACCAAAAACAATTTTGATCTTTGGACTTCGATATAAATACCATGGCCGTTTTTCAGTGTTTTATCAAGAAGTGGCCATCGTATGGGACTGTGAATTTCACAGATGACTGCTACTGTATCTGTCTTGATATTTTTGCCCATGAATCTGTATTTCTTTGACAAAAACCGACGTATGAAATAACCCTGGACTTTAGATTAGGGTGCCCCTTTTTATTACTGTGGTTCTCATTTCCAACCGACCCATATTTTGGGCTCCAACAAAAGAAAATACAAACTTCTTTTTTGCCGCCGACCCTGTCCAGAATGACATAACTAGTATAAATTCAAGAAAATAAAAATTTCCAGAATTTCTGGAGACAAATTTTGCCGATAGGCCTACATTTTTATACTTTCTATCACAGAAACAATAAAAAAATATTTAAACGAGATAACAGTGAATACAATAAAAAATTTCCCATCATTTTCTTTAGATTTTTGTGTATTCAGCCAGATTTTTTTTCAACAAACTTTTTTTTTGTCCAACCGACCGACCCTCCCTCAAGGTGAAAAAGAAATGAGAACCACAGAAATTTAAAGGGGCACCCTTACACAAACAAATTTACGAGCCATGTAATTTACATAGGTCTACTGTACATGTATGTAATTTCATAAAGTGCCTATTTTTTTGGCGGTGTACATTTGTCGTAGGTTAATGTGTACACATGTACAGGTACTTTCTTCTTGAGTTATTAACTAAATGAATTGCATGTTTTCATGTTTCACTGGTGAATGATTAACATAAACTTCATTCACGGTGCAATATGTCATTGCAATTAATATTTGTTTTGTTGAATTTACCTGTGGAGTCTCTCTTAAAAATACAGGAAATATTTTATCAAAATAATTTGATGAAATCTGAATCCTTTAAAAGCCAACCTGGGACCAGCAAAAAAGTACAAATATTAAAAAATGTGGCCCCTATTCTAAAACAAGTGTAACTTTTGACTGCAAACTATTCATGAACAAAATGGTATTTCAATACTTAAGTAATAAACTGCTGCAAATTGCTCATCAGCCCAAAAAATGACCTGAAATTTATAAAAATGCTTGGAGTAAGGAGGGCCTGACAGGTTTCGAATTCAATCCGAACAGGATCTTTCTCGAAGGCTAAATGACAAGAGGGCAAGAAAGTATTGGTACGGTATCTATAACCACGTAGATTTCTTTATTTTCAGTAGGCCTATATAAAAGATGAGGAAATAAAAATTGTTTTGACATAGTGCCAGCACAAATATGCACACGTGCATTGCAATCAGTCCCAAGTATTGTCATTCAATGCGGACTTAGTTTATATTCATTTACGGCTGGTTCCCAACCACAGGGATAGTAATAAATCGCTTCACTGCCTCCGCGCCTCGCACACGGCCAAATAGCAAGTATGGTCATGTTTTGAAGGCTAGGGCTGGGGCCAAGGCAGAGTAAGGGGCTTGCGTATATGGCCGCGGGAATAGGTGGATTAACGACTAGATACAGGTCACTGCTCCAATCTCCCCTAGGGTGTTGGGGGTGGGGGGATATCATAATTCGCGGCGGATACTGATAACAGTAATGATATGCATCGATATTAATTACAAAAAATATGTCGCCAAATGAAACCTTTAGCGCATCTAATACCAGGAATATGAATTTCAACTGTTTCATCAATATAATTTCATTTAATTTTTTTTTAAATGAAGGGAGGGAAGATATTCTATTCGGGAACTAGAACAACAGGTTGGTGTGTCTACGCAGGGACGTCTGTCAACACCGAAGCTAAAACCAATGCCCTATGGAATCACACTTGGTTTTTAGAATTATCATGAAACAATTTCTAATTTTCATAATTTAATACAGGATCATGTACAGCAGTACAGCGAGTACACATTGTACATCTGCCTATTAATGTATCTAGACCTTTTCACAAATGAGAGTGCATGAGTTAATTGACAAGTATGACTTCATGCGAACCCAATTAGATATTTTTTCCATGTGATAATTATTTATAAACTGCTTGCATGTGCACAGCGCTGTGACATTTTCATGTCATCAAACATTAATTATGAAACTGTCGCCGACTCCTAAATAGGTCTCAGCGCTGCTGATCATTCCACAGATCTCTCAATGAGAGTGATATGATTTGGGCTTGAAAATTACCAATCGTTTTCTCATATTTTCAAAAGGCTTTTAATACGCCAGCCTTATTCACGGTGCATCCATCCTACATTTTATGCAGTGCAATCAAAGTAGTCTGGATTCAAAGCAGTCTGGTACCGGTTTTTTTTTTAGAATTGGTGTTATCTTTTCCATTGGATATACAAGGTGACAAGATGGATGCGACGTGAATAAGGTCTATAGACATGATATCTATGCAAAATCTACTATCACAGATCAGCCAGAATTGCTCTAAAAGCGTTTAAGAAAAGGGGCTCAGGATCAGGCTCCAGCTTCGTCTCCATCATCCAAATGCTGAAATATAGGTTGTGGTTTTTCACTGAAGCTGAAGCTCTGTTTTCTTTTTCAAAAACAGAGAATCTACTTCAGAACCGCAACCGAACGTCTCTATTTTTGATACCCGTTATTGTAGAATGGATTCATGAAATGGAGCCGGAGCCTGAGACGGATCCTGAGACGGAGCCTTGGGCCGTGTCCGAAACGGGCTTCCAGAGCTACGGCTAGGTCTATTGTCTTGATGTCTCCGTGTATTTCCAATGGAGCGAAGACCTAGCTCTAGACAACAGATTCGGATGCAGCCTGAGCCTCCTAAGTACTAACTATGGGATTCAGAAGAGCTTACATGTAACTTCCTGGTTTCTAACTGTGGGTGCATTCGTTTAGCTCCCCCGGGTCAACACCAGTTAACCTCGTCCCCATTCTCTCACTTGTTTTGTGCAGTAAAACACGACCATTCCCAGTAAGGGCTGACCCGTGTTAGCGAATGCGCCCTATATGTCCATAGGTGGTTAAATGAGTGATAACACTAACGATATAATGATCATAGCAATTGCTCAATCTGACCCCAAAATAAAAAATTGAGGTCAAGACTTCAAGTAGGTGTTAAGGTCTCCGGAAAGAAATCAATGACAAATGGCTCCGCGTGGTACTGAGTGGTGCTTTTAATTAAAATCCCCCTCCCCCCCCCCTCCCCCAAGGCTTACTGGCCAGGATATATCATGAATACTTCAAAACGCCCGATGGCGCATTCTTCGTACGGGACTGCATAATTACGCTGAGCCTAGACTATGGTCTTCAGTCTTCGTGTTTTGTTTTTAATTCTGCGAAAATTTGGGAGTTAAATTTGGCAAGGAATATTTTGAGATGATCGAAGTTGAATTGAATTAATGGACTTCAATATTTCCGTCTGTAATAATTATTCTAATCATCAAATAACCACAAGGGAAACTGACTGAATTTTGAAGTCACTGAGCTCAGTTGGTAGAGCGCCTGTACGGTATACAGGAGGTCGCCGGTTCGAATCCTGCTCCAGTCAATTTTTCTTTGTTCACCTTTCAATGTTTTATAATTATTTACGCCTTACTGCAACAGCTGAGCCTACATTATTGGAAATGTTGAGCGCAATCTTTAAATGTTTGTCTGACAGAAGTGACTTGTTTTAAAAGAAAACCTGTATTAGCTGTGTCCAACGTTTTTAACCTAGGCCTATAAACTGAAGTGAAAGTAGAGCTCTACGTGCCGCAGTTAAAAAAACAAATCCAAATGAATGTTAAATTCAAAATTGGGCCCGGCCCAGTCTAAAACTTGCGCAGGCGTCAAAATTGCACTCGGCAGAAATACTTGTCTTTCATATAGTACCAGTGTTCATATAGCGCTCCGCACTAATGACGTCACAAAATCCCCGGATGTCAGACAAACATTGACTCACACACGACTGTACATGCACGTGCACACCCACGCATGTGTGCATGGTTGCAATGTTTGTCTGAGGTCCGGTGCTATTTTTAGCACAAGTGCGGAGCGCTATTATGACTATCTGCTCAATTGTAGAATTTAACTGCATTCAATTTTACTGTTATAAAATTTAATAAACATATCATTATTCTATAGAATGAAAACACTTACAAATGCACATAAATTAGGAATTTCTTTGAAAGCATTTCAGAATAACCTCGTAACGTACTTTTGAGTCCATGCACAGAACTAACTACTCACGGTAATTAATGAACAAAGAATTAATTGAAACAGAAAATAGAACGTCATTAATTATTTTTTTAAATAAGGTAAGTTTTTTATCCACTGACCCGTACTTTAAGTGTCGTACCAGCAACTCTATGAACGCTCTTACTCACATCAATGTCAAGTGAATTCAGTTACGTTTGTATGTCAGGGTACGCAAAGAAATTTATTTTTATCTGAAAATTATTTAATCAATTTAAACAAATTGTGTTGAAAAAACACAAGGAGAATATTTTCCTCCTTGCTTTGTGAAGTTTGATATAATTTTCAAGAAATAGTCATTTTTAATGAGTTTTCATTTTTCTTTCAGGCTATAAAAAGTAAAAACAAACAAACAATACAAATTACAAGACTTTTCCCTTACAATTTAATACAAGATACAAGTAATAATTTCAAATAAAAGTTAGTTGCGATGTCCGTAACCCTTGGTCTGATGACATGAGGACTGGGACCAAGGGTTACGATTATCGCAACTAAATTACACGGGGATTACTGAGGTTTAATAGAACAGGTTTATTTTCACAAAATCATACAGCTTTCCAAAATGAGGCTTGTATCTTCAAACAAATGTTCCCGAGTCCTGGAACCCTTACAAGTTACATTGAACATGTTTCGACAATAATTCAGTGTAAAAATACGATTTCCTTACTGTTTGTGTGTGTGAAAATAATCCTGGTGTACTAAACTTCAGTAACCCCATTACAAAATGAAAAACAGCAAAAGCCAAATACCTGGGCCACCAGTGTAGGCCCAATAGAAGAATTTGTATTGAGCAATGCATAGTATTTTTTTAAATGACAGAAATTGGCTTTAAAAAATGAAGTGGGCCTAACTGAGCTGAACTAAGTAAGACCTACCTTGTGTTTGATCTGTTTAGAAGTAGACACACGTCGATGAAAGGCCTTCGATGTCTCGATCTCCCCCTCACTGTCACTGGAGTCCTCCATTGAGGTGCTTTTCACCGGGGTTTTGACGCCGTGATCGGGTGAAACGCTAGGCGAGGAGGACACGGCGATCGTGTCCGGAGTCGCCATTATGATCAACTGTAGCTAGTAGTAGCTGGTGGTAGTATGGTGGCTATTGCAATGCACACGATGCATGCTATGACTGACCGTGCGATCACTGTACAGTGTATACGTCCCATAGCTTTACACTGTATTACTACTATACACCATCACATGTGCTCTGTGTTTTCATTCTATCCTACTACAAGTCTTTGTTCCAGGCGTTTTTTAAAGGTACTATCATACTTTGGTAAGAAACCAAAACATAAATGTTCACAGATGTACGTATAACTTACATGGTATAAAGATGGTGGTGGTGGTAGAAACATACCGTTAAAATTTTTCCGCCTGAAATGGTGTATTTATCCAGAAATTAGTAAAATAACGACCGAAAACCTTGTTGATCTTTTAAATTAAAAGATCAAAAATAAAAGAGAGAAGCTGTGGCTGTTTTCACTGTTTTCTCCAAAAGTGCGCACCGCATGGGACTGACATTTTAACAGATTATGGTTATTGTATCTGTCTTTATATTTTTGCTCATGAATCTGTATTTCTTTGATAGAAACCAAAGTATGATATTACCTTTGATTCAGTCCTGATGGGACGCGTATGTATACAGTGATAATTACCTGTGGCTTAAATTCGACGTTTTGAAGCAAGACTAGTGCCGAGACCGAAGCGAGAACACGGTACCGTAGAGGGCGGGCTTTCTTTCACTTTTTTCATTCACTAAAAAAATATTATTATGATGATAAAAAAATGGAATAAAAAATTCCGGGATAACCAAATTATAACAACTACTCTTTGTAGTATAGGGAAATGAGATTATTATTATTAAGATGGTGCTTGTAGAATCATACCGTTAAAATATGTCCGCCTAAAATGGTGTATCTATCCAGAAATTAGTCAAACAAAGACCGAAAACAGTTTTGATCTCGGGGTAAGATCAGAACCATTCTTTATTATTTTTATAAGAAAAATTGAGGCGGGTTTTGCTATTTTCTAGTAACTCGGAGTGTCCAATCAAACTCAAATTTTCACAGGTTTATTATTTCATGTACATGTTTGGTCAGACACTAGTGTGAGTGCTGTTCTGTGACCTTTACCAATCATGTATTATAACCCTTAATGTGTAAATCACACTGATATTCATTAATACAATACAATAAAATATATTATTTCAGCGAAAGAACACGCGAATAAAATCATAACAGATTTATCAAAGAAATTGAAAGAATGAAATAAATGTCTACCTTGGTCCAATAAAAAAATGAATTGAAGTGAATGAACAAACAAGCATTCAACTAAAAAAATTAATTGATTTTATGTTTATCATTTTCCTCTTTATTTTATTGCGGTAAAAATAACGGAAAGCTTTTTCTTTTTTCAACATGAATCCTCATTGATAAAGAGCCGCATTTAAGCTGAAAATAATGACCACATTTATCGTCTGCCTCTCCCCCTTTCGTCTCTGAAAAAAAAAAAAGAACAACAATTTTCCCCCTCATGCATTATTTTCCCAAAATATTACCGTCTGGGCTTAGGTTTCATAATGATCAGACGATTGGGCGATGTCGGTTGCTATGGTTACAATAACGAAGTCATAAAAGAATGAGTAATTGACGTCATAGGTCGAAGATGGGGATGGGTCATATAATAACGAGATCGGAGCGATGTTATTGGGTGGGTGGGTGTGGAGAATGGAGACCGTGACTTAAAACACACTCAGACCAAAATGATCATGTCAACCCCTTATTAAGCAACTGACCCTGTGTATTAGGGGGGGATAGGTGGCAAAGTGCGTTGGGCACTCGCCTCTCACCAATGTGGCCCGGGTTCAATCCCGGCCGTGGGTCATGTATGTGAGTAGAGTTGTGCGTTTGGTTCTCTACTATGCTTCGAGGGTTTTCCTCCCTCCACAAAAACCAAACACTTTCCATCTTAAACTGTGCTTCGTGATCATATATGGGTTCAGATGTGGCTGGCTGCCAAAGGGCGCCCATGAAAGCCTGCTTCTCGGTCACGTGTAGCACCATCCTTCATAATTCATATTGTATTGCTGGGAACCTCTGGAAAACAGTGTGTGTTTCACTGAGCAGGTAAACCCAGGGTAAACAAGATATATAAAAAAACAACGAACAGAGACCAATTCCATGACGCTGCTAAGCACACAAAATGTGCTTTGAGGTTGTATCATACTTTGGTAAGTGACCAAAACACAAATGTTCACAGATTTACGTATAACTTACAGGGTATGAAGATGGTGGTGGTAGAAAGATACCGTTAAAATTTTTCCCGCCTGAAATGGTGTATTTATCCAGCAATTAGTAAAACAAGGACCGACAATCTTTTTCGGATCTTTTAAAAGATCAAAATAAAAGAGAAAAGACTTACTGGAAATACTGTGGCCGTTTTTCACTGTTTTCTCAAAAAGTGGGCACCGTAGGGGACTGAAATGTTCACAGATGACTGTTACTGTATATATCTGTCTTGGTATTTTTGCCCATGAATCTGTATTTCTGTGATGAAAACCAAAGTATGACACTACCTTTAAAAACAGGATTACCAACCAAATTTCTATGTGTTGTGTATCACTTATGATTGTTCTTTGGCTGTTATTCGCTGACCGTGATATGAAATGGAACTTTTAATGGTGGTTTTGTAAGTTATTGAGCAAGACATTTTGTGAATTGTTTGTGCTTAGTAGCTCCATGAAATTGGCCCCATGTCCCATTCAGTACCTACCACCTCACCCCTCCCCCCCAAAAAAAAAAACAAAAAAAACAACAACAACTGACAATGAATGAAAGTCTCGTCATGTCTCGTCTCATCCCGTGCCATTGACTCTCTCTCGTGAGAGCACAATTAATTACGTCTCAGACGTCACCTTTCGTCACGACTGAATTTGGTTTCGTCCCAGAATTTTGCGACCCGAAACCTGGCCGCAGATCACTCATTTGACTGAAGGGCGAAGCGAAAGAGTGATTATGAAGCCGAGGAATTGAATAAAATGAGGGAGGTTTGGAGGTATCTATGACTTAATATCATGTGATGGGCGGTGGTTTTGGGTGGGGTTTGGGGTTGGCTTGGGTGTGGCGGGGGTGGGACCTGGGTGTGGTGGTTGGTCCTCATGAGGATAGCATCCGATGAACCGTTTCCGTAGCTCAGACGAAACAAGAAGACTGTTCAAACTCATAATACTTTTGACAACGCCTATACTGCAAACAAAATAATTTCCATATCTTTTGATCAGAAGAACCAGGCGCGGTTCTACGGGGGGGCTGGGGGGGGGGGCTACCCAAATTTTGTCTAGCCCCCCCAAAAAAATGCAAGTGAAAAAAAAAAATAATTGAAAATACTGGATTTTTGCAGTTATTAAGCGCAAATTACATAAAAAAAACGCGTTGTTTGGGCTATAATGTGCATGTTTTTCGACCCCTAATAAGACATAGCAGAAGCGAGTGTTAGAAGAACCCAAAATATTGCGTCTTCTAGCCCCCCCCCCCAAAAAAAATAATGGCTCTTCTAGCCCCCCCCTAAATGTTGGCTCTAGAACCGCGCCTGAGAAGAACCTATATAATCAAACATAGTTTTTTTCTGTATCCCTATATATTTATCCTGGGTAAACCGAAACAGCACAAAGTGCTTTCATTTTGGGCCTTGAATTCATCAAAATGATAAATTGTTTCGATAAACAAAGTGATCGAGACTGCATTTTAAAGGCGCTATCATACTTTAGTACGAAACCAAAACAGACATGTTCAAAGATTTACCTATGGGTATAGATCTAAGTACAAACAATACCGTTAACATTTTTCTGCCTGAAATGCGGTATTTCTCCAGAAATGAGTAAAACAAAAGACCGAAAACAGTTTTGATCTCCGAGATCAAAACCTCACAATTACAATCACCTTACAATTTCACATAACAATTCCAAATGTTTCCCGTTGTTCTCTACCGTTTCCAATGATCAATAACTCAACCGTGGTGAAAAAAATAATAGTAAAATCACTTATAATGACCGTAGATAAATTAGAACGAGACAAGGAAAGGGCTGATATTAAATGAGGGGATTCCCAGGGGAAGGAATAATCATCCACCTGGTGTTTATGATATCTAACCACTAATCTAAATCAATTACACACCGCATGCAAGGACTGCAAAGGGTATATCCGATACTAATGTGGCAATTAGCGTCCATGCTTGACAAAGAAGGATTGCCGATAATATTGGAAGGTTATTGATGCCGTTTATAGGAGTTATAAACAAGAACAAAATCGCCCCCGGATTTATGGGTGGGTGTTTGAGGTAAGCGGTGATGATCAACGGTGCATGAGTGTAGATGGTGGTCTAAAAGAAATGCAGATTCATGGGCAAACATATCAAGCAAGATACAGTCACAGTCATCTGTGAAAATTTCAGTCCCATACGGTGCCCACTTTTTGAGAAAACAGTGAAAAAACGTTCACAGTGTTTCTAGAGTCTTTTCAACGTTATTTTTGATCTTTGAAAGATTAAAATTGTGTTTAGTCATTGGTTTTTACTCTTATATCTGGATAAGTACATCATTTCGGGCAGAAACATTATAACGGTATGTTTCTACCATCACCATTGTCATACCCTGTAAGTTATAGGTAAATGTGATGTGAAGATAACTGTTTCGGTATGCTACCAAAGTACGGATAGTACCTTTCACCGACTGTGCCATTTAGTTTACCATGACGTTATATCGACGTCAGCAGCAGCTTTGGATCCAAGGCGAAAGTGATCGAGCCTCTTTACCTGTGTTTCCAAGAACTAGTCATTATATGTTGTATATATAATTATATGATTGCATGATCCACAGCCGTGTTCAAATTGGGTTCTTTTAGAGGCTGTGGCTTCACGTGTTAGTGCGCTGTGGTAAAATGGACAAAATTAGCGCGCCTAAAAATTTCTTTGACCGATTCGACCGATGGGGGCGCTATGTCTGTAAAAAAAAATATTGCGTGGTTGTGTTCTGTGATTTTCGTACGTACACTTTATTCTTAAGTGAAAACGAGTACACGTTATGACACTTTCTTGGGGAAAGAATTTAATCATGTTTTATTGGGATCACAATGTGCTTCAATTCAACAATTTCACAGTCATTCTTCTTTCAAAAATATGCAAAACATCCCCTTGGATGAGTCCAAAAGTTTTAAACCAATCAAAAGGTCTGCAATTAATGAAGAGTCACGTGTGTGTAGGAATCAACCAATTGTTGAGGCTCAATTACAGTTCCATAGAAAATGTAGGCCAAACTGTTTCTGTCATGCGATGAAGATTTAACAAAGAACCTAATCTAATTGATTAGGTCAAGCATGCATGATTTCCATTTCATTATTAAATTAAACTGCATAAAAGTTCCATAACTATAAAGAATAATCTTTGAAGATGAGTTACTATAGGGAGGTGGGTCTAGTAGGGTTCAGGTATGGGTGACTGGGTGTAGGATGGGTGTGGTGGGTTGGGTTGTGGGTGACTGGGTGTAGGATGGGGGAGTGGGTTGGGTGTGACGTGGTGTAGGGTGGTTGTGGTGGGTTGGGGTGTGGTGGGTGAAGGTGTGGGTGTTGGGTGGGTGTGGTGGGTGAAGGTGTGGGTGATTGGGTGTGGTGGGTGAAGGTGTGGGTGATTGTGTGTTGGGTGGGTGTGGTGGGTTAAGGTTTGGGTGATTGGGTGTAGGATGGGTGTGTTGGGTTCAGGTGTGGATGTAAGGTGGGTGTGGTGAGCTCAGGTGTGGGTGATTGGGTGTAGGATGGGTGTGGTGGGTTCAGGTGTGGGTGACTGGGTGTGGTGATTCAGGCGAGGGAGAGAAGATGTTGTGTGGATGTTGTAAGGTTAAGGTTTTGGGTAACAGGGTGCTGGTGGGTGTTGGGTTGGTCTAGCAGGGTTTAAATGTTACACGAAGACCTTTTCTGCATAACTCTACACAAATAACGACACCTAGCACCTGTCCACTCATCCTATTATCTCTAATCACATGCTGTTCCCAATTCTTTAATCACAACCCTCCAACCCACCACAACCCCCTGTCCTCTAATAATCCTCATGACTGACTTAAAGCTCCAAATTAACAGGCTCCTTAGTGAGATGAATGGTGAAGACAACGATGGATTCAAACTTGGTGTCATACATCCCTTTAAGAGGCTCGATGGACCCCGTGAAGGTCTGACACTGCACCTTCACGTCCTCCTCCTTGGCAAGGATGTCAAAGCGGACAGCCACGTAGGGCTTCTGGTACGCAGCCCTCTTGGTGACATTGGTGGTGCCGGGGAAGGGGTAGAAGTGGTAGGGGATTCCCGAGTAGGGGTAGATCCTCGTCCCTTCACCAAGCTGCTCAGGCTTCTTGTTTTTCTGTGGAATAATTGAACAAAATGACCAGGGGTCAATTTCACCAAACTCATCGTAACTTTCAATCGTAGGACTTAGGATAGGCTTAGGATAGGCCCCTACGATGGGTTATCCTTTGTAACTAGAGTTACGATACTCACATAGGATCCACACTTGAAGGAGATGTAACCAGGCTTGTAAGATTCAGCTACTTCTTCCGGGACTTCGCCTTCTTTGTAATCCTCAGGAACCCAGTCATACACCTAGGATGGAGTGATGAGTGAAATAGGGGTTTGAAGTGGGGAATGGGTTGCGCAGGTTACACACATAGGAGGCTAATAGGGGTGGTGGGGTACGTTGGATCACCCCAGGGTGAGTGGAATAGGTCCAAGTGGGTTGAGGAAGGTTGGACTACTCTTTTCAGCTGGTGCTACCTATTTCAACTTAGAAATCCTGTCTAGGATAAAAGAAGGATCAACAGTCAACAAGGTCTTTGAATTGGTTTGAGGAAGAGACTTAGGGGGTTTACGAAACGGAGGCTCAGGCTCTGTCTCAGGCTCAATTTCGTGAATCCATTCTAAAATAACGGGTATCAAAATAGAGGCTTTTGGCTGCTGTTCAGAAGTAGATTCTCTGGTTTGAAAAAGAAAACTGAGCTTCAGCTTCAATAAAAAACCACAACCTATATTTTCAGCATTATGAATGAATGGATGACAGAGCTGGAGCCTGAGCCGCCCTTTCGTAAACCTCCTTAGTTCACTGCTGTTCAGTTTTCCAATAGATTCTGACTTTCAGAACATTTAGATTTCTGATGAAGGGTCAGGAGCAGTAAGACCTCTTCAACATCTTACCTGATTCAGACTGATAAAGGCACATGGTTTGCCCTGGTCGAAGCCAAAGTCGGGAGGAATGCAGAATTCACCCAGCAAGGTACGATCAAACCTGCAGTATTTGCCTTCGGGAGGTCCAGTTCCGTTCTCACAGTCCACGTAACCCTCTGTCTGATTCTCAGGAGCTAAGGCTACGATAGGAGAGAGATGCAAGTGCCAATCAGAGAGATGCATGGATGTTATTTAGCAGGATGTCGTCAGTCAACGTTTGGTAGAATACCAGTATTAAACAAGCGGTATGCGTCAAACAAGTACTTTTGGCTGGTAGCCTGAGGGGCCAATTTCACGGCCCTGCTTAGCAAAAAAAATTGCTAACCATGAATTTCTTTCTTAATAAAAACAGCCATTGAAAAGTGAACAAAGAAAAATTGCATGGAGCGAGTCGGAGATCGCTGGTTCGAATCCCGCTCCAGTCAATTTTTCTTTCTTCACTTTTCAATGACTTAGAATTCAGTCAGTTTCCCTTGTGGTTATTTGATGATTAATAAAAACAGGATTAAAAGCCAAATTTCCATGTGTTGTGAATGATGATGATTAGAGAAGGCTGGTTGAAACGTTGAGACCTAACCAGAAGTGCGACGAAATAGGAAATGCAAAAATATGAACGACTTTTGCATGGTGTTTCCGCAAACTGTTCCATATACCAATTGTCACCATGCAAAGCCTCAAATATTTCGAATCTTCAATCTCATTGCAGTGGCGTCGCCAAGGGGGGGCCAGGGGGGGCACGTGCCCCCCCTGGAAAACCTCGTGCCCCCCCGCGTGCCCCCCCATTTGAGATTTGGGTTCGTGAAAAAAAAAAAAATATTATTGTAGTGCCCCCCCCAACAATTGCTAGTGCCCCCCTTGTGCCCCCCCAGACTCAAAAGTCTGGTGACGCCACTGTCTCATTGTACTTACAATCCCAGATTTCCTGGAGTTGTTCCACATACTTGGCGTAGTCGTTGTTATTAGCCGTGGAGAACTGGAGGACATTGTCCCCACTGTGCGGAGACGCTTTCAGACCTGAGAGGACAAAAAAATACACGTAGTCAGGTTTTAAAGGTAGTATCATACTTTGGTAGCATACCGAAACAGAAATCTTCACAGATTTACCTAGTCCCAACACAGGGTATAAAGATGGTGATGGTAGAAATATTACTGTTAAAATTGTTCAGCCTGAAATGCTGTATTTATCAAGAAAAGAGTAAGACCAGTGACCAAAATTATTTTGGATCTTTTTAGATCAAAAATAAAAGAGAAAAGACTTAAAAATACTGTGGCCGTTTTTCACTGTTTTCTCAAAAAGCGGGTACCGTATGGGACTGGAAAATGTCACAGATGACTGTTACTGTATCTATTCATCCTTGATATTTCTGCCCATGAATCTGTATTTCTTTGACAAAAACCAAAGTATGATATTAACTTTAAAGGTAATATCATACTTTGGTTTTTGTCAAAGAATTGTTCAAGACAAGACAAGTTATGAACAGCCTGCAGCTGTTCTGTTACCTTTACCAATCCTGTATTATGCCTTTAATGACAGAAGTGTCAGGCTTGAATTCCGTCTGCTTCAAATAGTAGTCAGGAGCATTTAACCTAGGATACGAGCCTTAGCACTAATCTTGCCATAAAGACAGCAGCAATGTGAACTCACCCGGTCGGCCGACGTAGGAACTGTAAGATGGTCGCTCCATATCAATGGTCTGCCAGAAGATGTAAAACATCAGACCCCAGAAACCGGCCAAGAAAATGTAGTAGACTAAGTAGAAGAAACCAACTTGAGCTAATAAGAGAAAGAAGATGAGACGAAGAAACAGGTGCGTGTTAATGACAGGTGTAATTTCTAATTAATTCTAAATAAAGACATTATTATGTGCAATAAGAGCTGCCAAGTACATGTATACCAACTTTGTCTTGTCCTATTGAAGGAATTGATCTGAGGGTAGGGCGTGGTCAGGGTGTGGTTTGGGCGTGGTTTAGAGAGCAAAGAGCCAAGCCATTTGAAGAGAAACACTACCTGCAATATTTGCCAATTCTAAAATTTAAGTGTCAGAGGGCCAGCTAAGCAGACCAGCTGCAAGAGACTACTCAGGAACAATACTGCCTTAAAAGTCATCATCCAACTACAAATACAGCAATTTTGGCTTGAACAGATGAAATGCGGAATCCCGTTGCGATTCAAACAACCTCAGAATAACTTTTACTAAATTTAAACAAATTGGATTCAAATTTGGATACAAAATACCATACCAACTATAAAGGAGGGTCATTTTATCTGAAACAAAAAAGATGACCGGTTACAGAATAAAATGCTTTTTACACGGTAAGGAGAGTACAAAATAAACACAAAGTCACAAGCATGCAATTTTTTTTTAAGGGTCAACAACTGAATTTTATTAGTAACCTGGAGCAACACTCCTGTTTTTAAGTCCAGTAAAATGACACATGGGTTCTTTCACAGTGTCCCGTTGCCATGGCAACTCCCAGAATAAGGCCCTTGTATTTTTTTTAAAGGGGGGGAAAATACGGTTAAAAATGTCATCACGAATGATACAATAATATGATCACATAATTATCACACACACAGGAAAATTCCATTGAAAAGTTGGGGTGTTATTGTTTGGTTTTGTGGTTTTTTTTTCTCTGAATGATACTTCAAGTTGATGTTCTTAAACAATTCCATCGAGACCTGGATGAAGTAGAAAGAATTAAGAGTTACTGGTGGCATTTCTGATGGTTTCAAATCATTCCAGTATTCAGCTGTTTAAGGATTTGATCTCATACCGGCTGCTTTCCCTATAATCCCACTTCTGGGATGAGGTAATTATTTCTTTCCTTCACAAAAAATGACAAAAATCATCTTCAGTTTCACTAGTTTCAGCAAGTTCCGACTAGTTTCAGCAAGTTCCGACTAGTTTCAACTAGTTCCGACTAGTTTCAGCTAGTTCCGACTAGTTTCAGCTAGTTCCGACTAGTTTCAGCTAGTTCCGACTAGTTCCAGCTAGTTCCGACTAGTTTCAGCTAGTTCCGACTAGTTCCGACTAGTTTCAGCTAGTTCCGACTACCGGTAGTTTCAGCTAGTTCCGACTAGTTTCAGCTAGTTCCGACTAGTTTCAGCTAGTTCTGACTAGTTCCAACTAGTTTCAGCTAGTTCCAACTCGATGTTGATTACAAGAACTCTTCTTAGATGTTTCCTCCCAGGTTTCGATGGAATATAACTGAAGCGCACAGTGAAATATTACGCCGACAAGTTCTACAAGATAGGTCTTAATACTTTTGTTTTGCTTTTTAAGTTACAGTGAATAATCCTGTTTAGAATACATTTTGTGTTTCATAAATTACATCAAACTTGTGAAGCTACGACAGTGCTGCTCACTTATCCTACGTCAATTATCATAAACTCCAACCCAAAAAGCTGACATCAATTTTGTGCATAGATCTAATCATAATACTTAAACCTAGTAGTAGTACTTCAAAAGTTCGGACATAATTTCACGTTCCCAATTTCTTTTCTTTCTACAAACTAATTAAAAAACCGTCTGAACTCAATTAATTAAGTGAATGAAAAAATTGTACGTCAAGAGATATTTTATATAATAGAATACAACATTAGAGATTAGAGAATACAATTTAATTTGAATACATACACTAATTTACACAATATGAAATGTTGCACGCAATCCCATTTCTCAAACCAAAACATTTTTCTCAAAATCATAAAATATGCGTGGTTTTTATAGCAGCAAGTTGAAAACCACAAATATTTCCTCTGTTCGTGGGTCGAGAATGAATTGGTTAAGAAAATGAATAGGACTGCTGTATGAAACATTCAGTAAATTAGTTTGAAATACACCTACTTCTAAATGTCCGCTCGGGAGCAATAATTAACCAAAAAACCATATTACATACAGTACTTTGTGGAAATTTAACAGTCTAAAAAGTACACACGTGATTGCAATGGCTAAAATTGACTTGAAAATTAAATGTTCTAAGGAAAAATCTTCATATTTTGGCCCCTCTTTTTAGGATAATTCTGGGGAAAAAGAATTATCTTTTGTGAACTGGTTTCATCTGGATTTCACGTTGTCCACATGGAAAAAAATATTCACATGATTGTTCCTTCCAACTAGTTCTGACTAGTTTCAGCTAGTTCCGACTAGTTTCAGCTAATTCCGACTAGTTTCAACTAGTTTCAGCTAGTTGCAACTATTTTCAGCAAGTTCCAACTGGTTTCAGCTAGTTCCAACTGGTTTCAGCTAGTTCCAACTGGTTTCAGCTAGTTCCAACAAGTTTCAGCTAGTTGCAACTGGTTTCAGCTAGTTCCAACTAGTTTCAGCTGCATGGAACATGGAACCAGTCACAGTAATTCATTGGAAATTTTGTTGTTGTCGGGTCTTGTTCATTTCTAACATTAAAATAATCTAATTTCACGCATTTTAGAAACTAAATGCCACTTCATCAACCGAAAGGCTACAATAAATTTAAAACCAAAAAAAGAAAAGAAGAAAAACCACAAAAAAAATTAACATTAAATTAAAATCACATAATTACTTTTGTTAAAGACACAGATTGTATACAAACTTTACATCTCCAAAAAATCTGCTCTCCGCCTAATTACCTCGTTAGTCTAATTACAGAGCAGGGGGGCAGGGGCGGGCGGTTCCCACAGAGTGCAGTACTGATTCAGGTAGGTTTTTTCAACTACTGTACTAATATCACATTTGACAAATTCTTGAAAACTCACGTCGAACTGTCCCATCAGAATAAAGTGAATCTCCCCTAATGTCTGGCTACTTTCTTTTGGTATGTGCAGTATACTTAACTGAATATGCATGTATTATGAATATTCGTGCTCATGAATATTCATGTATTATAACACCATTGCTTTGGCAGTTTTTACACAGTCCAAAATCCAGGCAAATCCTCCCAATGCACAAGATGCTTCAGTTGGTACCAAAAATATTCACCTTGACTTTCAAACTTTCAATTTTCAAAACGTTAATTATTGCCTTGTTCTTTTGTTCCCACTTGTAATCTGATTGGCTAAAAGCTGTTCCTTGTTGCTAAGGAACTTTCTCCCCGCTATCAATAAAGATCGTCATGGAATTCACTGACTAGTTTACTGTTTTGATACTTAGGAAATAGGAATACATTCATATGTACATTACCTATGCACGAATAATTATTATTCAATGGAATATATTTTTTGACATCTTTTCTAAATTCAACCTCTAGACTGTTTTTGGGGGGCGCGATAAAAAACCCCGATTTACAGTTCCCTCGAAAATATGTACAGCTTTAGTCTATGCCACTGAATAAAATTGAACACTTGGAAAAACAAAGGAAAGGAATCTATTATAAATTTTCAGGAGGGACGCATCAGAACGTTATTTTGTCGAGGTCAATGATCGATAAAATGGTTGGCTTCTTATCAACCCTAGATGGGAACCATCTTGGTGAAAACTCGACAATTGTCTAAAGCCTGGATGAAAGGATATTATGCTTGAAAAGAGACTACCTGTTTAATCTACGGCTCCGTTGCCTGATTATGAACTTTACGTGCTTTCGCTACCCAATACTAAGAATCGGTTTCACTCAAAGATTGCAGCTCTGTACGACAATCTCTTCAAAGAAAACAAAAAAAAACATTGTGCTATTTTCAAAACAATGAATGACGGGAAAAGTAATGAAGAAGAAAAAGAAGAGGAATTTTAAAATCCAAAGAATAATTATTCTACTTTGTTACAGCCAAGATGGAATGACATCCATATTAAATTCATTCTTTCTCGTGAGCTCTCTCATCTTCAACTCCCGACAAATCAGTCGGCCAGAAATATGCAAGCAGAGTACGTGAGGAAGCCTCAGTTATAAGAACGACGGCATGTGCACAACTGAAAATTGCTCCCTAGTCCATGAAAACGGATCTCGTCAGTACATAACTGCCTGCTTCCTGGAGCACCAATTCCACACGGTAGAAAAATTGGCCTCTAAGTCAGCTAGCAACTGATAAAGGACTTGTTTGTCGTCCGAGTTGAAGTGAATCAATTTATGTCAAAAGTTTAAAGGACACGACTCCCAATAGTACCCTCAAAGTGAGATTCATGACCTTTGACCTTTTGCCGGATGAAAGATTCCTCACCAAAACCTCCCCCAAAATATTTCAACACAAAAGGTGCGAATACTAAAAAACCATTTGAAATTCATTCAAATTAAAAAAAGAAAAAGAAGAAAGAAAGAAAATCAGGATGCAATGTCGGACATCTTGAAATGAGACTCAGAACGTCTACAATTCATCTTTGCCGGCCGTTGATAAAACAAACTCGTATACAACGTCAGACGGATAATCAAGGTCGTACAGACCGCCCATAGGTGCGATGTTACCGCAGTATGTCATGCACTGAACTTTGATGACCACATCCTCAGTGTTGAAGTCAAACTGGACGGCCACGTACGGCTGGATGTACCCAGCGCGCTTGGTTTCATTGGTAGAGCCCACGTACGGGTAGTACTCAAACGGGATACCAGCGCGCGGGTAGACGGTGCTGTTGGAGTAGGTGTGCTTGTTTTTCTGTAAGAGGGAGATAAAAGGTTACCGGGGATAACGGTTACCAGGGATAGAGGTTACCAGGGAAATATGCAGACCATGGGCCATTTCCAAACCTCGGTTCCGGCTTCGGCTTTTCTAAAATAACGGGTATCAAAGTAGAGGCTTTTGGCTGCGGTTAGGAAGCAGATTCTCATGTTTGAAAAGGAAAACAGCTTCAGCTTCAATAAAAAGCCACCATTTTTTTTTTAGTATGTGGATTACAGAGACAAAGTCGGAGCCGGAGCCGAACTTTGGAAAAGGGCACATGTAATGCATGCAGGCTGACAGAGCAGTGAGTGTGGAAGATATTTAGGAGACACACAGCATAGTGGACATCTTGGAGGAACATGCCTCGCTCCCTTCCAAGAACTTATTTGAAACCCTGGCTCCCATTCCAGTTCTATTTCATTTCTTACTTCACTTTATAAGCAAAGGGTATAAAAGATGAAAGGTTTCTGTAAGACAAGATGCAGCACAGAGTGGGATCTTGCCAAAACGAGGGAGGATTTCAAACCTCCGACAGGGTTTGTATTATCGGCGGACTTACGTAATTCATGCACCGGAATGCAATGTTCCCAGGAGTGTAGACATCGGCAATCTCCTCTGGGACACTGCCTTCTTCATAGTCCTCTGGCTCCCAGCCTGAAACCTGTGAAACGACAAAAACAGTTCATCATCAACAAATGCAACTGCTTGAACTAGGTTTATAACCTGTTATGTCTATACTTTCAGGCCCAGAATGCCAAAAGCTCTCACACTTTACACACAGATTTTTCTCTGTACAATCAAGCCTATAGACCGATCCGACGGCACGCTATACTGTCCGCCATTACTGCAGTGTCCCCGCCTGCCTTTTGTCCGGCAACATAAGATTTTACACTCCGCCGCACTCATTAATTGCATGGTGTACATCCCATGATTAGGGGATGTACACCCTGCAGTATAGAGTGCGGCAGACGTAAGTTATTTTGTTGCCGGACAAAATACGGGCGGGGACACTGCAGTAATGGCGGGTGTTTCCTACCTCCATGGTCGCACCGTCGGTTCGGTGTATAGATTCCACACATGCTTAAAAAGATTTCTCATGCCAACTGACAACTATTTCCCAATGCGTTTGAAGATTAAGCAGTGAGATAGTAATCCAACAGGGGATTAATCTACCAAGTATCAGTAGTTATCTGCAGATTATCCAGCCCTTAATCCCTTAATCTAATCAACCTATAGGCTCTTGATGATTACAGTGGAACAACACTATAATGAAACCACCAAGCAATAAGAGACTTTTGGAGAGTCGGTCTTGGGTCAACAGCGCACACGCACGCGCAATACAACGCGCGCATGCTCACAATTGCGCAAGCATGGTTTGTGCCTGCGCTGTTGACTCAAGACCGACTCTCCAAAAGTCTCCCATTGTTTTGTGGTTTGGCCCCAGGTTTTAAGAGTGTCGACAGTTCAACTTGGTCAGTTTTGAAGTCTCGTGAGACAGTCGACCTCTTCTGACCCTGGATTACTCACTCGGTTCAAGCTGAGCAGGAGGCAAGGGGACCCTTCATCCCAGCCGAAGTTTGGTGGCTGACACGGCCCGAAGGCTTCCCGGTCAAACCGACAGAACTTCCCCTCTGGTGCAGTGTCGTTGGTGCAGTCCACGAATTCGCTGCCCGTCTGGTTGGACGGATCCAAATCTACACCACAAACATCAAATCGGGAAGATGAGGGTTATAATCACTCATTTTAAGTTCCTAAGGATTCAATACTTCTGTGGAATTATCCATCCTCATAGGAAGAAGACGAGTTTTTGCTTCTTATTTATTTTTTTCATATTTTTTTCATAGGAATAGAACGGACAAGATCTGGGGTCGATTTCAACAAATTCATCGTAACTTACTATTAATCGTAGGAATTAGATACATTGCAGCTCTACATAGAAGTTAGAGGACACGATGGGTTATCCTTCGTAAGTCGAGTTACGATCAATCGTAGGGCTTTGTGAAATCGACCCCGGGTGTTTGATAGTCACTTCGCCAATTTACCACTTGGCCCACACGCCACTTGGCGTTGGTTAATGGTTAATGAACAATCCGGACAATGTTACAGTGGTGCATGGGCGAAGTGGCAAAATGGTTGTGGGTGACGTGACCGACACCAGGGGTTGATTTCACCAAACTCATCATAACTCCCTATCAATCGTAGGACTTATGATGCAATGCAGCCCTACGTGGGATACGATGGGTTATCCTTCGTAACTTGAGTTGCGATCGATCGCAGGGCTTTGTGAAATCGACCCCAGATCTTGTTAATGTTTCAATACAAATGAACAGTCCACAACCCAGCAAGGTTCTGAAGTTGGACCACCAAGCCCCACTCTACAGTCGATAGAGGATTCATTTTTTGGAACAACTCTTCTCATATATCACTCAGCATGTTTGCGTTCATTTGTCTCACTTCAAAGCTGAATTTAAACAAGAGGAATGAAATGATTATCAGCAGGAAGGAATGGAATCAACGTACCGTTCCAGATTTTGTTGAGTGCGTCCACGTGATCCTTGTAGCTCTTTGGTACGTCCGGGTTGAATGTTACATCTTGGTTGTCAAACTTGGGCACCAATGTCAAGCCTGAAAGAAAGAGACAGATAGTCAAACACAGGAAGACCCAAATGCAGTATTTCAAGCCTGGAACTTAACGGAGGCCATGGCCTTCGTTGCCCTGGTTCTTGGCGCTTAGGTGAATACGGATTTTATGGACTGCTAATTATTGTACATAGGCTCAATAGGAAAATGACTCTTTTTCCTGGAGGAGGGGTGTATGAGTATTATGGTCACCAGGGTTCTAGCCACGGTGGGCGGCGCTGGGCGGGCCAGCCCGGCACTGGAAATTTGCGCCCGGAATATAGGTCTGAAATAAACTCTGCCGCCCAGCACAAATTTCCACAGAGTGAATAAAAGCATTGCCAATATCGTGAATTTTTATCATATTCCGGAATAAAAGTTCACTCTTTTCTGTTATACATCTGACATTCATTGAATATCAGTCCTTAAAATGTAGCTTTATACCATTAAATGGCGCTGCCGTCGGAACAGTGAAAATTTTGGCATTGGACCTTGATCATGTTGCGCTGCATTTTTCTCACCACGGCTCAACTTCATATCTAGAGCCCACCACTAAAATTGGTCTGGCTAGAACCCTGATGGTCACCCGTCATTCAGCTGAGCCCTGACCGAGCCATTTTGCATTGAGTTAATCAATTAGACAGACAAAATATGCGTTTATATCTTGTCTCCAAAATGCCTCATACAGGTGATAATCATTAGTACTTTTGCACTTCTATTTCGTTCGCACTAAACACGGTACATTTTGAGGGGGAAACTCACCTGGTACGCCAACGTAGGAATTAAAGGTCGGATGCTCAGAATCCACGGTCTGCAAGAAGATGAACATCATAAGAGCCCAGAACAGCGCCAGAAAGATGTAATAGACCAGGTAGAAGAGTCCAATTTGACCTGAAAGATAAAAAAGATTACAAAAATCATTCAATTGAAAAGAAAAACTTCTGAGAACGCAGGCTTCATTGTCCCATTCATACGCAACATGCTTCCAACTTTTCATTTGCATACAATAATCTATTGTTTTCCTTTCTTTGTAATGATGAATAAACATGAGGTTTCTACAAATCACGTGTAGTCATGCGCATCAATTCCAAAAGAAAAAAAATATCATCATCTGCAACATTTTCATTTGTCTTTCCATTTTAAACATTATTCTTCTGCTTTAATAATTCAACAATGGTTTTCTATTAAACCAAACCTACATTTGTACAAGATGCAGACAATAACATAAATATCCACTGTTATTTAAGGCAACCTATATTCCCGGCTTATGGGCATAAGTTGAATAACCTGTTTTGTAAATGTATGTAGTACCTGTAAGGCGGGTATTTATCATGGGCAACTCTTACAAGTACATGTACCTGCATATCTGTCATTACATGTACTTTGAGATGCATGCTCGGTAAGCTCGGTCCATGCACATGTTTTACTCATAATGATGTGATAATTATGTCCTAAATAAGATTATTTTTCAACATTTCCTTTCCTAAACTGTCTCTGCAAACTTCATCAATTTTTTTTATGGTTACACTCTGAACCAGTGCACAGAAAAATGTTAAACGAGAAAATGTCGAAGAAAATCCCAGTTGATATTTTGATAACTTTGGAACTGTTAGGAATTGATGAAATACCATTTAGAATTTGAGAAACGATCCTGCTAGGATTGAAATCCCCTCCTTACGCCAAGCAAGAGTCTATAAAGTTAAGCTACAGTGCTTTTGATGGCAATATGACACAGCAGCACTAAGTCAATGGAATTCCTGACCAAAAATTGATGAATCTACAAATCTTACATCAAATTCCCTAATGTTTGGAATTGGAAATCAAATAAAATGGACAAGATCTTTATAAATGGCATAAACTGTTCTTATTTCCATTGAAAATCATGTGAGACTACAAACCCTCTTAGTTGGTTTTCAAAGAAAACTAAATGAAATACCCTTGTACTTAATTTCACATTTCCAGTAAGGATGTAAATTAACATAATGAACTACAAGGTGAATACTGTAGCAAGATACATGCATAAATTATGCAAATATCAGTGTGTATTGGCTAATTAATCTCCCTGTGGTGCATCCACATGAAGTCTAATTCAATTAATCCCCACACATTATGTCTGCAGAACCCATCCATTACAGGAGTCTGTTATTCTTGGTAATGGTATAACCTACAGCATTTAGACATCAATACAATTCATCTCTCACTCGGCAAATGGATCGTACACTGGAAATGAATTTTAACAAAAGGAAGCTTGGTAATGATAGGATGTCCAGTAAATCAAATTAGCAAATTCCTCGGAGGAAAATATTTCTGTCCTGCTGTTACTGCCCGATGTATGATTCGTAATTTGTGCATTACATTACATGATGTGGGCACATGTAAAGTAAATTGTCACCAAGGCTCCAGAAAAATCTGATCTTCTAAAATTCAGGGCTGGAAATAAGGTTTAGTGAGGGCAAGGCCAATTTTCCATTGGAAAATCATTATGTCTATGGAAACATTTGCACGGGCACAATTTCGCACAAAGGCCAAGAACCAGAGCAATGAAGGCCATGGCCTCCATGGCCTCCGTTAAATTCCAGGCTTGTAAATTTGTGGATTAAATAGAAATATAAAATGAAAGCCTAAAATGTTAACAGTAACAATTTCCTGCAATGACGAGTGTTAAATATTGAGGGTTCTTATTTGATACACACAGTGGGAGAATTTATAATCACGATAAGAATGGTTACGACCTATACACTGTATGAGAGATGGGTATCTGCACTATATCACACAGTGTACATGTACACTGTACTACACACACTTATAAGGGTTAGCATATAATACATGCATGTAATAATGATTACTATAAGAACGTGCACATGCGCCGTCATTCCCATGCTACTGTACATCATGCGGGTGTGCTACACTAACCTTAACCAATCAGCTGGATACAACAACTACTACGTTCGTACGTACATGTACGTCGCAGCGGCACGGCACAGCACGGTCTATTACAGGAAGGGGTTTATTTTTACACAGCGCCGTGGCGTGACTATGACACATCTTGTACTGGACTGCGTCTTGTGCACTAGTCTCAACGGGGATTGATAATATAAATGCCATGAACTTGGCCATACGCCAGCAAGTCTGTTTTTCTTCGATTATTTCTCCATCTTAAGCTGAAACACGACAGTGAGCATCACTGGTTTCACAAAGAATTGCGGACTTATTGTTTGGTTTCATATAAAAAAAATGCAGTGTTCATATTTTAATTCACATGAAGTGCATTTTGCAGATTAGACAAGGTGTTATAAAAAAAAAACAGCAAGTAAAGGTCATTGCACTATGGCATTTACTTTCAGAGTACAAGTATGCATACATTTGCATAATTAAGTATAAGCACTTTAAAAGTATAAAAAAAATTTTTTTCATGAATTACAATTTTAAATTATATTTCAGTAACTGCATCATGAATGAGGTTCCGGGTATACATTTCGGTGAGCACACGACCGCGTTGCCATTCTTGCAAGTGCCAGCTCTTTTGTTTTTCGCACAAATGAGAAAGTACAGTAGTACACAAAACATACACAGCTCATTTTGAAATTAAGTACAACACCGTTATGGGTTCACTGATGTTTATCAAGCAAGGGAAATATCTAGTTAATGATATGAGGAAGAATATGAAGGAATACATGTATGGAAACTGGTGGACATATGGGAATTTCATGCTTGTGAAGATTATTAACCAGAAGAATGAAGACGGAATGTGTAGAGCGCAAGGATTGAGAGGCGTTCAAATATAAGATTACAAGCTACACATCACCACACACACTCATAAAACTGTACAAAATTTAAAGAGTGGATGAAAAAAAAAATATTATTACATGTTTTTTTTTTTTTATTTCAAGTTGAACTTAAAGGTAATATCATACTTTGGTTTTTGTCAAAGAAATACAGATTCATGGGCAAAAATATTAAGGAAGATAGAATAACAGTCATCTGTGAAAATTTCAGTCCCATACAGTGCCCACTTTTTGAGGAAACAGTGAAAAACGGCCACAGTATTTCTTAAGTCTTTACTCTTTTATTTTTGATCTTTTAAAAGATTAAAAAGATTTTCGGTTGTTGTTTTACTCATTTCTGGATAAATACAGTATTTCAGGGAGAAAAAAAATAAGGGTATATTTCTACCATCATCATCTTTATACCCCGTAAGTTATAGGTAAATCTGTAAAGATTGCTGTTTCGGTATGCTACCAAAGTATGATACTGCCTTTAAAGCGATTAACAAGGTCACCGATCATTGTATATAGGCCTTTTCCCACTTGACCAATCTCAGGGGTGGCCCCAGGGTGACGCAGGGGTGAAAATAAGCCACGATTCCCACTTGAAATGTTCACCCCTCCGTCACCCCTGAGCCACCCTCGAGATTGCCTTATCTCCGGGGTTAGTTCAACCCTGCTCGGGACCAGGGTTGAAATTTTCACCCCGGGGTGGCGCCGGGGTGAGTTCGCCCCGGGGATGAGCGCTCTAGTGGGAAAAGGCCTTATCAATGGTCATTAGATACGAGGCCTATTCAAGACCTCTGACAGGCCATAATGCCTTTGTCACTGTGTGGACGTTGCCGTTACGCAAACTGATACTGCACATGCACTGAACCCTTTTAGTGTAAATGCAAATATTTGAAGCGATCTATTTCATTACATGTAATAAATCTTTCTCAATGGTTGCAAGAAAGCCCGCTGACCATATGGTGTTAACAACCAAGTGATATTGAAGATTGAGCCTTGGATGAAAAGCTTTGATGAGTTACAGTATTGCATCACAATGTAGTATCCTTCAGTCAACAACATGTAAATTTAAAGAGCATTTTTCCCTTCTTATTTCTTTCTTATCAAAATCATTCTGAATATTTTTTTTAAAGAAACAAATGAAAACAGCCACAAAATTTAATTGTACTTCCATGTTTTTTTTGTCCACAGAAATTTTCAAAATGACGCAAATCTAATGCTGAGAATGCCTTTAACGCTAACACCCTCCCCTCCCTACAACTACCATACAAGACAAGAGCTGCTCACCAAACATTACCACAGGGGGACTGGATCATAAACCATACCATTACCATGAAAACAGAACAACCACACTGTGGTGTATTGTGGTATTCAGGTGGGTTAGGGTTAAGGGTATTCAAATTGTGCAAAACACAGATGTGTATAAATTTATAATCATTCAGTGGATTTTGAATTAGTGAACTGCATTTCAATGCAGATTTGGTTCAAATATCCAAAAGATTGATCAAGCATAACATCACGTTCGATAAACCTGCAACAACTCGGATAAAAGGTTACGACAAATCAAATAAAAACCCAAACCAGGATGTAGATATTTAATGAGCAACTTCTTTAAGTGGAATGTGCATGCATACATGTCCATGTGACACACACAAAGCTTCATTGATTGTACCAACGCCTCCCATTGACTTGAACAAACATGGCCCTAATCATCCACAGTTCAGCATTCATAAGCTACTACTTGTACTAGTCAAGCACTGATAAGATAAGACAAACAGGCTAGGGTACTTTACAGGTACGTAGTGACAAAGTTAAACTTCTATACCATGTAGGTTATGGCCAACACAATACTGAATACTCTACACACTTAAACGTTGATGGTGGAAACCTCCAATACAAAATGTATACAAATTCAATACATCCAAAAATAATAGATGATATATTTCAAACAAATTGAAACAGAAGTAGGCCAAATGGGTTTTTAATTTTCAGTACTATTTTGTACGTGGATATGAATCTAGGAAAGATAAAATAGAGGGTATAATGATCAATGGGAGACTTTGGAGAATTGGTCTTCAAGTCAACAGCACACGAGTACGCACGTATAAAACAAGGCGGCGCAAGGCGCACATGCTCACAATTGCGTGCGCGTGCGCTGTTAATTCTCCAAAGTCTCCCATTGAAACAGAAGTAGGCCTAATGGGTTTTTAATTTGTCAGTATTTTGTACATGGATATCAATCTGTGTATGATAAAATAGAGGGCAAAATTATTGCCCAAATTTGTAATTGGAGTAGGTACATGTACATGTGTAAAACCACCAAATACATTCTATTCAACATGGCACTTGTTTTAGAGGGGGAACATTTGGATGTTTTCATTTCAACCGGAATAAGAATTAAGCCTTTTCAAGATTTCTTCACAACCAAAAAGAGATAATTCTGATGAGGCGGATTATCATTTCGATTTGAAGGCAGCAATTACAGATTCTTATCAGTTAATAGGAATGAAAGGCCAGTCACAGGTTAAACTGACTGTCATTCATTGACTGAGCTATTGAACTTTACCCTCTTAACACAGGGAGCCCAATTACAGCGTGTCTTAATTCCACAATAGTGGGCGAGTTCACAGGGTCAGGGACTGGTACCTGTAGAAATATCCTGATCACTGCTGGAAGCGTAATCTGCATACATGTATTCTGCATGTGACTTTATGGACACACATGGGGTTTATAAGAAACCCCAAAATTGGCTTGTCAAACTCAATTGCATCAAGTTTTACAGCATTATATAGCAAATATTAACCATCATTCATCTCAAACAGACATAAATTGGGTTCACTAATATTATCCATTTATTACCTGTTGTGAATCACATGAGAATTAGGATGATTATTCAATGAAGTTTCCCAAAATAACATAATTCGCAGATGTGAAAAATTCAGCATTTTTATAAAAGTGACCTGTGAGAAGTAAGAGTTTGAAACTTTAAATGACCTAGTTTTCAAAATGTAAGACCAGTGGTTGAATTTCACCAAGCACCATTCTTAAATTATGAACAAATCTTAATTGCCATGCAAAGCGCGATGTCACACTACAAATTACCATGGTGATACTGACAAGTTGACAACTCATCTTTAATCTTAACGTTTCGTGTAATCCAGCCCAGGCAAACTACTCAAGTTAGACACAAGTGGTCGTTTGTAGGGCAGTTGTAAGCCACGTTTTGGTGACTGTACAAGGTCGAGGCAAATATTTCCAGCAACGACTGAGACTTTTCTCACCAACTCCTGGGTTACAGGTTAACGTACAGTGACTGGCGACTTCCTCGCTCCTAATATAACCCATTTCCCTCATGTTACAAAGCAGTAAGCGTGGAGTTAAGGGGTGGGTGGGGGGGGGGGGGGGGGTGCTGGGAAGGTAGGCATTAGAAATTACTCTGACCCTATCCCTCATCCTGGGGTTAATTATGACAGGTTCATCATGTTGACTCACTTCCTGCGAGGCCATCGAGCCTCCCCGGACAGGAACAGGGTGATTCCCAGTCATATTTCTGTCCTCTCCCCACCGAGAGATGGAGTCAGAGTGAGTTAATCCGTGGGGTCAGAGAAACTGATATAGCGCAACTATGTAGGATTTTCTTTGCTGAGCCCGGGAATTTTTTCAGGCCATGCTACACGAAGTACTCCCTCTATGGTGATCTGTGCAGCCACACAAATGCTGCTCATCACACCTTGCAACATGTACACATAGTTTTTACAATTTCATATGAATTGTTTGAATTTCTTGTTGATTTTTTAGGAAGGATTTTTGCAGATGACAACCACTCTTTCCATAAGAAATACAGTTAACTTATTGAAGCCGATCCTATTCAGTCATATATTGAGGTGGAAGAACCAAATCAAAACAACAAAAACATGTGAATCTGGGACTCAAAAATCTTTCTTACGATGTATTGAAAATGTGCACGATTCCTCATGAACTTCAACTAAGGCTAAGCACCACAACCAGCAACGACAATGTGGTGATCATCTGCAGAACTCTTCGAAATCTTGTTTCGTTTAAGATTAAAATGATAGTTTGTGTGACCTGGAGAAAATAGCAAGCTATGGCGGAAAGTTTCACAAGCTTACATGGAAGTCTAAAGGCATGCAGCCCTACCCACTTTCTACATGAACGATTTATGCATGCATGCATTTTGCTAGTTGCGATGATCGTAACCCTAAGGTCCCTGTCCCCATGTCAGACCTAGGGTTACGATCATCGCAACTAGCATTTTGCTCACATTATTTCGTGTCTATTTGGTTGGTATATTTAAGCCTAAATTTGCTATAAATGAACACAATTTCAACCAAGAATGTTGCTTATCTATCCCTCCTATGCTTAATGTAAAGTTAAAAGACTAAAAACTGAAATTAAACCACAAAAAAAGGTTTCTCCAAACGAGCCCTCTACGGTCGAATTGATCGAGTAAAAAAAAACCCAAGCCAGGTCAGTCATCGGAGAAATGCCTCCTCCAAAAAACCTACGAAAAAAACGTGAAATATTTACCCCAACTCTTTGAATTTCTTCCCAGGAACTCCCTCCTTTCCGAGTTCCACAGAAACAGGCGGAATGCTGTCCAATTATTGCGGACATTTTCCAGAAATGTTGGTTTGTGATCTTCGCCCATGATTGAAGTTGGTACCGCGTTAGCTATCCAGAGACCGAGGAAAAAAAGAAATTGAGCGATGGAAGAATTTCACCGGTAAAAAAAAGAGACCGCACATCGCATTAGCATACCAAACAGTCGGGCGCCCTTTAAACATTTCCATTTTCGTCCGATTTAATTACACGCTTATGATAATTACACGCGTTTGGGTACAAGACTGTATTTTACGGCATGCCTTGCTGGTACCCCGTAACGCTTGTTACCAGCGAGTGAACCGCGCGGTGTAAAGTACCCGGATGTAGAGTTTGCCGCCTGGCACGATGGTGATGATAGAGGGCGATATTCAAAGTTTACTACAGACAAGTTGGATAATTGATGATCATTATTATAATATTATTATTATCCAACAATTGGCTCGAGGTTGCCATGGGCAGCCACATGTTGAAATCATTTCGTCTTATCTACAGACGGCGCGACCAAATTCAACATCTGAAGAAAAACTTTTCATAGCTGTACAAAATACACACAATCAGCGCTTATGTTGTTTCCATTACATTCAGCAATATCCTTTCAATGTTTCTGAAACGTGTACAAATTGTGGTTATTGTTTATGCCCGGCTTTGATGGCTTGCCATCGGTATAAAGACCTTTCTTTTGCAACAACGTCACAGCCTGAATTTGTGCCAAACAATATGGCGGAAACTATGGAGAGCCATCAAAGCCGAGAATAAAAATAACCACAATTTGAACACAACGTTTCATAAACATTATATTGAAATATATTGCTGAATGTAATAGAAACAACACAAGCAATGACGGTATGTATTTTCTACAGCTATGGAAACTTTCAGTTGTTAATGTTGAATTTGGTCACGCCGTCTTTCGTGAACTTATGTAAAGATTTGCAACATTTTTGGCCGCCCATGCCAACCAGCAGCGAATGTTAGTAAACAAAAGACAAGTCTATTGATTCAATATTTTTAGGTTGAGTTGTAGAAAATGGGAGACTTGCTCACAATTGCGTGCGCGTGCGCTGTTGACTTGAAGACAGGTATCTCCAAAGTCTCCCATTGTGCGTGTGCACAGTTTATTTTGGGTTTATGGACGAGAAACATTGGCATGCACATGCCGTCTTCAGATCAGGGGGAGATTCTCTAGCTAGGTCGTAGTTCATAATACGTTTGTGCACAAATATAATTTATACATACATGTAGAAATACAAAAAAGAAATTCGGGGGAGGGTATATCCCCACACCCACCTCATCCCAATTATCTACGCCCCTGACGTGGAACTTCAGTTTTATTCTTCTAGTTTTTTTTTTTAAGGAAAGTTTGTTTTTTAAATAGTTTCCCCGCCATCCAGTAAAAGTTTAAAACTAAATTCTTCTATGGACATAATATATCGCCCCGGAGTTCAGTGCAAGGATCATGATTGATGTAATACCATGGACACCAGTATATCACCAGTGTGCATTTTAGTATGTTTTACAGCAGTGAAACCGTTATCTTGTTTGCACTGCTATGCACACATACCAAAAATGAACCGTGTGTATTTCCTGAACTGGGTGCATATAGAAACCAACTTCCTTCCTTGAAACAACTGAACGTAGAGCTCAACTTAAAGGGACAATTTCACCAATTCTTCTTTCCCCTAGTTGCCTTTAAAAAAAAAACCAGAGCAAAACCGACGAATTAACTACTGTTTTACTATAGAATTATGTCATGAAAATTTTTAATTGGCTAGAGTAGCTTTTACTATTTTAGTGGCACTGAAGAGAGAAAAAACAAACAGAACAAAACAGATTATTAAAATCAGATCATTCGGTCATAAAAAAGAGTGAATCAAAGAATCCCTTTAATATTGTAATGTTTTAAACAGGAAAGAGTGACACCAAATACAATGAACCATGATTATGCAGTATACTAACAGTCAGCTCAGCTAGCGCAGGGGATACAGTGAACTGATTCTAGTCCCTTGGTGCATCAACTCGATCGAGAGCAAACATTTTGTTGCTGCGGAGCTTTTGAATTTCCCCGACTGACTTGACCGTCTATAAAATAATGATCGTAAACGACCAGGCTGCCGGGCCATCCTCTGCACCGGACGGTATGGCCATCCACCCCGGTGACCAGACGGAGGAGCCCGCTGCTGGTAGACTAGCATCTCTCGTTCAACGAGGCAGGAAAATGGCCGCAGATTTAGTTATTGAATGGCACAAGTTTCGCAAGTTCATGTGGAATTCGGACAAAAGGGAGGTGATGGGAAGGAATAGAAAGAGTTGGGGTAAGTTTATAATGATTTCAATAATTTGACCTTTCTCGATGTTCGCGGTCAATTTGTTTCTGGCCCCATTATGAATATTAATAATAGACTATAATGGTTTGTGTGTAATAAAAAAGAAAATGCTAAGTGTAATATTCGGGAGCAATTTCTATGGTATAACTTGGTATTTTGTTGACATAAAAACTTAACGTTTTACCATTATGTCTACTATCAATTTCTGAGCTATTCAAAATATTGGAAATTTGTTTCCATTTTAGCAAGCTGTTTCTCAAAGAACAAGATCTTTCCCTACATTTTGAGAAAAGAAATCTTGAAGTCATTATTTTGATTGGTCGACGAGAGTAATGTTTGAGAAAGGACAAAACATTATGCCCGTAGGTATAGTACAATTAACACGTGCCCACTGTGATGGGCGTGGCCGGGTTGTGTGAGAGAACGGATGTCAGATCATAGAGCTATACAAATAGAATTTGTCTGTAGCCCTATGATCAGAATCAGAATTGTACAAACGAAACCTGGTAATTTTCCATTCACGCAACAGGAAATTGAACAAAGAACCACAGTATATATTCCTGACTCGTGTATGATTTCAAAAAGTGTGCAATAACGGCTGGTCAAGAATCAGGAAATGTTGAAATAACCTTGAATATAATGAAGGCCTTTTTACATGATGAAAAAAGGCTTGCGAAATCTTACGAACGTGTCATCGTGTGAAAGGTAACCAATATTTGAGAGTGACCGACGTCACTGGTGAATCCTTGAGAAATTTCTCAAGCATGAGGAAAAACCTCGCAAGCCTTGCGATCGAGTTTTTCTTTAGCATTGTAAAAAGGCCTTATCTAGAAGTAAAACGGGCCGAATTGCCTATTGTTGCTTAGCAGTAAAGACTGTCGCTTAGCAAGATTTATTAGCACGAAGCTGTCGAGAAGCAACAGTTGGAAGACATTTTTGATAAAATGCCTTCCAACTAATTTATAGTTATTGATCTGTATTAAAGATACTTTGCTTAAATTTGTATCATGTTAATCATTTTTCTCAGCGCAAATTGGACTGTTTTACCTGGTTTACTACCTCTTCCTGGCTGGATTTTGGGCGGCAATGTTTGCTATATTCTATCAAACGGTATCCACAGGCCGGCCAACGTACAACTCACTCGTTACTCCGCCGGGTAAGATTGACATTCTTTCATTTCATTTATCGGTTATAAACGTTTACTATTCCTCTTAAAATCAATAAAACAATATTGTACAGTAATTCGAACACACTTTTTTTATTGAATGGCGCCCTCTTTTGATTAAAAAAGCAAATGATGTGGTGTTTCAACCATCTAGCTCATGGGCACGTGGCGCGCGATTTATTTCTAAAAGGAACACAGAGTTATAAAAAATATTCGGCATGGACAACATCTCTCGGATATCCCCACCGGTCTTTTCCTCATGATTAGCTTTCCGGCTTCCCAGATTTCAATAAAAGATGATTTGGCAGTGTACGAAATAATGGCACCACCACATTGTCTATTTTAATCAAAAGAGGGCGCCACTCAAAAACTTGTGTTGGGATAATTGTTAGAGGAAGCGAGGAATAAAAACGTCAGCTTGTATAAGATCGAGACATGGCTATATCAAGACATACGAATAGAACATTAGAAGAAGAAATAATTCAACAAAGAACGTTGAGGCAACAAGTTCAGTACAAACTCAGAGTATTATCAGCACGGGTAAACACTGCCCTCTGTTGTTAACTGAACGCCATGGTTGGTCGCTCAGTGAATTACTAATACCATTATTTTATGCAAATGAGGCTTGCCCTTCACCGACGTGGATGAGCACTGTATACTCAGTGCTTGTGAGAGCACGTGAAAAAAATCACATGCTGGCTCAGGTGGGATTCGAACCCACGACCTCCTGCTTACATTTAATATGACCATTATTTGAGTTTCTCGTTACAGACTTGACAGTGTCTTATTATGGCATAGGCCTACCCCACTTTGAAATAATTATCACATTGCTATCCGGTACAATAGATCCACATCAAAAATAGAGTCACAATGAACATTCGTGTTGAAATATATAGAGCAATCAATTTGTTTGATTGTTAGTTTAAACATTAAATAAACTGGCAGTTTGACTTTATCTGTTAATTTTACCCTTTCATACCCTTTGTTTCCTTAATATTTCTACATAGGATTGAGCGTCGTTCCCTACCCAGATGGACAACGCATTGAGTATGGAAGGAACAGTACAGACGTGGATAGAATGAGATATGAAGAAGAAATTATCAGAAGAGTGTTCAATGGTAAAAACAAAAGCCAATCCAGACAAAGACTATTTTCTTGCATCACTTGCACACTTTGAATAACAAAAGTAATATATTTTCTTGGTGATTTCTTTGTTTAGTAAAGTACTGCATGTTCATGTAGTACAACAATGAGACACAGTTCCTTTTGTCATGGAATGTAATAATGGAAATCAATCATGACGAAGTTTGTACTCCATTAAAAATACATGCAATTATAAACACGTTAACTATAATTATGAAGAACTTTATGAATGAGTGTTTGTTTTTAAAGACCAATGACGGGTAAAGATCACAGAATAGCAATCACACCTTGTCTGATCAAACATGCACATGGCATGATAAACCTGTGAAAATATAAGCTCAATCGGACATCTGAGTCACGAGAAAATAGCGAAAACCCGACTCAGTTTTTGTCTCATAAAACATAAAGAATGGTTTTGATCTCAAAACTGTCTTTGTTTGACTAATTTCTGGATAAACACACCATTTGAGGTTGAAATATTTTAACAGTATGTTTCTACCACCACCATCTTCATACCCTGGAAATTATACGTAAATCTGTGAACATTTATGTTTTTGTGTCTTACCGAAGTCCGATACTACCTTTAAGACAGAAATTTCATGGTTAGCAAACTGTTGTGGTGTCTTTTTCCCCCTTACCCAAGTTCTTGATATGGACCAATCAACGCACGAGGATTGTCCAGATATACCGAATGTTCCCATAGCTGACCCGCCCCAACAGCGGTTCTGTCGGTATGACCCAGCTTTGCTTGGACCGTGTGCTCCCGATCTCGTGGGAAACTTCACCGGGGGATACGACTCGCGACAACCGTGTCTGTATTTGGGACTGAACAGGGTGAGAAACTCGGTGCCCCCTTTAAAAAAAAACCCAAAAAACAAAAAAAACCAAAGAATGTTTTCGGCTTGTTGTGGTCTATTTCGCATAAATTTAGAGGAATGTCTGGATGGAGGCTTTGGCAACGATTTATATGAGGTTGGTAAAACTTAGCCAAAACTTCAGCCAAAACAAAAACCAAACAGACCTTGAAATTGAAAACTGAACAAAGAAACATTGACTAGAGCAGGGTTCGAACCAGCGACCACCGGTATAACGGAGGAAATTGACTGGAGCGGGATTCGAACTGCAGCGACCTCCGGAATACCGGAGGTACGGTATCCATGAAGTCACTGGTTCGAATCCCGCTCCAGTCAATTCCTCCGTTTATTCCGGAGGTCGCTGGTTCGGAATCCTGCTGCAGTCAATTTTTCTCTGTTCGCTTTTCAATGTCTTCAAATTAACCCAGTCAGTTTCCCTTGTGGTTATTTTGATGAGACCTTGAAATCTTTTTAGAGTTAGAATCATTAAAAGGCTGCCTGGGACATGCTCAATTTGAATAAACTTAAATCTACTGAACGAGTTTCATTGCTGTGCTCTGTGAGGGGCGTCTCTGGGAGGGGGGGGGGGGGGGGGTTTGCAACTCAGATCTAAACATGGACCTTTTTAAAGTTTGTTATTAAAAATTCTTTGATTTTTGTTACCCTTTTTTCGTCAGGTTTGGGGCTGGTTTCCTGAGGAATATGATGAAAGTGAGTTGGAGGCGATTTTGGCTGAAGCGAATCTGGATCCGGCTAGCGCCAATTACACGACCGAACGTATTCTCTTCACGTGTGACGTGGTATGTATGTAATTTGTTCTCCATTGCTGTTCTATTCAAGTTGTCTCAGTACTTTGTGTGTGTATACTGTATTGTGTTCAGAACATTGGACCAGATATGGCGAAATATGAACTGGTATAGACAATAGCTGCATATAATTATGCACGTATTACTATCAGCCATCTTTGGTCCAACATTATTTGTCCCGAAGCGTCTATACCTATCTGGTTAAGCGACCTCTTTTTTTTTTCTTCAGCCGGTTATAACTAGATACAGTTCGCTGCATGAGGGCGCCCTATATTGAGAAATATTATTTTGTGAATAGTCACGACGCCATCGCATATAATAGCTGAGTCACTTTTAAATTTAGTTTCTTTGTATGGAAGATTTTTTAAAGATGCAATATTTTATAGACTCAATATTTCTTATAAAACATAAAGAATGGTTTTGGTCTTACACCAGATCAAAGCTGTTTTCAGTCTTTATTTTTCAAATTTCTGGAATACACAATTTTAAGCGGAATTTTTTTAACGGTATGTTTCTATCAGCACCATCTTCATAATAACCTGAAAGTTATATGTAAATCTGTGAACATTTCTGTTGAGGTATGTTACCTATCCTGTACTGTACCTTTAAGAAGTCCACCTCTTCTTTTTTCACAGCGCGAGGAGGACAGACAGTACGTAGACTTCGTGAACATCTACCCACCAGAAGGCGTTTCCTTTGGTCACTACCCGTACGTGGTCGGTACTGACCCCGCCCAACAGGCCCGATACATCCGGCCAGTTGTAGCCGCTCAGATTGGCATCAATACGAACGATGTAGACGTGCGGATGGAGTGCAGAGCGAGGGCTGCTAACATACCTGACGTGGCTGAACCAGGGCTGTTTGGTAGCAGAGAGGAACCGTCTAGATTGAAAGTCAGAATCATGGTTCGATCACCTGTCTAAACTGCAATTTTACTATAGTGAAAGGGCATGTACAACGTTGGGAAAAGGTGACAGAACAGCACTAACACTTTGCCTAATCCAGAATGTACATGAAATAATAAGCCTGTGAAAATTGAGCTCAATCGGACATCTGAGTCCCGAGAAAATAGCAAAACCTGACTCGATTTTTCTTATAAAACACTCAGGATTTTTGATCTTGCCAAGGTCAAAAATGTTTTTGGTGTTTGGATAAATACACAATTTCAGGCGGAAAATACTTTAACAGTATGTTTCTATCGGTACCATCTTTATATCTGAAAGGTATACGTAAATCTGTGAACATTTCTCTTTTTGTTTGTTACCAATGTTGTATACGCCCTTTAATTAATCAACCGCTGACATTTTTAATCTACGATCAGCATTTTGTATGATCTATTATCAATTTTATATATTTTCAATTTTTCTTGGAGTTAGGAGGGCCTGATGACGCGTTTCGATCATAGCAGGATCTTTATCGAAGTCTAAATACCTTTTACAGGTCATTAGTTTGGCTGATGTACAGTTTGTAGCCTGTTTATTACTTGTACTGATGTAATCATCCATTTTGAATTATTAGAGAAGAAGGCTTACTTTTCGAAGTAAAAAAGTAGTAGCACATGTTGCATAATTAGTATTATACAAACCTCAAAGAAGTACTGCACTACAATAAGACAAAGTCTTAAAAACAAAGGTACTAAATTGTGTAAAAAGTGGAATGTGCAAGAGAACTAATTCTTTCATGAGTTATACAAACTTAAAGTAAATTTGAACAAAAAAAGAAAGATAGAACGAAAAGAGGGAGAAATCACCCCATAGCAACAAGATGACGTCACTGACCGACCTCATTACTAAGAAGAGGGCGTTGTCACTTGGTCATAATCCCCATTAATACACGTATTAATTTACGTCTTCCTCAGACACTGATTTCACCAATGGAATGTTTATATTCTATCGATATCACGCGGTCTCGTAGGACGCACCGTGCACAGCGCGACGGGGAGACCGTAAATTGCACCAGAATGACGGCTCTCGTTTCCACTGTTTGCCGCTGGGGGAAAGCCGTCTCCCGGAATGTCAGATTTTCAGTTGTGGAATCTGTTATTTCTAAGGCAGACGGAGGTGAATAACCAGGGCCATCTGCTTGGAAAATTATCGCAATTTGAAGATTCCTCTTAAATGCCCAATTAACAGCTCGAATATTCTGGAAGGAACGTCGAGATATAACACCTGGGTATATTGGGGGATGAAACCGCCGATCATAATTCTTAAAAAAAATCACTTGCTTGCTCTGTTTACCCTAAATTAAATCGTTTTTCTCTCTGAATGCAAAACACTTCTCCCCCAAGATAATACCGAAGCAGTCAGGATTAATAGCGCCTATAATTTTACCGTATGGCCGGATCCCGGATGTAATTTGTCATTATTTTTCATTTTTCTTCCTCATTAGAACTCATTCAGACAGAATAAAATACAGTCATTGATATCATGTGCGGGTAGTGTCTAATTATTCTCAAGGTTTTTCCTTGAAGCCTGGTGCACGGTATTAAATAAATAATAGTTTTTCTGCATGTTCACTAACGAGCTCCATGTAAAGAACACGTGTAAGCATGAAAATTTACAAGGAGCGACTGGATTGATTTAAAGGTACTATCATACTTTGGCATACCGAAGCAGAAATCTTCACAGATTTACCTAAAACTAACTGGGTATGAAGATGGTGATGATAGAAACAGCGTTAAAATTTGTCTGCCTAAAATGCTGTATTTATCCAGAAAAAGAGTAAAACCAATTGACCAAAAACAATTTTGATCTTGATAAATTTATGATAAAATATAACCGTGAAAAGATTTTAAAAACACTGTGGGCGTTTTTGCTGTTTTCTCAAAACGTGGGCACCGTATGAGACTGGGAATTTCACAGTTGCTGTATCTTTCTTGATATTTTTGCTTATGAATCTCCATTTCTTGGACAAAAACAAAGTATGATATTACCCTTAAAGGGACTCCATCACCGTGTCCCTACCATGAAGGGGCGGAGTTTATGGGCGGAGATTGTCACATTGCAAACAAATCTTTGTGTGACAACCCTGAACCTAAATTGTTATTTTCTTTTCTGAACAGTTCCAAAATATATAGATCATCATTTTCGTTGGCATTTTTGAACTTCAATTACCCAGCAATAGCTGGAGTCGATTTCACGAAGTCCTACGATCGATCGTAACCAATCGTATCTTACCCATCGTAGTCCTACGATTGATAGTAAGTTACGATGAGTTTGGTGAAATCTGCATGTTTACATCAAACAAATTATACAAAGATTGGATTGATGAAAAATGTGGAGTTAATTTGTCTATTAACAAGGATAGTTTTGCTTTGGCCTAATCTGATTTCTGAGTCAAGAATAAGTCTCTGGTTACGCCAGGGTTTGAACCTGAACATCCTCGAGGGAATTCACCGTTTATATTTAAAGTCAAAGTGTCCGATATTAATTTGTGGCGGTCACAGGAGTCCGATTGTTGGGAGGATGAGACGTCTCAGGAGGGCTAGCCTCTTGAACCTCCAGGCTAAATGTCCATCCATCATCGACAGAGCATCTTGCGATCTTGTCATTCCATGATGTCATCTATGGGCCCGTCATCGCAGCGGTGTGAGGAGGATGACATGACAGGGTCTACCGTACCGGTGGGGAGGTGAAAGATGACTGAGGGTGGACAATGGGAGAAGGTGATGTGACCTGGATTTGATGAGGGTGAATCAAGGATTGTGAAAAGGAGGCAGCTGTTTCAGAAAGATGAAGTGTAGCTGTCAATGGAGGGTCGTCTCGGCTACCGTGAACTCACATTCTGTTATCTTTAACGGAGGACGAGGAGCAATTTGTGTAAAATTGCTGACAGCAAACAGCTTTTGCTTAGTAGAAATACAGGTTACCAGCCAGAATGGCATACCATGGATACTGCTGGTGCCTGGTATCCATCACGAGTCTCGTCATCACTACAGGAGTTGCCGTCAGCAAACAGCTTTTGCTTAGTAGAAATACAGGTTACCAGCTAGAATGGCATACAATGGATACTGCTGGTGCCTGGTATCCATCAAGAGTTATGTAATTTGCTAAGACCCGGGTCGATGCACTCGCAGTCAGTCACTCTGCAAGAGCATAGCTTCAAGATGTCATTGATGAGAATAAGTTATAACAAACTGGAGCTGTCAGATTGATGTCTTAATAGAAGATGGCCTACACATTCCACATGATTCTGCTACAGTTTAATACCAAGGATTCTTAGAAGTTGCGAGGGCAATCTCTTTACGACCAGAGAACTTAAGAGGAAGCGTACAGGATTTGCAAGGCCTCCAAACATTTTTTATTGAGTTTGAGACAGAACATTTACTCAACAGTTCATAAACAGTGCAAACAGCCACCATGGGAAATCTTGGTTCATCAGATGCTGGGGTTTTCAAGGAAATTTAGTGTCTTTTAAAAAGATCGTTCGTCCGAACGATGTTTTTAGCATATCGAAAGCGTGGTGTAACCGTGAAGGATTCGGAGGGGGGCAAGATTATTTCGGCCGTAAAAAATCTTCACACGCTTAAGCAATGGTCAATGCACAAACCTATGCACGAAGCAGGGAACTTGACCAAATGTCACTGACTATAGCCAACGACTATTCCTGTCACGCTTATAGGCAATCCCGTAGAGTTAGCATGGGCCAACATGAGTTGAGACATGAAATGGTCGTTGATTATGTTTGGCATAGTCAGTAACATTCGGTCAAGTTCCCAGCCTTCGTGCATGGGTTTCTGCATGGGACCATTGCTAAAGCCCGTGGGGATTTATTTTTCAGTGTACAAGGGTGCAGACCATTTAATAATTTCCCAAAGGCTCCCACGCAAAATGGCCAATTAAAACAAATATTCATAGGATGTACTATATCTAAATTCCCCCCCCCCAAAAAAAATCTAAATTTTGGGCCTGGTCTTGGGTACCCCATGAGCTAGCTTCGGAGGACAGAAGGACGTTAGTTAGCATAGCAGTCTAATTCCTTTCCTATCACAAATCAAGCCATCAATCGGTACACCGTGATGTTTATCAGTAGTATATTTATGCAGACGAGGAATCAACACAAACCCATTATAACGCCATTTTCATAGCAAACAATTATTTCGCCAGGCGCACATTGCGGAAACACGGATTCGGCCGGCCCTCACTAATTAGAAGACCAAGTAATTAGCGTAATTAATCAAGCACGTTGATTAAACAAACACACAATGGTGCTGGTAATGGGTAATGAGCTACTGTCTGATTACTCATCTTGTCGTTGCCTGGAATTCATTATTATTTTCACCATGGTGATGTTTTAGCTCGCTCTCCATTTTGAAATGCTCCTGCTTAATTCATTATGACAATCAATTACTACATGGGGCTTGTGCACTTTGCAGATTTTGTTGGCAAACATCAACCAAACTCCACTATATATTTGATCATTTCGGGCCAATGCTCTCAGTACTTATTTAATTATTTATCTCACAAATGTCATGATTTTCTTATTGTGACAGGCGTAGACATGCAGGGGCCAATTTCATGGAACTGCTTAGCACAGAAAATTGCTTAGCCCAATAAAACAAATCAGCATCACAAATTTTTGATATTCATGGTCAGCGGCCAATAGCCAAAGAACAATCACAAATGCATGATAACACAAGACATGGTCATTTGGTTGCTAATCCTGTTTTTACTGAGACAGAAATTTCATGCTTAGCGAATTTGTGTGCTAAGCAGCTCTATGACATTGGCCCATGGTCAATCCTCTTGTACTTCATATTCTCACATTTTTTCGTAATTTCCTTTTTGTGACTGAACAGTGGCATAGACGGGGTTGGGGGCGGGGGGTGGGGGTGATCCTGTAGCTGGGTCGTTCTTCCATAATATACTTATGCACATCATACTGTATATCATACGCCCCTATGACTGAAACATTAGGCCAAATCGAGTTCTACAAGGAATTGTATGGCAGCATTTTTGATTTTGTAAGGAAATGTTTTTTTTTTTATCTAGACGATTTTTTTAAATTATTGTCTGATTAAGACAAATATTTGTAGTGGCAATTATATCAATCTTAAAGTTTCGTGAATTTCAGCCCATGTATAGAAGTATAATTACGTATATGAGACAAATTTCCAATCCCATTATATGCACTTTGACAACATGAAAGACATATACCATTGAGTAAGCCTTCATGCAATTATCACAACAATAGGCTGAAAATGTTAATTTATGCACCAAAACCGACTGATTTCCCCCGTGGCGCCAATTTGTACTCGACCTAAATTGATTGCACATCGGACTGACAATATACAATCACCATTATGATGCCCATATAGAAAAGCCCACATATACCTCGTCACGATTAACCATTCCCGTACGTGCAATTAACATTTACCGTTTCATTTCATGTGATATACATGTTGACTGATTGTCATGGAAATGAAAGATGATTTGTGGTAATTTCTTTGAGAATAATAATAAGGCAAAGAGCATGTACTCGTTAATCAGAAATGTAGACTTCATGCATGTTCGTCATTCAACCTTCAATATTTCCTTCTTTTCGATGGTTTATCATCGCCTGGTCTTCTTGCAGATTAAAGGTAGTATCATACTTTGTTTTTTTGTCAAAGAAATACAGATTCATGGGCACAAATATCAAGGGAGATACAGTAACAGTCATCTGTGCAAATTACAGTCCCATACGGTGCCCACTTTTTGAGAAAACAGAGAAAAACTGCCAATGTATTTTTAAAATCTTGTCTCTTTTATTTCTGTTCTTCAAAAGATCGAACATTATTTTGGTCATTGGTTTTATTCTTTTCAAGCAGGAAAATGGTAATGGTATGTTTCTACCATCACCATCTTAATACCCTGTAAGTTATAGGTAAATCTGTGAAGATTTCTGTTTCAGTGTGCTACCAAAGTATGATACTACCTTTAAGTGTTGAATTATACATGTGTTGGCGCTCATCACAACCCGACCATACGTACACATTTTGACAATCCAATTATAACTATACAGCTGTACTTCCGTTATCAAGATTATGAAAAACCCAACAGTTAGACAGGAAACCATGAAGACATTATAACGACAATAAATGACAATACTATGTCATTGAAAAGTGAACAAAGAAAAATTGACTGGAGCGGGATTCGAACAAGCGACATCCGGAATGCCTTACAGGCGCTCTTATATACCAACTGAGATATCTAGCCCTAATAGGCGGTATCCCTAATAGTCAATTATTATCTTTGTTCGTTTTTATATGATATTAAAATATGAAAGAATTATACTCCATTAAAAATTGCACTCGCAATTATCGCATGCAGCTCTGCGTCTCGTTTGCTAGATTATAATAAGCACGTTGTAGACTTTACAAGAAAATACCACTTGAAAATAATATCATGCTTTGGCTTTTGTCAAAGTAATACAGATTCATGGGCAAAAATATCAAGGAAGATACATACAGTAAAAGTCATCTGTGAAATTTCCAGTACCATACGGTGCCCTCGTTTTGAGAAAAAAGCAAAAGCGCCCACAGTATTTCTTTAATCTTGTCACCGTTATTTTTTATCTTAAAAAAAAAAATCAAAATTGTTTTTGGTCATTGGGTTTACTCTTTTCTGGATAAATACACCATTTCAGGCAGAAAGATCTTAACGGTATTTTTCTACCATCACCATCTTCATACCCTGTAATTATAGGTAAATCTGTCAAGATTTCTGTTTCGGTATGCTACCAAAGTATGATAGTACCTTTAAAGGAGTTTGTAAGGACTTGAGTGACCCGAAAGACGATCCATGTAGCAGAAAGAGCAACGATTCATCCGGTGACATTCAAAAATGTCAAATGTTACAAATCTAGAATACATTGTAGAACATCTGGCTGATTGCCTATACGTATATAAGCAAAGGTACAATATTGATTAGAAATATTCCACGGCATCGGATGCTTAGTTATTTGCCTTCGACATTAACCACTCATATACCGAAGTCTTCTGGCTGTGCTCAAGAATTTCCCTGAGTTTGTAAGAGCAAAGATACATTTGGTTGAAGGTTGGAAAAAAATTGCAGCGTCAGTTAAAGGTAGTATCATACTTTGATAAGAAACCCAAACAGAAATGTTCACAGATTTACGTATAACTTACAGGGTATGAAGGTGGTGCTGGTAGAAACATACCGTTAAAATAGTTCCGCCTGAAATGGTGTTTTTATCCAGATATTCGTAAAACTATACGACCGACAAACTTTTTGATCTTTAAAACATCAAAAATAAAAGAGAAAAGACTTAAAAAATACTGTTGCTGTTTTTCACTGTTTTCTCAAAAAGTGGGCACCGTATGCGACTGAAATTTTCACAGATTAGTGTTTAATACTGTATCTTTCTTGATATTTATGCCCATGAATCTGTAATTCTTTGAAAAAAAACCAAAGTATGATATTACCTTTAACACGGAATCAGAGATGACTTTAACAGCTTTGTAATCGTACATTGATGAATTATTACATTAAGTGAATGAAGCTAACAATATAATTTGAAAATGCTCGGAGTTAGGAGGGCCTGACGCCTTTCAATCCTAGCAGGATCTTTTCGAAAGCTAAATGACCGTCATTTTATAAAGCATTTTATAAATTTTAAGTCATTATTTTGGCTAATGAGCAGTTTATTACTTGTATACAGGAATATAATTTTAACACATTATACAGTATTTTAAAACTCGAGCAAATCACAGATGGTGCGTCTTTAAACCTTTATCTAGTTCCTGTACTAGGTCACTTGAAATTGAAATACCGTCCACACGAACTATGGAGTATAGACCCCTTTTAACTCACAGCTTTTTATAATGTCAACCGTTTCCTCCCGATGGAAACGGAACAGCCCCCAGTGACCCGTATTCCATTTTTAAGTTGATGAGGGAAGCGGTATGTAATTCGTGATGACTGACTGTTGCTCATGAACCAATGTACTCCGTGCAGGGAGGGGGAACTGGGCAATTAGACTCTTTTCCAGTCACGATGTGAGTTGTGATCTTGGATTGAGTTTAAGTATTTGACTTTGTATAGGGCTGGCCTGCAGATAGGGGCCTAGTAGGCCCTTGTTGTCAACTATAGACACGGCAAAACGTCGTAACATTAAATTTTGATGTTTTTTGTCACCCATGAATTTTCTTCATTATAAATCTTACGACGTCCATAATTGCAATTGTTTTACCATTAATAAATACGTCATTACACATGCCTCTGAAAACTATCAAATTCGATAAGAGACTTCGTTGAAAACTGGAAATGAATTCAATTTCATTAAATCTGAACATTAAAAAGACTTTTTCTAAAGTAAACATTGCGGCGAATTCACTATAACGACTTGAAGCAAGACTGCTAATGGTTGCTCATGCTGCGCATAGTGCGCATGACATGGGATGAGCCCACCAGGTGACAACACAGTTACCACAGATCGTCTGCTTTTAGAGTTGGGCGATGTCATTTGGCGCCAAAACAGATATGCAGATCGGAAAGGTATGATAATAGGCCTACGCACGGAACTCGGCTACTGCGCACGTCCTATACATAACAGAAGGCTTGAAGTGGCATTCGGCTACCAGCATTTTTTTTCGACATTACCATTTTTATTGATTATTCTAGACCATCAGGTATTTATTTCCCGCCTAAATGACAAATTGGCGGTCAAAAATCGGCGTGCAATCAGCTATAGCGGTCCATGCAACAGCGTGTGTGCTTGTGAACGCCTGACCACGGGTGATGCGTTTGAGGCTGTGACACGCGGTGTGCGTTACAAGCCTTCCGGGTGATGCTTCACACAAATGCGTCGGATTGCCGCGGGATTAGACGAACTCGTACGGTAGTCAGGCAGTCGGCTGACAGTCATCAGTTTTCATTTGGATTCTGTGCGGCTCAGGAGGAAGGTATTACTAACTGGGGACCAAGCGTCTTGGTGCTGTGATGATCTATAAAGATGTAAAGACTATGGACTGATTCAAAGCTTGTGGATTTTTGTATACAAACTCCCAGTATATTCTCATCACTACACGGAACGCTGCCAAGAGAATATCCAACGAGATTCATCTGCTAGTCAGACTGTTCCTACACACACGCTAAGCGCACACATGCCACGGACTAATGGTGAACACATTACATCACAATTAAACAGCAGTGTACATCTATGCCTTCAGATATAATTTGTCAGGAAGATATACTCTCTTCTCAGAGCTCTTATCCGCTAGTTCGCCCTAGAGGAATTCCATGAGATGGTATGTTCCCTTCATAGAACTCCACTGACGCAATAAGCAGTGTTACAGATGGTGAGTTGCGCATTTAAAACGTCACACGCAGAAAGAAGCGGCATAAGCATACCGACTTTGAGGAGCAGAAACTTTCTTCTAGCTTGATTAGCCAACTTCACATCCTCGACGTCATCTCAACAAAACAACGGTTGGAAGACCACCGTGGACGTTTGTGTATTTGTGTACTTCCGCTATCCTACACAAATTGTGCTGGAGAGGCTGTGAACATCTTGTTATCAAATAATTTTCTGGAGATAAAAGAAGTGAAGAGGCGAATTTCTTTTTGAAGATCAGCGGCTAGTCAATCAGACTGTGAAAACATTTTGGTCTTGCTAATCGAGCGTGTCTCTTGGCTTGTACCGTGGGAGGGAAACATGTAGATGTCAGGGGTCTTTGACGTTCGTTTGAGGGTGGATCGAAGCTAGATCTTGAAGACGATTTTAATATACTAGCCGAGACAGTTTAGTAGAGCTAGCTGGAAGATGGCGAGAGGAAGTCTTCTGATGTTTCTGCTGTTGTTTCTGCTTGTTGATGTGGCTGTTCAGGATGGGGTTACGTCTACACAGGTATGTACACACTAAACTAGGACTTGGACTAAACTATTTTGTGTGACGGGGTTGGGTTGGGTTGGAGGGGGAGGGTAGGCTACGTGTTTGTCTAACCTTACGTTACCTGTTACATAAACGGGAATGTGGCCCAAACCTGGGTCTTCTTCTCGAGTCACTACGCTTAATAACGTAGAATGCCATGATGGTGATACCGGTAGGTGTCATGATGGTGATAATTGACTTGATGGTGATACCAAAGAAGATCAAAAAGGTGATACTGCTTAATGCCGTGATGGTGAAACATGTGAAAAATACTGGTGATGGTAGGCCTAATGACTGTCAAGATTTATGGTGATAAGGTCACGATGGTGTTTAGGATGGCAATGGCAGTCTAGGTACGATGAAGATAACCCCTCCCCCATCTTAACATGACCAGGGGCCCATTTCACGTCCCTGCTTAGCACAACAAATTTGCTAACCACGAAATTTCTGTCTAAATAAAAACAGGACTTTATAACAACCAAAATTCCATGTGTTGTGTATCACTTGTGATTGTTCTTTGGCTGCTGTTCGCTGAGTTTTTAATGGTGTTCGTTTTATTGGGCAAGCTATTTTTGTGCTTAGCAGCTCCATGATGATAAAAGCATTATTCGTCAAATGGTCGATACCCAATTCATGACGGATCTCACGACTATTTCTGCTCAAAATAGAAATATCATGAAACATATCCATTCTCTTGCAATTGAAGGTTCTGTAGCAATATGAAATATAATATTTCACTGCCTATTACTGGAGAGACTATATAGCATTACACAGTAAGCACCCATCATGTCAAAAAGAAAATGACAAGTGTATACTTAGGCTTCCAACCTTTGTACTGTATAATGTACGATTACAAGTCAACTCGCCCCCTAGCCGACTCGCCCCTTACCGACTCGCCCCTTACCGACTCGCCCCTTACCAACTCGCCTCCTAGCCGACTCGCCCCCTGGCTGACTCGCCCCCTGACCGACTCGCCCCCTGGCCAACTCGCCCCCTAATTTATACAGAAATGAGATGCAAAATGTGAAGTTATTTATGCATCATAATTAATAACCAAATGCTTCTGACCCTTTTGTAGGGCCTACTACGTGTTTATGTCAAACATTTTATGATTAAGAACGAAAAATGCACAAAGTCCACACACAAACTCCTGCATGGTTCGATTGCAGTTCAAGCAATTTAATATTTCCTTCGCAGAACCAAAAACACCAAAACTTCAAAAACGCAACTTAAAAACAAGAAATACAAGTGAACAACATCAACACTTAAATTAAACCATAGAACAAAACATTGTCATAATAAAAAAGTCTACAAAAAATGTCAACAATAACACTTAAAGTTAAAGCTAGACATTTTAAAACAAAACGATAACAAAATATTCTAAGAATGAACATCGAATAATAAAACAAAAAATTGTTATTTTATCTCAAAGAGTCACAAAAACTCAAAAACATCGTCATAAGGACAAAAACACAAAAGTCGGTTAGGGGGCGAGTCGGTCAGGGGGCGAGTCGGCTAGGGGGCGAGTCGGCCAGGGGGCGAGTCGGCCAGGAGGCGAGTTGGTAAGGGGCGAGTCGGGGAGGGGGCGAGTCGGTCAGGGGGCGAGTCGGTAAGGGGCGAGTCGGCTAGGGGGCGAGTTGACCTGTTTCCCATGTACTGATGTATACACTGTGCAGAAATTACAATAAAAATACCAACGACCAGCAAAATGCTGAGAATGATTAACATAATGTCATATTAACAGCCATTGTGTGAGGCCTGGATAATAATTATTGGCAAATTACTCCCACATTTGTGATTATTATATCTAATAATAGGGACCTTCAAATATTTGTTGTGACAGAGAACAGTCCTTACCCTTTTCCTCCAGTTGATAATGAAACTGTTTTAATAAAAGCGTTGAGGAAGAATAACAAAAAGCGAGTCAGAATAAATATGCAATTTATGTAAATTGAAACGGCCTGCGTGCCACAAGCGTGATATGGTTGGGAGCGTGATTGTCAGTAACATTTAGTGTCAATATGGGTGTTTGATGACAGTTCGTGTCAATGTTCAAGTTACATGTGGGTAGGGTAACACGTATATAAAAGCTGGTCGCTTAAATAGACATGGAGCTATAAAACTCTTATAGCTCGATGCTTTAAGCCAACCGCACACTATACGATCCGACATTCCGACTAGGACCCGACTGGTTTTTGGAAGGATCGCAAAGCATTCTGGGAGTCTTAACCGTGATTTTTCCCAGTCGCAGACCCACTCTGATGGCCACTCTGATGGCCACTCGGCAGGATTCGACTGTCGAATCACGGTTAAGACTCCCCAAATGCTTTGCGATCCTTCCAAAAACCAGTCGGGTCCTAGTCGGATCGTATAGTGTGCGGTGGGCTTTAGACAAACAGGCTATGCAATTATGGGATGTTAACAAGACATTTAATGAGACCTAGAAACTTGGTCCTGATGACCGTGCAATGTTTATCATTCTGAAAGTAACAAACTGAACGCACTATATCTTCTCGTGCATGTATTCAGGATTACATCAAAATAAAGGCAATATCATGCTTTGGTTTTTGTCAATGAAACACAGTTTCTTGAGCAAAAATATCAAGGAAGATACAGTAACAGTCATCTGTGAAATTCCCAGTCCCATACGGTGCCCACTCTTTGTGAAAACAGTGAAAACGCCCACAGTATTTAAAAAATCTTTCACTTTTATTTTTGATCCTTAAAAAAATCAAAATTGTTTTTGGTCAATTGGTTTTACTCTTTCCAGGATAAATACAGCATTTCATGCAGAAAGATTTTAAGGTGTGTTTCTCTACCACCACCACCTTTATACCCTGTAAGCTATAGGTAAATCTGTGAAGATTTCTGTTTCGGTTCCTTACCAAAGTATGATACTACCTTAGTACCTTTAATGGTATATGTATCTACCATCGCCATCTTTATACCCTGTAAGTTATACGTAAATCTGTGAAGATGTCTGTTTCGGTTTGCTACCAAAGTATGATACTACCTTTAACATCGAATTTAACACACCGTGTGAACGCGTTATGTTGCCATAAATTAGACTCTATTTGACCCGGCTACCTTGACCTAGGTCAGGTTTCGTTCTTGATCACTGCCCTGGCCAGGATTAATGAGATGGTATTGAAAGTGGATGATACCTATGGTTCAGAAAAAAACAACTGCATTCTTAAGATGACAGGCGAAATTAAAGTCATGTGGTCGAACCACAGACCAAGCAATATTTTATTTATCGTCCTAGGTCTAAATCCAGAAACTGGACACGCAAAACATCTTTGACCCATAAAATTCTCCCCTGGGCCAATTTCATAGAGCTGCTTTAAGCACAAAATTTGCTTAAGCAAGAAATGTCTTCCTTGATCAAACAGGATTATCAACCAAATTTTCATGTGAGGTTTACTGCTTTTGACTTGTATGCAGCCATTGTTTGCTGAGCATAACATTCACAAGGAGTGCTGGCTGGCATACTGATTTCATTTACCAAGGGGTTTGGTGCTTAAGCAAATTGTGGTGCTTAAGCAACTTTTTGTGCTTAACAGTTTTATGAAATTGACCCCTGGTCAGATTAGATAAATCTACCATCTGGTCTGGCCATTGGACCTTGATAATAATGATTTACAATGCAAGATGAGATGACTTTCAATAGGGAGGCCAAGTTGGCGTAGCTGGGACAGGCCGTGGGTTCCCCAGTTATAGTTTCTTTGATCGTCTCCCGACGTGTCCCACAAAGGTAGATTACTCCTCCATAAATCAGTATGGACAGCTATAAACGGAAGTCCTCGAAGACTGCAATTCGTCCCGATGGTCACAGTTTCTTTGGCCAGCCAGCAGGTGCAAACTCATTGCCGCCGAATCGAGTTTCTTGCTCCCCGGTCGAAGACATAATTATTTTTTGTCGTCTTCTTTTCAAAATTGACTCTTCGTAAAAATGTCTTTGCATTTTAATAGAAATATGTTACTTACTTCTATGCACGTACTATATTTTTCTTGCGGATGACGTGAGTTTCCGGTCCCATACGTCTTGGTAAATTGATTGATCCTGTGTTGTAGTGGCATTCTTCTGGGGCATAAATATATGCACCTGGGGCCAATTTCATAAAGCTGCTTAGCACAAAAATTCGCTTAGCATGACATTTCTGTCTTAGTAAAAACAGGATTAACAACCAAATTTCCGTGCGTTGTGTATCAATCACTTGCTATTGTTCTTTGGCTGTTGTTCGCTGACCATGAATATCAAATGGAATATTCAATCAGTGGTTTGTTTTATTGGGCAAGCTATTTTTGTGCTAAGCAATTTTTGGTCCTAAGCAGCTCTATGAAAGTGTCCCCTGATCATCTACATCTATTCACATGCTTAGGTTTAATGGGATAGAACCATAATTATCATAATTAGTTTAGTGGAATGGTTTTTCTTCTGCACCTATGGTTAAGGTCTTAAGTATCATACCAATTGCGGTATATTATGCCACATTTACTTTGCGAGGTGTTCGTTGCTATTTGCACTTCATGACTAAGTCTTGCAGAAAATGTTTTCAAACCTAGGAACCAAGTTCAAGGGAAATTTTGGAGAAAACGTTGAAAGGAATTCCATTTATAAGTATTACATCGAAATATACATGGGTCCAAATACATAATAATCTTTTAAAAGTTAACAAAGAAGAATTGACTGGAGCGGGATTCGAACCAGCGATCTCCGGAATACCTTACCGGCGCTCTTACCAACTGAGCTACCCAGCCCTATGTTGGTGGTGTCCCATTGTCACGCGTTGCAATATTGTGATTTTATACTAAACCCCGAACTTTTAAATCGTTTTTTTTTGTCTTCACTTTTCTATGGTTTGTCCCAATTTGACGTGGAAATTGACCAAGAAAGCACCAGGGACCCTTTATGGTTATGAACATAAAGCGAAACTCTATCATTTTATTCGAAATCTCTTGCGAGATGTGGTGATTTCCCAGCTTCGTTACCACTAATCACCTACACCAACAATCACCCATCAACAGAAACCCCAGCCGACCCTTCAGCCACCTGCAAATGGCTTGATATTGACAGCATAACAAGGCACAAATTTCCATCAATATAGGTCTCATTTTTATTGGTTACTTGTAAGGTTTTTAGTTGAGAGATGCTCGGTCGCCAATTCAGTTAATTATACTTTCAGTGGTTATTGTCCGTAAATTCGTGTTCAGGATGGATAGTTTATTAGTCCTATGCGCTGATTGACGTCTCGTGTCATTTTGTGTCAGTAGAATTATCACAAGGAACAACAGGAGACTCTTAATTATTATCTTATTGGCCCTTTGATGCTGCAGTATTAATTGACATCGAAGAAATTAACCTGATTCCTTGAAATAAAAACAATAATAATGACAAGATCAGTCATTGCATTCTGGAGTAAAGCTGTTGTTTTTAATATCATTCAATGAAACGTATTTTACGCTTTTTTGGTTTGACTTCCGTTTGATTATTAAGATTATAAATAGTTATATTAAAAACAAGATGGGAACCTGTTAAAAGGTAAAATGTAAAATTTCTGAGAATATGAGACATTCAAGCTTTTTTTTAATGCTCGGTTGAAAATCTAATGTTAGACAGTTACCTTTGATAAACATCCTGGGGCTAATTTCATAGAGCCGCTTAAGCACCAAACTTTGCTTAAGCACCAAGAACCTTGGTATAAATAAAATCAGTAGCGGCCAGCCAAAACTCCTTGTGAATGTTATGCTCAGCAAACAATGGCCGAATACAAGTCAAAAGCAGTAAACATCACATGAACATTTTGGTTGGTAATCATGTTTGATCAAGTAAGACTTTTCATGCTTAACGGCAAATTTTATGCTTAAGCAGCTCTGTGAAATGTGTCCTTGGTATTTGACGGACACCGATATTATTGTGTACTGTTCTGCATTCATTATTACGTACACGCTATTTAGTTGATATGCATACTGCTTGATTATAGCTAATTGTTATTGATCGTTCCGTCCACACGAACTGACCTCACTATAAGCTGCCCATTATTGTACAGATTACATCAAAGTTAGATATTCCATGGAAACCGTCTTATAAATTATAAAGGCTGTTCGTTTACCAGTGAAGTTCTTAGGGTTTACATAAGAGAGGGGCGGGGCCATTGATGGATGAAGAAGGATTTTGTATTGGCCTTGGCCTCACTTTGGGATTTGGGAAAGAGTGAATCATGGGCCTTGGTAATGCAATAGAGCTGGGATCGACAAACGACTATAAACCCGTACAGCCAGACATTTTGTAACGACTTCAATGTTGTGCTTCCTTTGGGGACGATTTCACCAAACTCATCGTAACTGACTATTGTAGGAGTTATGATGCATTGCAGCGGGTTACCCTTCGTAACTCGAGTTACGATCGATCGCAGCGCTTCGTAAATTGACTATTGCACTCAGCCAACCGGACATTTTCTTTTTGTCATTTTGCTTCACGAAGGGAATCTTGCAAACCTTTATTAAATGAAACTGACTCCATACCTTTCATGAAACGCATTCTATTATGTGGTATACCAAAGGTTCAGAATTTGATACATTATCCCTCTGAAATTTCGGAGATTTTCAGGCCAGGGTGTGTGTTCGGGACAATGATGTCACTGTTTTCTTTGTATTTGACATTTTACTATTGCCGAATAATCAATATTGGCGAAGTTGAGAACCATCGAAATGGTATATTAATGTTGCTTTAAACGACTTGACGGTGATACTAACGTAAAGTTCAGACCAAAACAAATACTTGGCGGGAAACAAGTGCAATGCCCGGATGTACAGATGACGTCACGAATAGGCAAAATACTTGGCGGTGCATCCAAGCAATCCTTGATCTGCACCCAAGTATAGAACTAAACATGATGGTGTACTTAACACTCTAATGCGTTCTAGCAGGCCTACATTATAAAGCAGCTTCGCAGCTGTCGACGGTAAACAAAATTATCAATGACAAGAAGATGGGAAGGAATATAATCGGCGGGGGCCAATTCCATGGAGCTGCTAAGCACAAAAAAATGCTTAGCACAATAATGTCTTGTCTCAATAAAATAAACCACCATTACAAATTCAATTTGATATTCATGGTCAGCAAACATCAGCCAAAGAACAATCACAAGTGATGCACAACACATGGGCATTTGGTTGTTAATTCTGTTTTTATGAAGACAGAAATTTGATGGTTAGCAAACTTTTGTGCTAAGCAGGGAAGTGAAATTGGTCCCGGGTATGCTCTGAACTATGTTCTGAAGAATGAGATCATGTTCACACTTTGATAGGGATTGTTTTCACACTGTGGTATGCATATGGGGCGTCTCTGGCTTTTAAGATTAAAGGCATTCGCGTCTAAAGAATTTATGATGACGTTGGTGGCAGCAAACTTGTATCTGCTGCCACCACGAGTCTGATAATGTCCAATGTCTTTTGATTTCAAGGGTCATGTCACACGAGACAATTTTTATTCCGAATAAACCCACTGCACTGCAAGCAGGAGGAATAATTTGTAGCAGGCAAAAGACAATATTTCTCTCAGTGTCTCTACAAATCCTAGAGAAAGTTTATGGAAATAATAAACGGGTGAATAGATTATTTCCTCTTAAAATTTCTTGAATATTACGGTGATATCAAAGTGCAAAAGGGAGCATGCACCATGACCATAACATTAAGGCAATGTTTCACGATGGAGGTTTACAAAACGGATGCTCAGGCTCCAGCTCTGACATCCACATGCTGAAAATAAAGGCTGTGGTTTTTCATTGAAGCTGGAGCTCTGTTTTCCTTTTCAAAGTACAGAATCTACTTCCAAACCGCAGCCAAAAGCCTCTATTTTTGATACCCGTTTTTGCGAATGGATTCACGAAATGGAGCTGTAGCCCGTGCCTCCGTTTCGTAAAACCCCTATGTCGTGGGAAAATGTGACCCGAACTATTTTAAAGTTCGGACGCTTTTGTATTGAAAATTCACGGATCACTAAGTTTTTCCGTCTGTGGGCAGCAGGAAAAGGGCAGTCCACTCGGCGGGTCGTTTGAGTCAAAAATGTGCAAATTGAATGTTGTGGCGATCATCTGGTTTACCCATGTTTAAGATTCCAGGGTTTGGATTAGACACAATCTTGATGAATCCCGGCCGTAACGAGGTACTGGCGGCACCGCATAAGGACTTGCAATGTAGGTCATAAAACACGGACTACGTGATAAAGTCATATTATACACATACGCAATGCATCACCATGAATGACATTAAAAAGTATGAACATCTCCACTCTTAAAGTTGGGACATGATGTCTTGAGGCGATTTCATTCTCATCTATGAAAAAGCGGTCGGTTTAACAATCTCTAGGGTGTTGTATAAATGCCACTACACTCTGTGTATGTTTTTCAACGCGTAGCATCTGTTTGTGGGATGACATACACAGTGAAAAGCCACCCCTTATAACAGTGGCGCCTATCTTTATTTCCCGCCCGATTCCGCCCGCTACGACCTTCTCAACTGATCGTCACGCCATCCCGCCAACAATGAGATGGATGACATTTTTATTTTATCTCCTTGCATTCTTTTTCTTGTTTGAATTCCAGAATCGAATCGTTCGAGTGTCCCAAATGAGTTGTTGTCGGCGGCGATATTTGTTGCCGATGACACACACACGTACACGACCCACGATAAACTCCCCCACCTGCTCTACCGTCAAAATGTTAAATCAACCGACATTTTTGACGTGTGTGGTGGGATGTTGTTGTTACTGTCACTCGTTGACATCTTTTTTTAAGTTGTAAATGCTGCGCTGTCCATTTTTCATACTTGGTGACAATGTTTCAACTTCGGCCGCACCAAAAAGATACTATACGTGTGAATGATAGGGCCTTTATGAAATGAGGCTTGAGGCTAGGCTTTGGATTTATTATGCTGTAGCGCCATTTTGTGTCCTAAATGAAATGAAGGGCTTGAGATACATGACGAAGCTGGGGCCTTTCTTTGGCTTCGTCATGTTGCCCAATCCCTTCGTTTCGTTTTATGGGTCTAAAATGGCGGTATAGCGAAATAAGTTCCAAGCCTAGCCACAAGCCTGGTTTCGTAAAGGCAAATAGATTTATTGTATGCATAACGAACTGCATTTTACGTGGATTGCTGCTTTTTCATAATATTAATGCTATCAGTAAATTGAATGTAATTGATGTAAGCTGTCCTTTTTTGACATGATTAATGTATTTGTACTGAAGGTTTGATATGCATGATACCATATGACGCATGATAGGCCTACACTGCAGAGCAGTTTCCATGAAATACTCGTAAAATCCTGACACACGATATTATCCTATTAATAATCACATCGCCAGATGTGTTGCGTAGCAAACATTTACATCGACAAACTAATTGTTCATTTCTTTTTTTTACGACTGACCATAAAAACATTTGAAAACAAATTAAATAAGTCAACGATAAAATGATGACAATCAAGACAGATGTTGCTGGTAGGAAAACGACCTGGTTCAATAAAATCTAAATTACGGACTATGTATAATACAACCTTGTGTTTGATGTGACATAATTCACCATTATCATTACCACTGTGTTTACAGTCAGTTTGATAACTTGGTTACCAGGAAACCATTGATAACCATGGTATTGACTTGAGCCATTAAGATGAAGTATTTGACGTCATACCTGTTTGTAGGGTAAACGATGGATGGACTTGGACATGTCTATTCGGACAATCAGCCAATCACAGGGCGAGGTATCACTGGTAACCAATAACTTTTCTTCATTGTTTATTGCGACAAAGTATAACAGGGAACCATTGACAATCATGGGTTGGCTCAGTGGAGCTTTTGATTGGTTATCACTGCGCAAACCTGCTGGTAGTGACCGCCAGCTATTGGTCAATTCATGATTTATGCAAATTACTCATGCTGGTAGGTCTGCAATTATCAAAGTGTTAATTACTTTATTGGACTTTAACTATTATCAAAGTATGTACAATATATAGAATTCAATAATCCCAATGTTAGTAAATTCTTATCAATGTTGTAAGATTGTATCCTGCATTTTCTCACATTCACAATTGTTTTCTCAAGGATATTCTTTTTATTCATTGAAAAGTGAACACAGAAAAAATGGAGCGGGATTGGAACCAGTGACCTTCGGAACACTGCATCACCGAAGCTCTTACCAACTGAGCTATACACAGCCATATTCTTTTACAATGATTGGTGTACATAATTGATATACATAATTATAATATTTAGGCCTAATTTAGGCAAAACGCAAACCACGTATGTGGCCATACTCACTCCGATGTAACGGAATAAAGAAATTATCCTACAATGAAATTGAAATGCCAAATGGCATAGTGATATAAGTATATCTGACTGCAGACATCACGGTTCATTTAAATAATGTCACGCAAGACCCGCCCAGCTGACGTCTGATCACGCTAGCGTGACGGCAGTTGCGTGTTGAAATTGAGCGTGACGCTTGCATTTTGTGAAGTCTTCGCAGCTTGTAGAGGTATTAGTGTTGGGTTCGTTCACACTAGCCAATTAAATGTCCACGTCACTAGTATGAACTTTAGAAAGTCTCGAAACTGAACAGGGGTCGTGACCTGCTTTTTTTGTTTTCGGATTTTTTTCGTTTGGAAACTTTTCTGCCACGTAATGTTTCCCTGCAATGTACCAACCGTAACTTATAAAACTCTTCACACTTTACGCATATCATTTTTGTTTTGTCTCGTGTCACGCCACGCTCTAGTTACGTTTTTAAAACACGTCACGTATTCAATTTACATCGTAATTTTTATTCCCAACTTCTTCCCCTATTTTTTGGTTGTTACTCCTGCGTTTTGCATTTGTGCAATGCCAATAGCTTACACGTTGGTTTACGAAGTACAAGTTGGTATGGGGGTCGGTTTGCGGAAACACCATGTAAGAATCGTTCGTACTTTCACACTTCTTATTTCGTCACACTTCTCGTAAGGTCTCAACGTTTCGACTAGCCTGCTTTAGTCATCATCAGTCGAAACGTTGACCTATTTAGAAGTGCGACGAAATGAAAAGTGCGAAAGTTCGAATGGATATTACATGGTGTTTCGCATACCGATCCACATTGTCACCATGCAAAGCCTCAAATCTTTCTCAAATTATAAAAGTTGTAATCAATCTTCAGTCATATTGATCTAATTCAGAAACATGAATTGGTGTTTATGAGTCCTTGGAATGGTATTCTTCCCATGTGTGTTTCTTTGCTGGTTGTGTTTCCCCGTGTGGTTCAGAACGCAGACCGCGGACACCACCGCAGCTGCAGGCGCATTTGTGCCGTAATTCGCTCGCGTTTCACGGCTACAAATCCACCGACAAGAGCCTCCTGTTCCCAATAACCAAATTTAGCCAAAAAATGCACATCAATTGCTGACAACATTGGTCGTCGTTGATGACCAAAAAATGACGGAATTTGTGAGTCACTATGGAAGAGACACCACATCACATTCTGATGATAATGGAAATGGACTGTGTGTTGAATGTTCAAAGAGAAACAGTTGTAAATTGGTAAATTGCGGTGGCGACAGATTGGAATGATATCGTTATGTCATGTTATTTCTCTCTTTCGAAACAATGTATCCCCGTGCAGGCACTGAAAAGTATATCATTCAAGCACGTTACATTAGGCCCACTGATGACTGATAAAACGAGTGGGTAGAGGCTCACCACGTGTATGACCGAAATACCAAATGAGTCACAACTTTTTAACTGCTTACAAATTCAACCATGATGCCATTTTCGCTACTCTGATAAACCAAGAATGATTGAAACACCATTGCAATGAGGTCAAACCACAGACTGAACAGAATACAGATAGAACGGGCCAATTTCATAAAACTGTTAAGCATACAAATTTGCTAAGCATGACATTTCTGTCTTAATAAAAACAGGGTTATAAACAACAAAATGTCCATGTGTTGTGTATCACTTGTGATTGTTCTTTGGCTGTTGTTCACTGACCACTAATATCAAATGGAATTTTCAATGGTGTTTCTATTTATTGGGCGAGACATTTTTGTGCTAAGCAAATTTTTTTGCTTAACAGTTTATGAAACTCCCAGGCCTACTAGAGCAAACTGAAGATGGGTGTAATATAAGAACGTTTGGAGGTCAGTTCAGTTGTCTAAATGGAAGCTTAGCTCTCCAAAGTACTAGCTTGATATAGCTTTTAGTGACAGTATACCAGCTACCATCGATCGTATGATTGTACCATACACTCTTCATTCCATGGTTTCTGTTTGTGCAGTAAATACAGGAACTGTACGTGATATCACGATAGAGTGGTATTTACCTTGCAGCGGGCGAGGGTAGTAAAGATGGGTAGTTGTTCTGTTTGTTTCCCGCGGCAAACAAGCTTGGAAATGCATTTAACTTGCAAATTTTTCTCTTAACCTTCCCTCGATCGTTTAACATGTATTTAAGTGGGCGCGCCCCACCAGGAGCCAATTTCATAGAGCTGCTTAAGCACAAAATTTGCTTAATCATGAAAAGTCTTCCTTGATCAAACGTACAGGGTTACCAACCAAAATTGCATGTGATGTTTACTGCTTTTTGACCGGCCAAAACTCACAAGCAGTTTTGGCTGGCATACTGGAAAGGTTTTTGGTGCTTAAAAGCAAGTTTTGGTGCTTAAGCAAGTTTTGGTGCTTAAGCAGCTCTATGTCGAAGTTGGCCCCAGCTTATGACCGGTTTGCAAATTATCAAATACTGAGGTTCAAAACATCTGAAAATAACCATGCATTGTATATTATGTCAATACAAATCCTTCATTGGTATTTCATTAAATATTCAACTTTTTGGTCGTACTATACATACCATCTGTGAATGAAATAGTTCATCCGTTGAAATATAATCACATGACCAGAGGCCGATTTCATAGAGCTGCTTAAGCACACAATTTGCGTAAGCATGAAACGTGTTCCATGACTGTTCACTGCTTTTGACTTGTACTCAACCATTGTTTGCAGAGCATAACATTCACAAGGAGTTTTGGCTGGCATACTGATTTCATTTACAAAGGTTTTTGGTGCTTAAGCAAATTTTGGTGCTCGGCTCAGGCTCCCGCTCCATTTCGTGAATCCATTATAAAATAACGGGTATCAAAACAGAGGCTTTTGGCTGCGGTTCGGAAGTAGATTCCCTGGTTTAAAAAGGAAAACAGAGCTTCAGCTTCACAATGAAAAACCACAACTAGCAATATTTTCAGCATAATGGATGACAGAGACGAAGCCGGAGCCTGAGCCGGAGTCTGAGTCTGAGCCGAGGTTTGTGTATCATGTAGCTGAGAATACACGTACATGAGTGCTGGACTGCGTAATAAACAGAACGCGACCTTATACAGAATAATTAAACAGCTGTTGAATCAGAGCAGAAAATTGGATATTTTGTTCGGTATCGATTTCATACACGTCCTAGTATTCCCCAGGCAAAATGCAGCCTTTTGAGTTTTTCCCCAACACCATGCATGGTTGGGTAGCCATTGTATTCAATACAGGCCTAATTCCAATTTCCGTCGAGTGTTGATTAACACAGCAGAGTTTTTCCATTCGCATACACATACATTTATTCACCTCTTTCTCGCTTGCTTGTTGTACTGCTTTTTTACGGTCTGTGATGGAATCAACATAATTATTTTAAAGGTAAAATACGGAATTGGTAACAATATACCCAAACAGAAATGTTCACAGATTTACGTATAACATTCAGGGTATGAAGATGGTGTTGGTAGAAACATTTCGTTAAAATATGTCCGCCTGAAATGGTTTATTTATCTAGAAAAGTGTAAAACAAAGACAGAAAACAGTTTTGATCTCGGGGATCTCGAAATATTTTTAAAGGACATCTGCAAAGAGCGGAGTAGTGAGTACATCAAGTAGAGACTATTGACCCCGTTTTAAAGAAGTAGTATAATGGCGCAATAAAACAAATGCAATTTTAATATTGTCATTATTTCAAGGTTAACGAGGTAAATTTATTTTACAACCCTGAATAATTATGATGACTTTAATTGGCGTTTTACAATCGGCGTTTTACAATCAAATAATAAAATTGCTACCTGTAAACAAATCATGATATTTTTCGGAACCGTTTTAAAAGGTAGTATCATACTTTAGTAGCATACCGAAACAGAAATTTTCACTGATTTACCTATAACTTACACAGGGTATAAAGATGGTAATGGCAGAAACATATGCCGATAAAAACGTTGTGCCTGAAATGCTGTATTTAAACAGAAAAGAGTAAAACCAACTGACCAAAAACAATTTTGATCTTCGGAAGATCGCAAATCCCGTGAAAAGATTTTTAAAATACTGTGGGCGTTTTCACTGTTTCCTCAAAAAGTAGACACCGTATGCGACTGGGAATTTCACAGATGACTGTTCCTGCATCGTTCTTGATATTTATGCCCATGAATCTGAATTTCTTTGACAAAATAACCAGAGTATGAAATTGCCTTTAAATATTTCTGTAAGGACTTCGTATACAAGGAGACTTATCTCACTCTTGGTATGCTCATTAATACATTGCACTGACATGTAAACCGCGTGTCCTGCTGTTTTTCGGCACGTCATTAAAATAATTGGTGAAATCCGCACCAAGATGGCCGGCGATATCAGGGCGATCTATGTCAGTAATCGCCCATCTCACTCACTGGTTAATTGGAAAACCGATCGTGTCATTAAGAGGACTCGGTAGCAGGAGTTGGATCGTTGGTATCCGGTATCCGGTATCCTTAGATGTAGACGTGATAGGAACAGCTGCAGATTTAGGTTCTTTCTCTTTTACTGTTAGCAGAAAGATAATTGCTAACAAGTTGTTCTAAGCCTAGGAAAACAGGAAGGAGTTCCACAGCGGATAATTATTACACCAGGGGTGGATTTCACCAAACGCATCGTAACTTTTTTTCAATCGTAGGACGTATATGATGCATTGAAGCCCTACGTAGGATACGATGGGCTTATCCTTCGTAACTGGAGTTACGATCAATCGTAGTGCTTCGTGAAAAAAACAATCCACGTTATGAAAAATATATGGATTTCACATGAAAATACATTCAAACGCACTTCAATCCTGTGATATATATATTTATTATTTTGATTCGACTTGTTATCATATAAAAAACAACAACAACAACGTTTCAGATACTAAGATTGACATATCTTATTACTAATCTTTCCTCACGAGTCCGGAAATTAAAATGAACAGGAACGGATGAAGCCATGTATTCTCACGTTGTAATTACGGTATTATAGGTGAATGCCACCAGCACAACTAAGAAAAACCAATATTTTTATGGCTTATTAGTTTTGTGGGTTGATAATAACAAACATACCAGCGCATTGTGCTTAATTACATATCTGAATATTAAGCTGTACGCTATTCTATAGAATGAAAACAACGAGGTTTTTATTTTTAGAAGGACAAAATTTATATTTTATAAGACGGAAATGTCGGGACATAATTATGACCGATTTGCTGATAATGGAAATAGCCAATCAGAGTCAGTGACTGTTGATTTTTTGTTGACAGAATTAATTAAGTTTGACACCTGACGTCAATTTTAATGAAAACATAATCTTCGCCTGTCTCCTTACACCATTGTACCATTGATATATTGGCTGCATATTGTATTTACCCGCCTCTCAAGAACTGGGAAACAAAGTAATAAAGTGATATAAATTGTGTCGAATCAATCTAACCGGGTGAAGTGGAGTGACAAGCCATCTTATTTCCCCTAAAAGGCATTGAAGACCTGTTTGACTTGTGCATGGTGAATAGGGCCTACTTTTCCCTCGGCTTAGTTTATTCAAACTCGACTCCATTACCAGCGTGACCTACTTTCTATTCCTTGAAAGGGAACAAATAAAAAATCGCTGGCTTATTGTTTCTAGACCACCGTATAGACTTTTGCCCAGGCTGAAACTGATACGTTTCGTATCATTGCAGCGTTATATTGGCGAGAATCGGGGTATGCAGGCTGGTAGGTAAGGTTAGCTAGATCAGATAACATGTGCTATACGTGGTTGTACGTGTTTTTTCAAACATCTTCATTTCATTTGACCTATATAATGGAGTCCTTGCATGTTTGGTAGTGGATTTCTACTACTGTCCTGTCATCTGTCAAACGTTGCACACATCACTTGTCACGGATATCCAGCAGACTTAAAACCATGTTGACTTATTAAAGGCAATATCGGTGCTGAGTCTTCGGCTTAAGTACGTGCCTTAATTCAACCGGGCTGCGAGGTCCACACACACGGTTATACCGTTACGGTGGACTTCGATAGCACTCAGCATGTAAAGCCCAAAGCTAGGTATAAGCTTTGCACAGCTTTCGCCACTTCGGACTACCACTTAATTTTCTCCATGTCAGAATCTGCCTTTCAAATCGTCTATACCGCTATTTCACCGCCATTTATTTGCTCTTTTGTTGGCTGAAGAAGTCTGTGAAAAATGACCTCTGACAAAATCCATCGCTGGAGCCATTTTAAGAAAGTTATAGCTCCAAGTAGGCCTACGTGAGCTGACAGACGATAATGTGGAGGATATTTAGGCGGGAAGATAGCAAAAATTTTAATGCATTGTTGCCATAACAAAAATTCTTAATTCTAAACCACCGCGAAGAAGCTATATGATATATAGATCCTGACACATATTGTTAACAATTAAACACTTAATATTTTGAAAGAAATGAAGAGTACAATGCATAATCTGCTAGGTCATGTTGCATGCATTTGCGTAGCTTGTCACTTAGCATGCTGAGAGCAGTGGCATAATTAGGGAAAACGGTGCCCGGGGCAAGCGCTAACATTCCGCCCCTAATTCCAACTTCTGATGCCAATGAAAAAAAATCAGACAATTTGAAATTGGAATCTTTCTTTCTTTGTTCAAACTTCATTGGATTAAATTTCCAATAACTTCAACTCTAGACCCGGTGCATCCATCTTGTCACATTCCTTGTATACCCATTGGAAAAGATAAAACCAATTCTGAAAACGAAAACGGGTACCAGACTGTTTTGAATCCAAGCCACGGTTTGATTGCACTGCTTCAAATGTAGGCCGAATGCACCGTGAATATTAAGGTCTATACGGTGTTGGTCAGTAGTGTCAACTACAAGTAAATCCACACACAAAGCATATAAGGCCAGACAAATGACCTTACATTATGTATCTATGATTGAATATAATTAACTATAAGCTTGTTCAACCGTCTGACTTCCATATCAGTTTATTAGATTTTAATAGATCCGTTATATCGATACACGGGCCCCATTATCTGTGCGAAACGTTTGTTGCTGCTAATGCACGTTTTAACCTTTAGATTATATAAAACAGTGAAGAAAATTAATAACTGTGCCTTTTAATATATTTTCATATTTTCACGGTGAATTGAACATGAAAAATCAAATCTGGATGACTGTTTTCGGTTGACTTGTGCCCTACTTCTATATTGAAACGATATACTGTATTATAATGGACATGAAATACCGTGTAAGTCTCCGCCCTGGCCGTCCTATATGACTATACGTGTGAATTCATTCCTACGCTGAATGTTCTGCTCAGTGAAATCGGCCTGGAAAATCCATGAATATAAAATCCCAAGGAATTAAGATTTAATGGACTATGCTAATGTGGCCACCGCGGTTTTTTGCCTGATTCACCGAGTGGTAATAAATGTAAACCCATTGAAGCCTCATAACTAAGTGCATATTTAATGTTGTTTTCCTATTGTCATGGAAACCTGATTACTTAGCGTAAAAGGTATTAAAATGATTAATATTTATAAAAGGCTGCTTCTCTACATGGTTGCAATAGAATTATTTGAATGCATTTCTATGGAGTAATTTATTTTAATGGTCGGCTCCCTGTGTTAGTATGAAGATATATTAATCTTATGACGCATGGGAATTAATGTTAAACATTTTGCAAACGTTTTTGCGAAGACACTTGGTATAAATATTTATTTGAATATAAAAAAATAAAAAATTTAATATTATTTTAATATTTGTGTAAAGAAAAGAAAGTGATCTTTTGTAAAGATCTAGGTCTGTTACGCGATAGTATTATAGAAATAAGTCTAAAACCTGAATTCATAATAATATAATAATAAATAACCGAAGATGGGACCTTAGGGAGACTTCCCCATAGGGTCGTGCACAAAACTTTACTTACCTATTTCTAAACATCCTCCAAACCAATGAACTTGAAATTGACATATGTTCATATTGAGCGCATTCTCTGTTCAGTTAAAATATGGACGGTAAAATTTGTCTTTAAAAGGTAGCTGATACCTTAGGGAGACATTGAAATGTCTCCCTAATTCCCGATGTCTCCCAAAATGTTCACTTTCAGACGCTAATTAACATGTCTCCCTAAAACCCTATTTTGTAAAAATTCTTGAAATAGTGGTAAAATGTACACTTCAAGTATGAAATAAGAATAAAAATAGTGTGATTCTATATTGCAGCACACATTTATATGTATATGCCATTAAAACGCATTCCCTACTTTTAAACGAACAATTGAGTATGATATATAAAAAGATTAAAACAAGACATAAAAGCTTAATTAACCTTTACTTTTTTAGATTTATAATTATCTGTAGAAAAGTCACTTTAATATTCCCAGAAATTCACTTGTACATTATAATTTTGTAAACCCCTTTATGTCGAATTCAGTCCATTAAGCTAATCTACATTGCCATGGTAATTATAATTATGATAAAAGCAGGGACATGTAGCTTTAGTCTGCAGTCTGATGAAGGAGACGTGATACGGAAACGCGACAGCAGATTAAGTCCAAACATCGTGATAGGCTATAGGTCCTATACTTCCATGCAGCTAGCGGGCTAGAGCATGTCATACACGGCCCATGGATGTGGCCATGCATCTTCATCAAAGACGTGGGTACGGTAGTCCTCGTCTCCCTAGCGCTTAATTGATCCATTGTTGATTCAATATACGGTCCCTTGGTGATATCCAGTGTTTTTAATTCCCTAGAAGCAGAGCTTGCGATAGGCCTGGTGGTGTATTTATACCACGTACATTGATCATATAAGCTGATAACCAGGAGCAATTAGGTATGAGGAATAATTGCTCTTAATTCTGGCTGTGATATTCAACAAGATGCCATATTATTCACATGTATTTTATAAGCGAGGTAAAATCAATACCTTCGGGTAATGTGTTTAGAAATAACAGTGAAATAAGTCTCAGTGTTGGTTTATGGCAGACGTATGGCATTTTCCAAATCTTCGGCTCTGGCTATGGCTCTGGCTATGGCTCTGGCTCTGGCTCTGGCTCTGGCTCTGGCTCTGGCTTCGGCTCTGCCATCCAAAGACTGACAGAATATGTTGTGTTTTTTTTTTCGTTGAATATAAAGCTTAATAAAAAAAAAATCGATTCAAAACCTTTATATATCGATTCAAAACCAAAATCCTCTTTTTTGATACCTGTTACTTTGAAATCGATGGACAAAATGGAACCGAAGTTAGAGCCGACGTTTCGGATAGGGTTCTAGATTTTTTATAGGTCGTCATGGTATGACGTCATTATCTATAAATAGAAATGCATTGTGTTGATTACATGTAGTTTTGAATAACGACACAACATCACAACGCTTTGACTTATACAAAAGAAACGGTCTTCACAAAACTCTTTTCCATATTGTGGAAAGGTGTCTATATTAATATCTCAGTGCTTCGAAATTGACAGATGATTGATGCTCGAAATGTAGATGGCCATTCGGGGCATCCGTAGTATGTAAATTGTATTAATGTGGTTTCTACAGCTGCTGAAATCTTTATGGGTGTCATATTCGTGACAAGATTTGCCGATAAGCCGATGAATTATGCCAAGATTTGTAGAAGGCAGTTGATGACAATCTGCAATTTGCATCAAGTAAATGAAAGCATCTGAAGTCATGGGAAAACATTAAGACATTCTATAGCACGGAAGAAAGAATGTGGCTTAAAGTGCAACATTACCCGACAAACTACAAAATGGGGTTTCGATGTCACGTACAGATCAAGTCTCAGCTGTATAGACGTGATTCGTCATCAAGATTAGCGCCTTTTCTTTATCTTTTCCTCTCTATACGTACATCTAGGTTTCAGACTGGAACAAGTTCCCGCTACTTTCTTTCAGTTGTGGCGCGAACTTTTGGCGCGAACTTGGAATTCCATGCCCGGGGAGGAATTTCCCGCCACCCCGTGGTGCTGGTCATCAATAAGGTTATCTCGTCAAACAAACTGGCCATGTGTCTTGGGCTGAGAATTAAAGAGGACTTGCATCTTATTATACCGAATCCAGTCCGAGATCTCAAAGATTATCATGTAATGCTTACTGCTAATTAATTAATACCGTATCTTCCCTTCTTTAGAAAGAAGCTAGCCACCAATTAAGACTCGTTAACGAATTAATTAAATAATCGCTGTCACTATTTGTTCTTAAGCTTTACGACAATCATTAAATACAAAGAGAGCTTCCCCAGCCCGACTAAATGTTTAGTTAATCCTCTAATTACTGAAAATTCCATGAAATCATCATTAATTAAGCACACAAATGCTCTCTTTAAATAGCAGTGGCATGTTGTACCAGAATGTCTATGTGTTCTACATACATTAAAACAATAGTTAAAGGTATAATATAGGATTGGTAACATACCCAAACAGAAATGTTCACAGATTTACGTATAACTTTCAAGATGGTGCTGGTAGAAACATACCGTTAAAATATTTCTGCCTGAAATGGTGCATTTATCCAGAAATTACTAAAACAAAGACCTAAAACAGTTTTGATCTCGGGGTTAGATCAAACCATTTTTCATGTTTTATAAGAAAAAAATGAGGTAGGTTTCTGCTATTTTCTTGTGACTCAGATGTCCGATTGAGCTCAAAGTTTCACAGGTTTATTATTTCATGTACATTTTTGATCAGACAAAGTGCGAGTGCTGGTCTGTGACATTTACCAATCATGTATCAGTGACATTTACCAATCATGTATCAGTGACATTTACCAATCATGTATCAGTGACATTTACCAATCATGTATTCCACCTTTAAGTGAATGGAACTAGGCTTATGCAGTGACCCACAGAGGTGAGCCATCGAGCACTGACTAGGCGAGGCAACCATGAGCTTAAGGCTCAATCGTTTACTAGGAGATGACTCGTGATTTATCTGCTCATCCCCGTCAAATTGAAAGCTAATGGGTTTCGTTAAATAGGCCTTGGCGAGGCCGGCCAGGCAGGCAAGAAACATCTACAGAGATGAAAGAGATTGTAGGACACAATATGTGACCTCAAGATAAAGGTATTCAATTAGCATAATGAAACTAGTAATATCTTCATACTTGATTCTACATTAAAAATCCTTCGTTCCAATTTGTAACATCGCAATAAAATTTGCTTCTGAATTGTGATAAATTACAACAGACAAACAACATGAGAAGATAGTATCTTCATGTAATTTGCAAATGCACATCGTAAAATAATGACATATTATGTCAGGTGAAAAAGATGTTCAACGTGCTGAAATAAAAAGCCCTGTGGCGATCAACTGTACTTTAAAGGTATACAATCATGTAATACAGTACATTATTGGTAATGGAGTCGATTTCACCAAACTCATCGTAATTACTTACTATCAATCGTAGGACTTGTGATGCATTGAAGCCCTACATAGGATACGATGGGTATCCTTCGTAACTCGAATTACGATCGATCGTAGGGCAAGTTCGTGAAATCGACCCCTGATCACAGAACAGCATCCATATTTTGTCTGATCAAACATGAACAAATTAAAAAAATTGAGCTCAATTGGACATGTGATTCCCCCAAAAATAGGGAAAAGAACGACTCTTTTTTTCTGATGAAACATGTTTTTGATCTCGTCGAGACGTATTAACTATTTGTTTTACACTTTTTTACGCAAATAGCATTTGAAGCAGAAATATTTTAGCAAGGGGTTTCTATCATGTCCTTCTTTATAGTTACCGTGTATGTTATAAGTACCTCTGTGAACATTTCTGTTTTGGTTTGTTACCAATCTTGTACTATACCTTTAAGTAAGCCAACAATTTATATCCCAGCGATTTCATATCCGCACGCGATTCTACAGAAAACGTTTGGTTTGCAAAAAGGCGCCATACACTTCTCTGTCAGCGCCGCCACAAATGGCCAATTCACCCGGTAGTCTGACGGACAGGCCGCGCTGCTGCTCCGAGATCGTAGCAAACAGGATCCCTCAAACGCTAATGGGTATTCTCGCGGTAGAGCAGCTATAAACTTAGCATCCAAACCTCAAAAAGGTATTCGAGGTGGATGAACTCATGTGCAGGGATGTAAAACAGCAGGTTAGATTACCTTTGTGATCATTCTTCTGCCATTTTGAGACCATAATCTGCAAACTGATACTTTGGTAGACTGGTGATTTATCCAGCGTTTTATGAAACTGAAAACTAATAGCTCTGATGTGAAAGGTTTCTATCATTGAGATTTTATTTATCTACGAAGTTTGGTGTTGCAATGGGAGCTTTACTACTGCGATGAATAGGCAAGTTGGTACTTATCGAGATGTGCCACATTTCTGTGATTCCTTAATAAGGATGTACCGTATTTCCCGGCGGATAAGCCGCTAGGTATATCAGTCTAAAGCAGAGTGTACACTGTCAACATTTTCGGTAACATTCTCGGTAACATGTTGCCCAGGTCCGTTGTAGCTGAAAATGTTGTCAGTGTACACAGAGCAAAACGAGTTGGGTAACATAGTCGCCTACATCTCGGTAACATGTTGGCAAAAGTTGCTAGTGTACACAGGGCCCATAGTCGTATTGCCCAGGTGTGCTGCCCTAACTGGCAATATGTTACCGAAAATGTTACCGAAATAATTGACAGTGTACACTCTGCTTGAGTAAAATCACAAAAACCGCGATTGAAGATTCGGCGCATAAGCCGCATCGAGGTACAAGCCGCATCATCGACTACCGGGCGCCACCTTATAGTAGTTGACATTACTTTAAGGGTTAATATAAAGTCACACGTTCAGTAAGCACAGTTACGATTTGGGAAAAAGAACTTATTGTCATGTCGTTGCAACTGCATACGACGCAGGCCAGGATCGGGACTGGATCGTAACATCTTAAGGACCAATATTAAGATGCGCCAGTTTGACCCATGGTCATGAAGGCCAACACAAAGTAACATGTCCTCATCGTAATTATTACTAAACATATCTTCTACTTTGATATCTTTTTATCAGCAGACGTACAGGCTGTCCTCCCTATGGCAAAACGAGACATGTGAAGACATCTGTGGTTGCCTAGAGAATATCATGAGAGGTCTGAACACTCCACAGATCTGCCTGGAGGTCAAAGGTTATCCCTGCCATCTGGCAAGACAACTCTTGAGGGCACCATTGCCTAGGGCGAATTGCAGCGTCACAATTAGAGGGAGATGGTTCGAATGCGACCAAGAGACAACGGATTGTACGGACGACAACGTTGAGAACGAGGTAGGACTGGCTGGACTAAAAACTTTGTCTGGTTCCCTACATGTCATTAATTGCCATCTCTTACCACAGTCCAAAGGCACCCGACTATTGATGCTCTAATTTTAAAGTCTAGTGTCCTATAACATTTCATACATTATGCTTACAGTTGACTGAGAAACCATACTCAATGGTCGTACACAGAGTAAAAGTGTGTCCCAATTCTCTGGCTGCGACTGCAAATAGCACACAAGTCTATGGAAATGGCTGCTGTCACTGGCTAGTGGCTGCCATAGGTACATGCGTAATTTTGCAGCCGCAGCCAGAGAATTGGGACACAGCCTCAGCATGTTATTTGACTAATTGACCTTTTTGAGTGACCCCACCAGAAGACTTTAAAATCGTTAAAGCTATGACTATATAAGAATTGTGTTTTGCTATTAAAGAAATTTTAACAAGAGTCATTAATAAGATGTATGTGCTCTTGTTTAAGGTCTAAGCTTTAAACTGTTAATTTGTGGAATTTGATTTTAAAATTCTCGGAGTAAAAGAGACGACTATCAAAGGTGTCATCTGACACTATAAGTGCAGTCATAGCTCAATATCAAATGAGGTTTTTCTGGCGTTTAAAGTGTGTTGTTTCAGGGAAAGTCCATGCATCACACTGCACTTTGGCGAGGCATCAATTTTCCAGCCTAATTAACTTCAGGCAGCTTCCCGAATATAGAATGCTGTCCTGAGTAAAGCGATTAGACAGCTAGCCTTTCCTCGGCTTTGTAGAGCTAACACCAACCATCCGGAAATATCCGTAATGCCCTATTAAACTGCACCTGTGGTGTGCCGTCCATCAAGGCCGAATGACGGCTTCAAAAAGCTTCTGACTCCCTCCTAGCTAACTGCTCCTCCTACTCACCTCACCTTAGCTTCATCTCTCTTTCCCTCTGTCAACAGACGAACTGCAATGGTGGGAATTCATCCCATCGTTCAGCTACCAATAAAGCCTACCTTGGTTGTGAGAGCACGGTGAGCGGCAATACCAGCACTACCAGCAGCACTACGACTTGTGTGCTGTCTCGAGACCGGAGCGTGGTGGGTCAATGCGTTAGCAATGCAGAGTGCATCTACAAGAAAGGTATACTTCACCGTGTTATACAGTGTTTCTCCAAGTCAATGTCGTTTGTATTTTCGACACAAGGACAGAGATGTCCGTTATAGTGTCGTGTGAATATACAATGACAACATCTCATTATGAATAATTGACCAATCTTAATATTTAGGCCTAACTTGAATTCATCGGCTAAATACATGAGCTATTCAATTTGGGTCGATTTCACGAAGCCCTACGATCGATCGCCACTAGAGTTACGATGGATAACCCATCGTGTCCTATTATGTAGGGTTGCAAGGCATCATAAGTCCTACGATTGACAGTAACTTACGATGAGTTTGAGATGAAATAGACCAAAGGCTTTAACATGAATTAGCAATTTACTATTTAGGTTTAATATTTTGGACAGAATATTCTTATCGTTCTAAAATCAAAATCAAAAGATTCTGAATTTTAGGGAATATTAGTCTCCTGACGATGTGCTGAAAACAGTGTTCGAAACGTTTGGTTACGTTTCTGCAATTCGTTCTCGCACATTTTAAATTTTCATTAATATTTCAATTCGCAATTGAAAAAAGCCACAAAACCCGCCGATTATTTGTTACCATAGTAATTCAAACCAAGAAAAAGAAAGGAAATACCTGGACTGTATTTCATTACATATTGGCGCCGAGGAATTGGCATTGCGTCAAGTAAGACCACAACAAGTTGCTCCAGTAATGAAAATATAAAAAAAAAAACTCCGGGATGAAATTAGCTTGCGAAGCTTGACGAGACAGACACGGCGTGAAAATTACTTACTGCGCCCCGTACTCGGTGGATAATGAAAAGGGTAGACACTCCATAGGGAGCTGTGTTTGTCATGTTTATTCAAAGCACATGGGAGATAGGTGTTAAAACAACCACGTATAGTACACATAGTGCCATGTTTAGGTGATATATTTCATTATTATCATATTTCCGTTGTGAGTTCAGTAAAACGACAAAATACCGTTGTATAATATCTAAAGGTTCAACACGTATTGTCACGAATGGCAAGTGTGTAGGGAAGACATGGGTTTAAACCTCAATTTCATGGAGCTGTTAAACACACACAAAAATGCTTAGCATAAAAAGTCTTGCTCAATCAAACAAACAACCATTAAAAAATCCATTTGATATTTATGGTCAGCGAACAACAGGCAAAGAACAATCACAAGTGTTACACAACATACTGATTATGGAAATTTGGTTTTTAATCCAGTTTTTATTAAGACAGAAAATTCATGGTTGGCAAATTTTTGTGCTAAGCTGGGCCGTGAAATTGGCTACAGAAATGTACCATTGCTCTTGTGCTTCATCGCTTGCAAAGATTTACAGCTAAGCGTTTTTATCAACGGTCAGTTCTCATCACTAGTATGCTGCCAGTTGGAAAAGCATATTAAATAATTCTTGAATCCATGTTTAAACATGCATGGGATATTGTGCTTTTATGGTAAAACAAATGTTTAATCATGAAAGGTGAACAAAAAAGGACTGGAGCAGGATTCGAACCTGCAACCCTCACAATACCGGATTGGGAATAAATGTTTCACCGGATTTCGTTGGAAGTAAGCTTGCTCTTCGATAAAATCTTGGAATAATGAATCGCCTGCTTTGGGTTAATACAAAAACACGCCATATTGGACAACATTTCCGTGGGTGTTTTTGTTTTGATTTTGCACTGCCTTTTATATACAATTCTGTAATTATGTTTGTTTTGTGGGTAAATTTCCGCTTGGTTTTAGCTTCACCCATTAAACCATTTTTAGGAATAAAGAATAACACACAGAACGCATATGGCACTACCTTTTACTTCATTTCGCAGAGATGAAGCATTTTGTAGTCATTAATGTAAAATGTCTTACACGACGACAATTCCATGCATAATCTTTGAAATGCCGAAAACCCATGAGGATCAATTTTAAAATTCATGAAAGGTTATAATTGCAGCTGCATTCACCATTATCCGGATACCGTCCCTGCCCTGTAATCCGTTTGTTCATTTTAACGTCCCTCATAATATAATAACGCAGGCATACCGCCACACGCACAAAGAACTCATCTTGTTTTTTTTTAGTCCAAGGCCTGGTTCGATTTATCACCGGGCGAAGAGGGAGGATGTCACCGGGGAAAAGGCGATACTTTGCCCGTGGGATTTCCCATGGGAGCCCCGCTGCATGCAGCTCGTTTAATTTGCGAACACGATGCAAAGTGGATAAGATATAGGCTCCGTCTTGGCCAGACATTCTCATTTTCTGCTCAGAGAATTCGGTGTTGGAATTATCATGATGCGGAAATATTAGTTTTTTTCCCACCAGTCCTGCCGTCATCTTTTGAACTATAGTAGACTTATCCTGAATAATGAATGTGTAATCAACAGTGTCATAAAAATAGACTGAAATTTCAATAACGTTTGAAAATAAAGTTCATTTGATAATATTTCATGATAATGCTTCTTTTGTTTCTCAGTTAATAAGACAAAAACCATTGTTATTGGTAAGTATTCCTGGCTACGTCACTCATCTGGCACGGATGTCCATTGTACTTGCATCTCACTAACCACTAAGCTCATTAAATGCCACCATCAGTAACCTTGACAACAGACTAGAGAATAATCTGAACTCGTAATGTACCTCGTTTATCGAGTGGGCGTGTTCTGTAGATGTAGGATTTATCTAAAAGCTCATTATTTTGCTAACTGCAATTTACCATTAAACATGTCAGGGTTTTTTCATAATAAGCCTTTTCACTTCAACTAAACACGACCATTAACCAGAGGCCTTTTCCAAACCTCGGCTCCGGCTCCGGCTCCATTTCCTGAATCCATTCTAAAATAACGGGTATCAAAATATAGGCTTATAGGTGTGGTTCAGAAGTAGATTCTCTGGTTTGAAAAGGAATATAGAGCTTCCGCTTTAATGAAAAACCACAACCTACATTTCCAGCATATGGATGACAGAGACGAAGCCGGAGCCTAAGCCGGAGCCGAGGTTTGGAAAAGGCCCCAGATTCGTTCCTAATTCCACCGTAGTTTAAATTTCATCGAGATGGCCGGGTTATTTCCATTCAGTCTCTAGGTGGCAGCAGATTTGCTTGGCCCTTTCAAACATCATAATTATCTTTTTCAAATCCTGTGCACGTAAGAAGTTATTTAAAATCCCTCTCATGAAGTATACATACTAAACAACCTAATGCATTGACAACCGTGTTCCTAGACTTAGAATTTAGCTTGATTAACTGTGGTTCATAATCATTATCACTGAAATTAAACACCAAATTATATGTACTTGTTTGTTTATTGTAGCTAACCTTTTAACAAAGAAGACCTTTGTTTTCTCGATGAATCATGACACTTCATTTTTGTGGTTAACCACCTTGCACTGTAGATATATTAATAATATTAAGACCGATTAATCGAATAATGGAATACAGGTTCTTTCGATTAAGTCAGTATCGAATACAAACATACTAGCTAATTATTTGCCAGATTATAATAATGCATTGCTCAGGCCCTTCAAGAGCTTTGCACTGACTCTGCACTACAGCACTGTCAGCCCTTAGGTGGGCACCGGGACCCCATGGCAAAGGGCTGATCACACCCGCATGCTAAAGTATGTGGGTTCATAACGAGCTATCGTCATCTCGGCCAAAGGGCTGATCACACCCGCATGCTAAAGTATGTGGGTTCATAACGAGCTATCGTCATCTCGGCCAAAATCTAAAATAAGTGAAGTCACGTGTTTCTGCAACTCGTCCTGTGAATAGATTAAGTCAAATCACTTAAAAAAGTACGAGACTTTAAGAGATTTGAACGTGACATAAATCCTCGAGATGATTTTGAATAAAATTGGCGGGAAAAGAGACACTGGTGTTTCCATTTTTCAATTTCCTTCGTTTCCTACAATTCTTGGCATCGCATTAACCTTTACCAATGTTTGCTGAAATTGATATCTAATAAAAGGAACATTGAAGGAAGAAACCTTTGCTTGTTTGACCATGGTTGGACTGTCTCTTTTATCACACATTCGTGTAAGATCTAGTGCTTTGTTTTGAATCGAAAACTCCAACAGAAAACCACTTTCTCTTCCACAGAGCGAGTTTCTTGTCCGTACAACTGGTCCCCGCTCAGACGCTACTGTGTCAGTCCCACCAATGGTATACTGGAACCTAACATCCTGGACCAACGAACATGGAACGGTTCACAGAACTACTGCAAGAGGCGCTGGCAGGCAAATCTCATTAGTCTACCATCATTCAGCCCGAATAGCATTTATGAACTCCAGAAAAGGAACATATTGGTTGACGATCAGGAGGTCTGGCTGGGGCTCTTCAGGGACTCCGTAAGTTTATTTTACTCTTGACGGCTTTTCGTGGCGTGAGTGTACAGTGACAGTGATAAAAGCGACGGCGTGACAATGGTGTCATTATTTTGTCAATGTGGGGCATGCAGTCTGGGGAGGTAGGCATCAAGAATGAGTGACGTCATCAATGACGTCAAAACTATTGAAACATTTAGAAAGTGTAGCTTTGGAAGTCATTTTGTGTCCGTTATGTTCTTTTATACTTGATAATTACCTCGTAGGGTTTTTGTTTTGTCGTTAACTATATTGCTCTATAGTAAATGTCTTAAACTCTTGATTCACCAATAAGGACAATTCCTCATTTCGATGGAGCGACGATACGCCCATCGTGGATGAGAGTAACTGGCCCTGGGCTGAGGGACATCCTAAACCATCCTTGAACTACGTCTACATGTTGAACCAGACACTGTATTCAGCAGAGTCTAAGGAGAGTCACCGATACTCCTGCAAGAAGAGAGGTGAGCTTCACTAGTCTTGTTTCAAGCCAAGTTTACAATCCAAATTGGTATACAGGACTTTTCTATTTTGCTGTTCGAAATACGACCAGTATGATGTTGGACCCAGCGTCATTTCTTGATAGTTATCAAATAAGTCTTTAAAGATGTGCATGGCGGAGGAAGTAAAATAAGGTAGGTTTGCGGTAACACCATGTAATCTCTTCTTTGAGAGTGTGTGGTTCTGAGAAGAACTCTCCTGAAGACGAAGAGAGTCCAGTGTTCGAAACGTCGAGTGTTTAAACCATCGGTTCTTCTCAGAACCACACACTCTTACAAAAGAGATTCCATGGTGTCACCTCAAACCTACCTTATTTGATATTTATTGCTGAATATTCCCGCCAATTTTACACCATGAGACATCCGGGACATTTTCATCCCCTCAGATGGTCCGTGAAATCATATTAGTAATTAAAAACATTGCTTTAATTGCCTTTCTTTCAGTTGTCAAAACCTTGAAATGTCGCCAGCCGGGACCCACTGAGATTCCCTTGACAACGGAGCTGAGTTTCGCCTCCTCACCGTGGACGGTAAGTTCCAATCCGTATCAACCGGTTGACCAGAATTTAGGCTACGGTATTTAAACATGGAATCCGCTTGGAAGAGCTTTTAACTTTGGTACGGTGTTTTGCTATGGGAGGTGGGAGGCCGAATTCAGAGATTGTTACGTCAGCCAAGGTAATGCCGTTTACGAATGGATAAACAGGGTAATGATGCCTACTGATGTTAGGTCACTTGATAATGACTCAATTAACATCAATAGTTATATAGCCACGTGTCCGAGATCATACATTAAGATATTTGCGATTGATACCAGCGTAAACCAAAGAGACATAACGATAATTGCGATGGGTACCAGCGTATATACCAAAGAGGCATAATGATAATTGCAATGGATACCAGCGTATACCAAAGAGACATAACGATAATTGCGAGGGATACCAGCATATATACCAGAGAGGCATAATGATAATTGCAATGGATACCAGCGTATACCAAAGAGACATCACGATAATTGCGAGGGATACCAGCGTATATACCAAAGAGGCATAATGATAATTGCAATGGATACCAGCGTATACCAAAGAGACATCACGATAATTGCGAAGGATACCAGCGTGTAGCAAAGAGACATTACGATAATTGCGATGGATACCAGCATAAAGAGACATAACGATACTTGCGATGTTTACCAGCGTATGCTATAGACACATAACGATGTTTGCAACGGATACCAGCGTATGCCAAAGAGACTTGTGCTCTATTTACAGAGGAAACCTCAGGAGCCACTGGCAGCCTTCCATGAGAAGCTAACCGAAGTACGAGATGACGTCACAGAATATCTCAAGAAGGTCACGGTAAGGAACTCTTGTTGAATTAGGCATTTGGAATCGAACCGTGCTAATACAAATGCGTATAGATCAGAATATTCCATCGACTGGGAATAGAACCACAGACCACATGCATAAAAACTGCTACCGTAGAATAACTTTATCAAACACTTTGCGCCACTTTTCCCTTTTTTAGAACAACACCTCTGTCCTGGATGTCGTGGATAATCTTATCTCATATTCCGAAGCTTCTGAAAGTTCTTCAGATGAGGTAAGATAACCATCATAAATCGTTCTCCGCCAGAAAATTTTGTTGAAACAGCTACTGTATCAGTTTGTATATTCAGCACACAGAGGCTACGAGTTAAGTATGATGTGAAAGGACTTTCCATGCACGATTTCTGAGCGTAAATCATTTTTGTTTATACACCTTTTAGTCTGAACACAGATTGCCATTAGTGACTCCTATACCCCCGTTCGATCCGGAGCGCTGCTGAAATTTGTTCAGCTTAAAGAATGGTTTTGATCTTACCTCGAGATCAAAACTGTTTTCGGTCTTTGTTTGACTAATTTCTCGATAAATACATCATTTCAGGCGGACATTTTTAACCGGTTTGTTTTTATCAGCACCATCTTCATACCTTCAAAGAAGTCTGTGAACATTTCTGTTTGGGTATATTACCAATGTACTGTACTTTTAAAAGTGTCATTCTTTTGCAGACATCAGTTACATTTGTTTTGATATGTCACTGCTTATTGTCAGTAAATTTTGTCATTTTCATATTATTTTCATCTTCTGTTTTATTATAATTGCAGGCAATTGTGAGCAAGTCTACAACAATTGTTCAGTCTCTCGATTCCATGATGGACGGTTTGTCAGAATCGATAGTTGGTCCCGCACAACCACTCGTGGTATCGACTCCAGAAATCGGTAAATCGATTATCAAAACATGGTCACGACATGCGAGCTTCTTATTTGGTTTTGGACACATTGCCGGGGATAAAAATATAACAAAAATCCATTATTTTGACTGGAAAGGTGACGAGATAAAATCAATTGGGTACAAGAGATCAATACTTAGGGTATCGATGCACGATTGTAGATTTGTTCTAGTCTGCTGAAAGGTTATGAACATCTTTGATGTCTATAAGAATAAATACTGATCAATTTGCTCGAGTCCTTGGCGTCTCTTGGAAAAATGGCGCCGTCACTATATACGTCTTCAAGATTATATCGCTCGGACGGAACGCACGCTACCTCGTCAATCTATATCCCCGTGTAAGGAATTGAAAGAAATTTAATCCTTGAGGTAAAAAATGACATCTGTGCATTTGTCACGATTCAGTAATATTACATTTATGGATAATTCACGTGGAAATTGGATTGACGGCCTTGCTCTCGGGCTGTTTACATCTGACTCAGTTTGGGTAAATATTAGATGACAGCTAGGATCACAGTCATCTACCATCCTCGGGACCTAGTAACTGAGAAACATCACGTCGTTCACGGTAATTGAGCCGTGCCCTTGCCAACAACCCACATTACGAGCTAGCAAAATGCTTGTTAAATATTTAACGAGGAAAATTGGTTTGAATTTTCCCTTCAGATGGAAGATGAATTCCATAGTTCAGAAGAAAGATAACTGAACGCGCATTGCCCTCTTTTTCCGAATAATAGATTGCAGAGTTGTCATGGTAAGTTGGCAAATCGTTATATAACTCTGGAAGGTTACCATCGTTATAATGACGTTCTGCATCGTGAAGTATGATTTATGATGGGTTGGTTGCAGTTTCAATAATTATGACTATAATGTCCGACGGCTGTTCACATCGCTGTCAGCAGCCCGACGGCTGTTTCATCATCATAATAATACCGATGTTTTTACTGTTCTTTTATCAAGTTCTTAAGGTCGTGACCCTCTGCGCGGACTGTGAGGAGAGTGAGTCGCTTGGAGGACAGCTTGGTAATCAGACATTCTCCATAGCTCTACCAGATTCCATCAAAGCGGCTGGAGGTGAGACTAGGCACCAATCAATTAAGATTTTGTGCAGTCATTCAGTTAACGTCTGACGATTTAACATGCAATGGCCGTCGGACTGAACAGAGATTCACTTATAGCTAGAATGGTCTCATTAATTATACAATGTAATTAAGTGAATTGGTTTATCCTTCCTCGAGATAGTGTTACAGTGTTATTTACGTACTCGGTGTACAATCCTGAAGGCCTGCATGGCTGGGATTCGAACCATGAACCAGCCACTTCTCCTTGCCCTTATGAGCTTATAATGGTGTAGATATCCCATCACCATACTGAGCTGGGGTCGATCTCTTCCTTACTCTTTGATTTCAAGAAGCCCTACGACCGATCGTAACTCGAGTTAGGAAGCATAACCCATCGTAGGGGGCATATCCTACGTAATGACTACAATGCATCATAAGACCTTTACGATTGATACTAAGTTACGATGAGTTTGGTGAAATCGATCCCTAGCTGCATTGACTCTGATGAAGATGGTGGCATTCAACATGGCAGCCTCAACTTTTGGCACTCGTAGGTTGGGATGGATGCCAGAAAGTTCAGCAACCAGATAGATGTCACATAATGCAGACCAGATGTCAATATTCCTTTGATATGTGATACATGAATGTTGATGAGGATCCATGCTCCTAGGTAACTCTATAACCTTCCAATTCAGCACATATAGGCCTACATCCGTAGTCTCCGTTTCATTCGTCTCACTATGTCAATCTTCTTGTCATTCCAGCCACTTTATCCTTGTCTACTGCTAGTCTCCTGCACCAGGAGCTGCCAGCTACCATTGATGATGATGGCGGTGATAATGATGAGATTAAAGCTGGAGGCAAAGCGAAGAATAAGATCGGTAGTTTGGTCAGCACCATATCACTCCGCAGATGGGATGGAGAGAAGATTCAACTGACACAAGATGAACCACTGCAACTCACGTTTTCCAATTTAGAGGTAAGATATATAGTTCATGTTTGTTTCATGAACGTGATCAGTGTTCCTGCACCCAAAAGCTGCTCTTGATCCCCCTTTAGCTTATCCTCTCTGAGACGTGGATTTGCAAGATCAAATATGGTGATCACGGAACCACGGCCAAACAAACAGGCCAATATAGCCACTGATGATGACCACTCTGAAAGTAGAGCGTATAGCTTCCGGTACTGATGTCAATGTACTGTGGCTACTTTACGAAGCGACACATGATGCTTTCCGATCCCAAATTAGTCCCACTTACATCCACCTTTGTACATGTATCAGTATAGGGTGTAGATTTATCAGGTCGATTTCACGAAGCCTACGATGGATCGTAACTAACTCGAGTTACGAAGGATAACTCCTATACATAGTGCTGCGACGTATCATAAGTCCTACGATTGATTGTAAATTACGATGAGTTTGGTGAAAGTGCCCCCTGAGGTCGATTCATGATGGATCGTAACTAACTCGAGTTACGACATACCCCTATACCTAGTGCTGCAATGCATAAAAGTCATACGATTCATAGTAAGTTACGATGAGTTTGGAGAAATTGATCTGATTTTTTTTTCAAATGAGGCGAAAATGAAAATGAAAACTTTTGAAGAGTTTATATCTTTGTGTTTGACCCACTGTGTCTATCACCATGCAGGCATTCCCGGATTACACACCCTCATGCCGCTACTGGAAAGCATCAGATGGGTAAGTATTATTAACTTATACACACTATATACTGGCACAAACCCGAGTATTAATTATACACCGTTGGTGTCAATAAAACACTGTAACTTCTTTGTGGTGAGTGAATAATGTCTGAAGCTATAAATAAATTGCTTTAATATTGGTCCCATCCATTCAATTGCTGTCTTCCCTACTTGAGAATGACAATTTTCGTCAAAAAGTTGAATTAACGAAGTGAGGTTTCCTACTAGTCTGGTTCCCTGCCCAAAGATTCCCTGACGACTCTAGTATAAAATCTTAGAATTTACGGAGGATAATCGGATATTCTTGGTCTGAGAACCCGACTACAGTTGACTACACTCTGCCCGAGCAAATTTTTGAAACAAGCAAAACAAAAAGCATCAAAACAACACAAAATGGCACATGAACAACACTGAACCAGTTACCAGTATTTGTTACGGAAAACACATGATAATTATTGGTTACCATGGGCGGATCTAGCTTTCGGGAAACGAGGGGGTTTAAAAATCTGAAAAATGCCATTTCGGTGACATCAAGTCGTAAAATCGCTCAAATTTGCTACTAAGAGTGGAGTTGTCTAGACCTGTCACTGGTTTAGTTAGCAACCACAAACTCCGACCATGCACTTTATATCGGCTATAAGACTGTTTCTTTGCTGAAGTATGCTAAGCATACAAAAACGTGGTAAGCAGTATTTGCTCACTTGTTTGTTGATGTGAACTTTAGAACCTGGGTCATCAGTTTGCGGCGAATGAAACGACATGAAGTCAAACAAACATTCATTACACTCTGGAAGTAATTACTGACCATATCGCCATAGTAAACTCACACATGTCAGTCATTGCAATATGCAAGAAATATTGTTTCTTTAATGTGGGTTTGACGCGCACGGTTGAAACTTGTGTGAGTAATTACACGCATGACATTTGTATATTAACGTGACTCCGGAGCATTAGAATGTATTGATTCAATTGTACATTGTATGGACGATATTAGTTATTACTTCTGAGACTAAAGCTCGTTCATCTTGCGTGTCATATTAACTAATTGAACGGATATCATGACATTTGGTCTCAACAGCAGCGCCGGCAAGGTCTTGCATCTCCCGCCCAAAATGTCATACGTCTGAAACAAAAATGACTTTACTACACCAATATCGGAAGAATAAAACACTAGATGGGAAACGCATGCGCGCGAGCCATTGCTTGATCTTAACCCTACTCTATGTCCACATTCGACTTGACAATTCAAAACATGCGCGAATCGAAGTTAACATTCATTCACTTGAAGGTTCGAGTTATCGAGGTTTTACTGCACAGGGTGTCCCAGAAAAAAACCGCAACACTGTGTCGGGACCCATTATGTTAAAATTATCACTTCAAGATTCAGATATGTGATACATTCATGTCTTAGCTATCACCATGTAGAATTTAAGCATATTGGGGTAGAAATTGGCGAAAATATGACCGATTGAAAGAGTACTCCTTAAAAAACAAATTTGCATGGATATCACGCATAGTGGTCAATACACACATAATGTGTATTAAACAAAGATGAAAATCGGGTTTTGAGGTTGGATAATTTAGTCATAGTTTTTCCCCTCAATCTTAGTCCAATTTTGCTCAAATTCTACATGGTGATAGCAAAGGCACAGTTGTATAACATATCTGAATCTTGAAGTGATAAACAGTTTAATTTGTATATAATAGTTCTCGACACAAGTGTTGCTGGTGTTTTTTTGTGTGTGTTTTTTTTTTGGGGGGGACACCCTGTATAAGAAATGTGAAGGTCAGCTTTGATAATTGAAATGGACAACGTACCAGTTTCATTACTCTGGATTCATAATGTGATCGTCAGGACTGGCCTGTATAATATAGAATACCATAAATCGTTAGGATGCATAAAAACTTAAAACCAAGATGCAAATTGGTGGGAGTGAGATTGAGCGCCAGAAAGGCGGAATAGAATCACTGACAGAATATTAATGAATTAAAATCATCACAAGTCTTCTCATGCACAGGGAATATCAATTTACCGTGTTCAAGGTTTGGTCTGCCTGACTACCCATACACGCTGTAAAAATTCCAATCTACATAATGTGGCTGTAGACTGCGCTGTCCCTTATTATCGTCTCGACTTTTGGTTCCGTTTTTGGTCGGATTTGTGTATTTTAGGAGCTGGGCTTCTATAAATCACGTAGATGTCTGTTTGTATATTATCAAACTCAGTAGCTTTGGACACGCATTTTAGGCCCTAATAATTATGACCGAGACATTTGTATTAATTGTGAAGCAATTAACAAACGTCAAAGCACAGGCGCCGTTCAAGAGCCTTTTTTTTTTGGGGGGGGGGGGGGGGCTAGAAGAGGAGGATTTCTTTTGAGGGGGTCTAGAAGAGCCAACTTATTTTGGGGAGAGTTACACCTTCCGCAAGTGACGTCATCTCCTAACATTTGCTTCTACTTTGTCTTATTAGCCTACAAAAGCAACCGTTTTTCAAGTAATTGGCGCATAATAACTGAAAATATCCACAACAAAATGGGGGGGGGGGTGGAGACTGGCTAGACAATATGGGGGGGGGGGGGCACAGCAAACAACCCACCCGCCCCGTCCCCGTATAACCGCGCCTGCGTCAAAGACCGAATATATCCTTTTCACTTTGGTCACATACATTTGTCAAATTGAGTATTGCATGTATAACAAACATCGACACAAGTCTCTTTCCATTCAACCAACAAAATGATGATCACTTATTTTTGGCGCCATTTATTTTCCCGCCATTTATTTCAGAAGCCAAAACGGCGCGTGGTCTTCTGAAGGGTGCAGGGTTGCTACTAGTAACAAGACTCATACAGTATGTCACATTACTCATCTGACTAGCTTCGCTGTCATCATGCAAATATCGCGCGTTCAGGTAAGTCATAATAACGCCATGCTACCTATAGGACCATCTGGGTTCGATTTCACGAAGCCCTACGATCAATCGTAACTCGAGTTGCGATGGATAACCCATCGTATCCTACGTAGGGCTGCATTGCATCATAAGTCCTACGATTGATAGTAAATTACGATGACTTTGGTAAAATCGACCCCAGGGTTGGCAGTTTAAGGTGAATTTCTTTCTTATTGTAATTATTTTAAAGGAACGTTAAAGACAACCAATTGATATTATAATGTGGATTTTGCTCCAGATTTACGAGGGAAACTTGTAAACAAGCATCGAACTGAGCCAGTATAATCCTTATGATTTTTTTTCTGAACGAAAACACATTTTTAAAGGTATAATACATTATTGACAAAGGTCAGAGAACAGCACCCACACTTTGTCTGATCCAGCATGTACATGAAATAATGAGTCTGTGAATATTTGAGCTCAATCGGACATCAGTCACGAGAAAACGGCGGAAAACTACCTTTTTCTTATGAAACATAAAGAATATTTTGATCTTGCCAAGACATAAATTATTGTTTCACACTTTTCTAAACAATATATCATATTCGGCAATAATATTTTAGCAGGGGGGTTTCTATCATGTCCATCTTTATACCGTGTAAGTTATAGGTAAATCTGTGAACATGTCTGTTTTGGTTTGAATTCCGTACTGCACCTTTGAAAGATCACAATAACCCCAAATAGTTGTTTTCATCCAATCATTTTCAAAATGTTCTTTCCTCCTTGCGTTTGTTTATCAGGACCCTCTGCCTAAGTCGTTGGAATATTTGTCTTGGGTTGGTTGTGCTTTGTCCATTGCCTGTCTGGCCATCATGTTGGTCATCTTCCTGACACAAAAGTAAGAACTAATGTTCAGTTTGCAGTTCTAATTATATAATTAGAACTGCTTTAAACTGAATTGTTTACTTATATTGGCGTATTTGGTGTTATCATGGTTGTCGTGAATCTATCCCCAAATTCTCCTCTTTCTTTTAGAAAAATCTCTTGTTTCTGTTGCTGCTGCTGTTGCTGCTGCTGTTTCTGTTGCTGCCTGTTTCTGTTGTTGTTGCTGCTGCTGCTGTTGTTGTTGCTGTTGTTTCTGTTGTTGTTGCTGCTGCTGTTTGTTGTTGCTTCTGCTGTTGTTGTTGCTGCTGCTGCTGCTGTTTTTTTTAAGTTACTACTGTTTCAGTTGTTGCTGTGTTTGTTTGTTGCTTCTGCTGCTGCTGTTTTTTGTTGTTGTTGCTGCTGCTGTTTCAGTTGTAGCTGCTGTTGTTGCTGCTGCTGTTTCAGTTGTAGCTGCTGTTGTTGTTAATGCTGCTGGTTCAGTTGTGGCTGCTGCAGCTGTGTCTGTTGCTGCTGCTGCTGCTGTGTCTGTTGTTTTTTGTTGTTGCTGCTGCTGTTTCAGTTGTTGCTGCTGCTGTTTCTGTTATTGTTGGTGCTGCTGATATCAATTTAAGGAATCACATCATGATTATTTCATGACACTGCTTTTCTGTAGGATGTACCGAGCAGATCGCAACATAATCCACATGAACCTAGCTCTGTCCCTGATGCTAGCTCAGATCATCTTCGTCTTTGGCATCGACAGAACCGAGGACAATTACTACCCAAAGGTGAGTATACATCCAAGTACATCTTGGTTTCCTTGGTTAGCATGATCAGGCCAAAAACACAGAATGGGTAGAGATTTGAGCGTCTCCTTGCTAAGGGTTATGTGACGTGGCATCACAGAAAGAGTAGACAGTCGCTTGGTATACTATGACCAGCTTGCTGAAAATCCTATGATATTAAATGTACAATGCAACTAAGTATCGACTACCTGAAACCGCCTGATAGTCCAGGGGTCGATTTGAAACTCATCGTAAATTACTCAACAATCGTAAGACTTGGTGGGTTATCCGTGGGTTATCCTTCATAACTCAAGTTACGATCGATCGTAGGGATTCGTGAAAATCAACTCCAGCGGCACAAGTCACCTTAATCACTTCAGATGGACATTAATTTTGCAAAGAAGCACAGCTTGAACTTCGAAAGAAGCATTTTGTTAGACGGCGCTTGTCGTTTAGGGTTGTCCATTACGTCTACCAATAGTGACTATAAATACTGGGCTATGTGAATGGTACATCGTGACTTAAATGATCGGTGCTCCACCATTTTCCGTCCTGTACAGGAGCTGTGCAGGGCCATGGGTATCTGTGTGCACTTCTTCCTGTTGGCAACATTCTTCTGGATGTTGAATGAAGGCATCTTCCTACTCTCCAAGACAACATCAGCCAAGACACGCTGGCTCCGACTGCCTACTTATTTCACTCTCGGCTGGGGTAAGAACAAACCAACATATACGCATTGTGAGGTGCTGTGGCCTAGTGGTCTGGCGTGTCGTACTCAAGGTCTTGTGGTCAATCTACAGATTGTGGGTTCGAATCCAGCCGTGGGTTAGTGGTGCTTGCGTCCTTGGGAAAGACGCCCAAGGATACCTGCGATAGTATTAAGTATTACATTATTGTATTATGATGTTTTGAAATCCGCCATGATGCAAACATAGGGCGTTTTCGAAACGGAGGCTCAGGCTCCGTTTCAGGCTCAGGCTCCATTTCGTGAATCCATTCCAAAACAACGGGCATCAAAATAGAGACTTTTGGCTGCGGTTCTGAAGTAGATTCTCTAGTTTGAAAAGGAAAACAGAGTTTCAGCTTCAATGAAAAACCACAACCTATATTTTCAGCATATGGATGTCAGAGCTGGAGCCTGAGCCCGAGCCTAAGCCTCCGTTTCGAAAACGCCCTAAATCTAACGTCTTTTAAATATTTGTTTGATTGTTTGTGCAGTGTTTCCTCTGATCATTGTTGGGGTCACCATGGCAGTGTCACTTGATTTATATGACACCAAGGAAAGGTGAGTCTTTCAAATAATCAACTTCGGGTGGCAATCATTGTTAATAGGATTTTTTCGTCGGAGTGAGAGAATTATTCAAATCAGACTCGCCAAATGTTTCCGCTTGGTATGCTGTACATAGATGAGTAAAACAGTTAAAAGACCGAAGACAGTTTTGATCTCCGAGATCAAAACCTTACACTTACAATTACTTTACAATTTCCACATAACAATTGCAACGGTTTTCGCTGTTTTCTACTGTTTCCAACGATCAGTTGAACTGAAAATTTCACAGATTTGTTTTTATCCCATGACAAATCAAATTAAGAACAGTAGCTGTTGTATCAACTTTACCAAAGTATTTGATACTATCTTTAATCGATATTCTTTTTTACAAACATTTACTCCACATTTGTCTTATTTTTTGTTAGAGATTTGATTTTGGTTTTATTTCAATAGGTGCTGGCTTACTATTGACAATGGAGGAATATGGGCGTTTGTTGGTCCGGCTGCAGCAGTGATTACGGTAGGAAAAACAAACTCACATGCAAATACCTATTACAAGGCCAAGCTTCTCGACCTAACAATCCAGTCACAAGGTTAACTCGAGTCAAAAGTTAATTCGAATCAAAGATTGACTCGGGTCACAATTTGACTCAAGTCAATCTGAATCAAAGGTCGACTCAAGTCACAATTTGACTCGAGTCAGAAGTAAATTCGAATCAAAGGTTGACTCGGGTCACAAGTTGACTCGAATCAAGTGTTGAATCAAGTCATCTTTGAGTGACAAGTCGGTCGACCTGAGTCGCATGTTGACTTAAGTAAAAAATAACTCCTGTGAAATAAATTTTCTGTAAAAAAAAAATGACTCGACTTGACTGGAGTCAGTCACGCAGAGTCATTACCCAATAGTCTTATCAAATTGAACAATCAAAAGACATTTATAAAGCGCCAAAATCATAAAGTTTGCTCTATAGGCGCTGAGGCACACAAAGAAGACAAGTTATTGATGGTACACCTCCTGAAACAGGTGAGCTTTCAGGAGTGTCTTGAATGTATGAAATGAGGTGGTGACTCTGATGGGCGCCATGTTGTTTCCATTTTGTTTAGATCAACGTCTGCATCTTGGTGAATGTCATCCGAGTCTTTCTCAGCCTTAAAGCCAACATGAACAAGAAAAAGATCGAGAGGATCAGGTATGTAATCATAATAATCAATCAAATCAATCAATCAATCAATTTATCTTATCAAATCAATTATAAATCATAAGACGAAATAACAAAACAAAGAACCAGAGTACCAAATTGTAAAATTCATCGGATATATCTAGGTGAATAGAATCAAAGAATCAAAGAATGAAATGTAGTCAGCTTTTATCAACCTTTTTTCTGAATTTAAAACGGACTATATAGGTAAGGCCTAGGCCTATAACATTGATCTTAAACCAGTACGGTCATGTGGCTAGATTCCCTTCGAGTGATCCTGCCAGGCGAATTCTCTCTATGAGAGAATCTACTGGTAGGACTCGCCCGGTAGGGCGTCCACATGACACATGGTTGCATCAGATGGATCGTTATTTTTGCTGAGATGGGAATGGGTCGCGTGGCTGCCTGGGGGATGGCCATCAGAAGACCGAAGGAGTACCGCTCGAAGCCAGATGTCGCAACGCGCTGCCGTGGTGCAAGCTCCCACTGATTGACTGATGTCTCCTAGGCCCTATTTGCTGATGGGGTTTTTTCTTTGGCATGATTATACAGAATGTCCCTCCGTGCTATTCTCCTGACTCTGCCGTTACTTGGATGTACCTGGCTGGTCGGTATGCTGTCCTTCAACTCAGATACACAGATCTTTGCCTTCATCTTCGTCATTCTCAATTCCCTGCAAGTAAGTCCTTCTGTCCTCTTTGTCATTGAATGTCACGTAGACTGGGAGCAGTGATGGTGACACTGTCGTGACGGATTTGGGAGATGTCGACGATGACAAATTGTGACGATGACACTGCAGATGACAAATGCGATGTTGACGACAAAGATCCTCTTGATGATGACAATTCAATCACTGACAATCTGCTGGCCGTCACTGACGATCAGTGTCAAATTACAATGACAACCATGATGGCAATGACAGTCACGACACACAAATGACAATTGTCGTGGTTATGATGACCTGATGATGACAATGATTATATAATCAAGTATAAATTTCTGATTGTTTTTCAGGGTGTCTTCATATTCATACTGTATTGCGTGCTAAACGATGAGGTAAGTTTATTCATTGCTGTAGGCCCATGCATAATAAACCAGGTACAAATCTGAAGTCTGCGGATGACGATTTTTTACGTCACTCAAATGACGTCATAATATTAATGAATTTATATCTCAAAAGCGATGGCCCCATCCCAATTCTCTGGCTGCGACCGTAAATAACACACAAGTCTATGGAAACGGCTGCAGTAAGTGGCTAGTGGCTGCCATAGGGGCGTGTGTAATTTGCAGCCGCAGCCAGAGATTTGGGACACGGTCTATTTTATTCGTTTATCTACCAAGATGGCTGCTGTTGTTGGTGCCAATCTAACACATCGTCAATTCAGATTTAAATGCTAGATAACAAACATCGGTTTTACAGTTGATTCCTTTATGCTTAGAGGAAACTATTATAGGGGCCTAACCTGGTTTGCAAAGTTTAGACTTGTACTAAATTGAGAGTTAACTCAAGATAAGTCCTTTTATTCTTTGTCGAGAAAATATCATACATTCGTTCAGACGTAATTACAGATGATTATCTTCCATTTGACTTTTGTTTTGATTTGCATATTTTGTTGCTTTTATTTAACTTAATTCGCTACTTCACGGGACCGTATTCAAGATTAGAAGCAAAATTCGTGCACGAATGGACAGAAGTAAGAGGAGTCGATCAGCTCAGTACACACCGCCTAACACGAACGCCGCCAAAATATGAGCAAATTATTCCCCAAAAAATACAAACAGAATCAGAGGTAGGGAGAATTTCAGAATTGGTTGCTGTGTGTCAGTGTACCATCGCTGCAGATCTCATTACGCTATACATGCATTGCTATGACATCATTGATCTTATTTGTGACTTAAAGCGCTTATATCATGATCACAACATGCTTCTTGCTATATATTGGCTTGCTTTTGAGTGTGGCAAATTCATTAGATGTTCAGCACAATTTCAATTGAAACAATTGAAAGATGTCTCGCATACATAGTGCCGATTCATACCGCTATACTCATCAGGAGGATACCGTGCTTGCAGTTGCCATGGATGCACATGGTTTGACCAATCGATGGCTCGGGGAGGAATGACGTCACAAGACAAGGAGCGATCTGATTGGCTGTGCTTTCTTGTATAGTCTCATTATCCCTACTGGGCTATGGCTGATTGTTGCTACATTTCCATTCATAAAGACACATTGCTTTCATTTTCATGTATAACGGAAGGAAAGATTGTTCACTGTCATCTTAAAGGGAGATTGTCAGGCGCAATTACGGGACATTCATTTCTCGTCTTCACCATTTCATATCTTCTACGGTCTTGTGAAGTCCCTTTAACTTGGTTCACTTTCCTCACTTTTTATTTGGCACACATAGTTCGACTCCCACCAGGGGTAGCATGTGGATTGTGCACCAGGTTATAATCCAAACAGGGTAAATTTCGTCATCAAGTGGGCCCCTTTCATACAGATTTTGAAGTCTACCACGTTTTATAAGACTGTTGCTGGCCGTAGCGTTGTCTGCCATACTTATCGCATCAACAGTTAGGCTATACCCTTTTTTTTAAATTAGTAATGAGTTATGAAGGATTTTAAAGGTAATTTCATACTTTGGTTTTTGTCAGAGAAATTCAGATTCACGGGCAAAAATATCAAGAAAGATACAGTAATGGTCATCTGTGAAATTCCCAGTCCCAAGGTGCCAATTTTGTTGAAAAACGCCCACGGTATTATCAAATCTTTTTACATGATTTTTGATCTTCAGATGATCAAAATTGTATTTGGTCAAGTGGTTTGACTCTTTTCTGGATAAATACACCATTTCAGGCAGAAAGATTGTAACGGTATGTTTCTACCACCACCATCTTTATACCCTGTAAGTTATAGGTAAATCTGTGAAGAATTCTGTGTGGGTATGCTACCAAAGTATGATAGCAACTTTTAAGTATCATGTTTTTCCAGTATCACATGGTTAGTTAATGCATTTGCTTTTTTTCCTTTTGGTCCTTCTGAGCTACAGATACAGAAAGGTTTAAGGAAACGTCTTGCACTCCTTCAGACTCTGTCCGGCCGGACTACACACACCAGAGGCAGCCGGACAGCCACGCCCAGTGGTGGGAGCAACAATCAGATCAAGACCAATATTAAGACCACCACACCCGAACAGGATGCTACTAAACTGTAGGCGGGGCTTGTACAGAAACGAGGGGAGGAAGGTGCTAAGATAAAAAGATGTATAAAGAAAACCTACAAAGTAAAAAATATACCATTAAACTCACCTAAACAAAGATCTTAAAGGTAATATCATAGTTTGGTTTTTATCAACGAAATACAGATTCATGGAAAAAAATTCAAGACAGATACAGTAAAAGTCAGCTGTGAAAATTTCAGTCCCATACGGTGCCCACTTTTTGAGAAAACAGTGAAAAACAGCCACAGTATTTCGTAGGCTTTTCTCTTTTATTCTTGATCTTTTAAAAGATTAAAAAGATTTTCGGTCATTGTTTTACTAATTTCTGGATAAATACACAATTTCAGGCGGAAAAATTTCAACGGTAAGTTTCTACCACCGCCATCTTCATACCCTGTAAATTATAGGTAAATCTGTGAACATTTCCGTTTTGGTTTCTTACCAAAGTATGATACTACCTTTAACATGATATTATGTAAAGTCACAAACAAGAACTAAGGTTAACAACTGATCTTGTTTCGTTTAAGTGTTTGTGTAATTTGTCTTGAATCACTTTGGACTCAAGAAACCTTTTGAAAAATGAGAATGGCCAAACGGAGGATAAAGTGTTTGCGATCATAGTTAGGCCTATTGGGTCTCATAAGACTTTGAAAGAGCTCTTTTTGGGAAAATGACTAGGCCCTACTTAGAGTTTTCTCTAATTTCTCATCATATGATAATGAAGCCTTCAATATCTATACTAAATCACGATTTTAGACTTAGTTTAATTTTCACTAATTATACACAATGGCAGACTTTGGAGCTGGGTCTTCAATTTGATAGCGCAAGCGCACATCAACGCACGCATGCTCAGAGCTAGCAAAAAATAACTTCAGTCTGCTGCCGCCAACGTCTCAAAGTTTCAAATTACTGTAGATAGAAAACTTCACTTCTCCGTTTGGTGCGAATATTTTACATAGATCTACATGTACTGATATGTACATTATTTATGAACAAGGTTTAACAAAGCTTAATATTTTATAAAGAGAATTTTATATAATGAATTTGACCAATTTGAAAATGTCTTGGGGATATGTTAGGGAGGGGTATGGGTGGGGCGGGATGGGACAAGGGTGTGGTGGTGGCGTGGCGCCAAGACTCAAATTGGCATAAGAAGTTTGAGGTAATTTTTTATACCATGTATAAAACACACTCCAAGTGGACAGTATTTTGATCGGGGAGGCAATTTCACATAGAGGTGCTTAAGCACCAAAATTTGCTTAAACACCAAAAACATTGATAAGTAAAATCAGTATGCCAGCCAAAACTCTGCGAATGTTATGCTCAGCAAACAATGGCCGAATACAAGTCAAAAGCACTAAACATCGATCACATGATGAAAAATTGGTTGGAAATCCTTTTTGATAAAGGAAGACTTTTCAAGCCTAAGCAAATTTTGTGCTTAAGCAGCTCTATGAAATTGACCCCTGGTGGACTTGGGGTTTATTGGAGAGGAGCTATCGCTTTAGGGTTGTGTGTCAGGGAAAAGCATGTTTCAGAAGATGAAGGGGGGGGGGGGGCAAAACAGTCGAACGAAGTAGAAAATCGGGATATTGTTGAGTACTATTTTTAATTAGCTTATTATTCGCTGCGATATGAATATTTTTGTTTCTGCGAAATATAATTCTAACGACCAAAGTTTAATGCGCCCAATACAAGAGATGCCACAAATTGGTGTCCGGTATGCGGTTAAGAGTTTGTGAAGGACGGTGAGATAAACTGCCAAGGAATGTGGGTGTAACTTCTGATGACGATGGAGTAAAGATCATCCTGAGGCTGTTTATCAAGCAGTTGATGAGTAGGAGGGAGTGAACATAAAGGGCATTCAGTGATGAAGATGTAGGACTCGGTGGTGGGTGACTTGGTTAATTGTCTAAGGAAGAGGGTTGGTTCCTGGACCGAACTTCTGACAAAAATGGGCTCAAGCCCTTGACCTATGACCTCACGACCTTTGATGAGAGGAGAGAGTGAACATCAAGGGTATTCATGATGAAGATGTCGGACTCGGTGGTAGGTGACTTGGTTGTCTAAGGAAGAGGGTTGATTCCTGGATCGAACTTCTGACCCTTGACGTACAACCTCGTGACCTTTGCAGTTCAATCTCTTGACCTTCGCCCTCTATGCCAAGCAGCTTGCAGTCTCAGCGAAGATGTAGGACTTGGTGGTGGATGGCGAGGCGGTCTAAGAAAGAGGGTCGATTCCTGGACCAAACTTTTTCGAGAAGTGGGGTTCAACTCTTGACCTACAAACTCCTGACCTTTGACCTGGACACTAAGGAGCTTACTGTATCACTTTCTTGCTTAATCTTTTATCCCATATTGTCTAGTTTCATCTGCTGCTAATTGAGGCAATATTTCACATTCAGATTTTTGTCCTGTATGATGCTAAAAATTAATTTTAAAAATGCCTTAAAAGCTTTTTATAACCTGTAAAAAAAAAATCATGAGAGAAATTGTATAGTGCTTATTATGAACAATGCCAGTATTACCCAAATAATAGTCTATATAATATAAAATTATACTATTTAATATCAGAGATATCAGTTAATATTATATTAACTGTATACATGTAGTTAGAGGGCTGTGCATTATGACTTTTACTTGTATCAACTTGCACAATTTTAAGTGTATCAATATTAATGTGTAATTTTTATTGTTGAATGTACAGTTCACGTGTACGCCAATTCTATACAGTCTTTGAATCTTTCTCATCAATCATTATTAAAGCATTGTGTGTGTGTGTGTGTGTGTCACAAATCTGAATCCAATTTTATTTATTCACAAGTATGTTATGCTTGTTTGTTAGATTCCATTTGATGCCAATAAAGTATAGTCTGGACTCCAATATATTATGCAGCGTGTCATTTGTAGTGGTGCATGATCACAGTGCGTATGTCCTGGGCTCAATTTCACGAAAAGGCTAAGACAGATTGTAGCATGCATACCAATCTTAATTGCTAAGCAACACCATTAAACTGTTAAGCACAAAAATTTGCATAGCACAAAAATTTGCATAGCACAAAAATGTCTCGACCAATAAAACGAACCACCATTGAAAATTCCTTTTGATATTCATGGTCAGTGAACAACAGCCAAAGAACAATCACAAGTGATACACAACACGTGAAAATGTGGTTGTTAATCCTGTTTTTATTAAGACAGAAATGTCATGCTTAGCTAATTTTTGTGCTTAACAGTTTTATGAAATTGGCCCCTGATGTCACAATACTAGTCACTATGGAAACAGGAACAACGCATGTAAAAGTTGAATCGTTAATCTATGTGAAATCGACCACAGGACCACATTACATGTATTTGTTCCTTGTCAAATCGTTTTCGGCAAATTTCGGATAGTAATGTTAATTGTCGGCCGTTTCTGACAGGTCACACGAGGTCATGCACATGAGGAGACCTGTCAGGTTGAAGTTTTCCGTGCTACGGTTATGCAATAAGAGCGTTGTCCACATACACCTACAACAGACAACTCTAAATCACTAGAGGGCGCTGTTGAAAGAACTCTTCCTCAATCCAGCAGTATCTAAATCACTAGAGGGCGCTGTTAAAAGAACTCTTCCTCAATCTAGCAGCATCTACATCACTAGAGGGCGCTATTGAAAGAACTCTTTCCTCAATCCAGCAGTATCTAAATCACTAGAGGGCGCTGTTGAAATAACTCGTCCTCAATCCAGCAGCATCTAAATCACTAGAGGGCGCTGTTAAAAGAACTCTTCCTCAATCTAGCAGTATCTACATCACTAGAGGGCGCTGTTGAAAGAACTCTTTCCTCAATCGAGCAGTACCTAAAGCACTAGAGGGCGCTGTTGAGAAACTCTTTCCTCAATCGAGCAGTACCTAAATCAGTAGAGGGCGCTGTTGAAATAACTCTTCCTCAACCACAACTATCAGTAAGACTCTAACATAAGGCCTTTACAAAATGAGGCTTGAGGCTAGGCTTGGGAATTATTTTTCTACCGCCATTTTGTGCCCTAATCGAAATGAAGGGCTTGAGATACATGGCAAAACTGGAGCCTTTCTTCGGCTTCGTCATGTGGCCCAATCCCTTTATTTCGTGTTGTGGCCCTCAAATGGCGGTAGCAAAATAAGTACCAAGCCTAGCCTCAAGCCAGCTTACATAAAGGCCCACAGCCACACAGAAACTGTACAAAGACAAAGAGTTTAAACTGTATTCTGTATAATGTGATTCTTTATTTGCCTGACATTGCATACAATGCAGTAGATGCTGAGGTTAGATGATGTATATTCATCAACATGTTCTGTTATATTGTTTCCATGGATTCTTACATTTCTTGAATTGGATTTGTGTCACGTTGGTTTCGACGTCTATTCCTTGTCTCCGACTGGAATCTTCTTGGTACCGCGCAGACGACCGGTACGACGGGCAGCAATCAGACCGACCTGTTGAAGGGGTACAAAATCAGAAGACGAGGGATGAGTATGGCATTCCCAGCAGGATTCCATCTCGAGCTTATGAGGGAAAGGAAAACCCTCAACTAGACCACGTTGGATCTGAAAACTATCGCTGACTTCCAGAACTTCACTATGTCTGAAGTCAATTCTTCGCCATTCCTGCAGTCTTGGTTCACGACGTTGTTTTTACTCAAACGTACACAACGTCTTAAGAATCCGGTAAAGGCTTTGAGTTGATTTGTGCACCTTGTTAGGTTTCCTAAGACATTGCGTGCGGATCACCTGTGCGTATATGTACATGTGTGTGTGGGTAAGTGCGGGTAATTGATTCGAGTGTCTACACCAACAACATTGTGAACCAAGACTACCATTTCTGCTGAAAAAAAAATATGATCGCTTAGAAAGATTGAAAATGAACCATTGACTGGTAGATTCTTACCTTGCGACCTGCCGATGTATCTCTCCTGACAGTAGAGGGCGCACCGATATGTTGATGGTTACCACCACCGTGAGGATGGTCCACGGGGTTCATGGCCACACCACGGACACGTGGCCAGCAGTTCCTCTTAGCCTTGTACTTGTGGTAGGCACGGCCGGCCTTCAGGAGGGGCTTGTCAATACGACCACCGCCAGCAACGATTCCTAGAAAAGATTTAGCAAATTGAGAAGACGTTACGATCAGGCATGCAACTTGAACTTAACAAAAAAACAAGGAAATTTCAAACTCAACCATACTATGTACACTTTTAAAAAAACTGAGGTTTATAAAAGGCCCAAGGAACAGCGGATGCTCAAAACTGAATGCTCATGCTCAGAACTAGAAAAAGGAATGCTCTGTCTGCTGCCACCTATGTCAGAAAAATCTCTTATTGAATGAAAGCCCCCAAAACTGAATTTATAAGACATAAATGGAATCATCGTTCCAATACAAGTTAAGATCATAAGATGAGAATGAAAGCCAACTTTCATATCAGATAATAATGATATCTCTATTGGCTACTGGTACTGGCTTCATAGTCTGTTCACAAAATTAGGCCAACTTTCAGATGGCGTTGTTTATTCTTCATGACACAAATCATGAAGGTGTCACAGGTTTTTCCAAAACTGTTTGGTTGAATCATAATACAGTATTACCATAAAATTTTCATTTCTGAAATGGAAAGAGAGATCAGTTCAGGTGACATAAATCATAAGAGTGGGCTGTGACTCACCGACCATGGCCCTGTTGGCCGAGGGCACCACCTTCTTGGCTCCTGACGGCAGCTTGACTCTAGTCTTCCTGGTGTCGGGGTTGTGAGCGATGACGGTGGCGTAGTTCCCCGAGGCACGGGCAACCTTGCCACGATCTCCGGTCTTCTCCTCCAAGGCGCAGATGATGGTTCCTTCCGGCATCGTGCCGATGGGGAGAACGTTGCCGATGGTCAGGGCAGCTAGTGAACCAAAACAGATTTCTTGTGAGACATGAAACAGAATCAGTTTAAAGCTGTTTAAAGCTTCCAGAAAAGTTCCTTGTTGGAATTATGAACAGAAATACTCCTTAATGTAGGATATTTGCAGTGACACCATCAACAAACTTATTTGTTAACGAGTGAGCCTCCAAGAAGAGCTGGTGACAACGTTTCGGGCAGTGCCAGCTCTGCCCTTCGTCAGGAAACTGCTGGATCCACGTTCCTCCTTCATCCAGGATTGTCAGCTGTAAGGCTAAAAAGTCTGCTAGCCAACTACTAGTCATTACAGCGGTGGACTAGTCAGACCCTCTTACTAAGTCTGGATGGCTAGTAGAAACACTGCGCTATATCTAGTGCAGACGTACTCTTGATGATAAGAGGCCAAATATACGGTGTGGGTTACACTGAAATTAGCATTTATTACAAACCACGGTTAGCTTGCAGAGAAAGTGCCAAGATGCTAAAATATTGATACAATCACTCCACGAAGATGTACCGATCCATTTGCCGGTCTTGCTTGAATCCTGATGAGTAAGGGATCAGGCTAACTGATCTCATCGACCAGCGAAAGAAGGAACAACCTGTCAAAGAAAGCCCTTAGTCTCAACCGTCATGAAACCAACATTTCTACCTTGACCTGTCTGTTACGAGACGGTCAAGGCCCGACAATGTCGCTACTTACAGTTCTTTCAGGAATGTTTCTTTCCGTTTAAGTTGTCCACGCGGTCCACAGTCAACCTACAAATTTCCCGCGTCTTCACCGCGACCTTCACAAGTTTGTCCTGGTACCTACTTGACCCTAACCATAACAGAATATGAAATTAATTCCTTTCAATGGGAACTCTTCTTCTTACCCTTCTTGCCGCAGTAGATGAACTGGCCGGTGAACATGCCTTCGGCGGCCACCATGAGCTCCGTTCGCTTCTTGTACCTGTAAGGATCACGGAATGCAACTCTTGCTAGAGGAGCGCCGCGGCCTGGGTCGTGGATGATGTCCTGTAATCACACGGGGAAAAACGAAAAACAGAATTAATTAAATAAGAAATCTTACCCCATAAAATCTTATCCCAACACCGATAAAACTTGACAGTTTACCAAGACAACAACGGGCAGAAATAGATTCATAGGGCATTTATGAGACGGAGGCTCCATTTCGTGAATCCTTTCTAAAATAACGGGTATCAAAATAGAGGCTTTTGGCTGCAGTTCGGAAGTAGATTCTCTGGTTTGAAAAGGAAAACAGAGCTTTAGCTTCAATGAAAAACCACAACCTATATTTTCAGCATATGGATGTCAGAGCTGGTGCCGGAGCCTCCATATCGTAAACCCCCACAGAATCTTTTATTCAATGTCTCCCTGTCACCCCAATTAACAGGCAATAAATCAACTCACCTTGACGATACCCTTGATGTATCCATGACGCTCGGCGTAGTCAAGTGATCGTAACTTGGCTGCACCCTTTCTATGTTTGTTGTGGGACTTGAAGACGCTTCCAGCGCCCTTACGCTGACCACGAATGACGCGGCCCATGACGACGGATCAGTCTAAAGGAATTAATCACAAGTATGGGTCAGAAACAACTCAGCCAGGTTGTGTTGACGTAACTTAGTCTGTATAACTTTTAAAGTATAAAATTGTAACTTGGTCGTGGACTGGTTCGCCACCATTCATTACAACAAAGTACACACGTCATGACAGGCCAAAGCAAAGCCAAGTTAAAATAAGGCAAGCATTAACTTCTTGCATTAAGAGCAAGGCCCACAACACAGCCGGCCTCCTAATTTTTTTGAACACTTTTTTTTTAAATGGAGGCCGAATGGTCCCACTGCTAGACAACGTTATTCATGATATTTGTAATTAATTAGGCCCCCCTATTCTTCCTTAAAAATCCTTGGCAATCGACTGTTTACTTTTTAAAAATGGAATTGGAAGTTGGTCACCCTTCATTCCTGTTTTCATTTTTATTTTGTAGCTTTTGAAACAGTTAGCCTGCGAACACAAGCACTGTTCCCTGCCCGCCTTACTACGCCAACGTTACATGATGTACACAAACGCTCTATACACCCTCCATTTTACCTAACCCACATCAGAAAAAATGACTTCATAATACCCATTTATCCATCTTATTTCACAAAATACCAATGAAATATTTATAAATCATAAACCCTCAACTCAACATGTTACCGTGTAAATGTTTAAAATGAAATAAAATGACTCGATTGATACGATTTTGGAAGATTTTCTGAACGTGTTTTCAATAACACACACTCACTTTCACGGGTCCACAACGTTGAAGAGATCGGGCATTGCGAAAAGATCCCGGATGTGGACTTGAAAGTGCGCCCTCTTGCGTCGGTGGTCAAAAGTTTTTTTGGACGCGCGCACACAGTACATATTAAAGTACTGTACATGTACATAATTATTTAACAACTTGGACAAAAAAATTATAATTACATTTTTTTATTTCCAAATTGATAGACTTGGTCATGGTAAATATTGATTCCTCAGGTTAAATTAGAGAATATATCCTTACTGTTTCCAGAATGATTTTTGCAGAGCTGAAAAAAAGAAAAGGGGATTTTTATTTTTGTTTAGCCTACTAATTAATCAATTTTAATTACTTTTTTTCGGGTGGGGCAAATTGGGGAGGCATACCGTGTTTGTTCCAATTTTTACTTAAAAGCACAGTCCACAATGAAATTGGTAACAAAGGCCTACCCAAACAGAAATGTTCACAGATTTATGTATAAATTTCAGGTTATGAAGATGGTGATGGTAGAAACATACCATTAACCATTTCTGCCTAAATGATGTATTTCATCAGTCCAGAAAGGGTAGAACCAATTATCAAAGACAATTGTGATCTTTGGAAGATCAAAAATCGTGTTAAGATTTTAAAATATTGTTTTATTTGTTCACTATTTCTCAAAAAGTGGGCTCCATATGGGACTGGAAATTTCACAGATGACTGTAACTGTATCTTCCTTGATATTTTTGCCAACGAACCAGCATTTCTTTGACAAAAACCAAAGTATAATATTACCTTTAAGGTCATGGGGATATAGGTATTTGTTTCATCCATAATACACAACAAACAAACAGAAGTAATAAAACAATTTCTGACAATGTCTTACAAAGTATAGTCTTATTTTATTCATGGTCATGGCTGTATAAAATCGGTGGTGTCATTTCATAAAAGGCCTAATTTTACTCAATATACATGTAACTGGCAGTGAAGAGATGATTACATTATTGAAGAAATATTAAAAATTGGTCAGAAATATTGTCAAATGCTGTGACCTTTGACATCTATCTAGTGCTATGATGGACATCAAAATTTTGTAAAGACGAGACGCCATGTTTATTTGGCTTTGAAGAAAATACTTTGAAGTTTCAGAAAGTTTCAAAAAGTTAGTCTACATTACTTGTAAAACTCACATTGTTATGTTAAGTAATAAATAAAAAAAAACTCATGTTCAACATGACTTGCACACAAATAAGTAGTCATAAATATATAATCATGTTTAGTTAGCACACTATTTAAAAATGGATTAATGAAGTTGAATATTGCAAAAATACAATTTGAAAAAAGACAGTTAATTAGGTTTAAATATACTCTATATCTCTTGGCTAAAGACTCGGGTAAAACAATTTCCATTTCTTTGATGAAAGCTGAGTTCAGAATATTAAAAAAGCAAAGCATTTCAAGCACAACAAAATATTCTTCTTCTTTTTTAAACTACCTTTCTACACCACAGGAAAGATAAGGTTTCTGGGATAAATAAAGTTATACAATTGATCTTGAATAATAACATTTTAAATTTTTTTAAATTCTGTATTTTCACAGTTAACTAACAAACATTGCTTGCTTTCTTGAATACATTTTTGCACTTCAATTCATAAAGTGTTTTCCCTCATTAATGCAATTTCGAATGGACAAAAAGACCTTGCCCTTATAGGTACAGTAGATGACTGGTAACATACCCAAACAGAAATGTTCACAGATTTACATATAACTTTCAGGATATGAAGACGGTGCTGGTAGAAACATACTGATAAAATATTTCCGCCTGAAGTGGAGTATTATCCCGAAAATAGTCAAACAAAGACCAAAACAGTTTTTATCTCGGGGTGAGATCAAAACCATTCTTTATGTTTTATAAGATAAAAATTGAGTTGGGTTTTTGCTATTTTCTTGTGACTCAGATGTCTGATTCAGCTAAATTTTTCACAGGTTTATTATTTCATGTACATATTTGATCAGACAAAGTGTGAGTGCTGTTCTGTGACCTTTACCAATCATGTATTATACCAACTACCAACACAATTAAATTCTGGACTGAAACAATTTTCATTACAAAGGTCAAGTTACATGTATGAGTACTACAAAATGAATACACTTGTAATAATATTAATAAAACTGCATTGGGCCCAAGTAATATAATTATGCATTGGTACAATGTCCAGACAGACAGCTGTATGGGTGTACACGTGTACAGGTAAGCAGGTGCACAGAAGGTACAGTGTACACATTTACAATAGTCTGGTCCCGGACTTGCCTCCTCTAGAGCTGAGTCTTTACGAAACCAGGCTGGAAGCTTGGCTTGGGCCTTATTTCATCACCGTTCAACCATTTGAGGTCCACAAAACGAAAACAGAATTGGGCCACATGACGAAGCCAAAGAAAGGCTCTAGATTTGCCAACAATCTCAAGCCCTTCATTTCACTTATATTACTTAGGTCACAAAATGGCCCGTAGCAAAATAAGTCCCAAGCCTAGCCATGAGCCTGGTTTGATAAAGGGCGGATTCAGTTGGGCATTTCCATGAAAACCAGACCTATCTTGCCGAGGTCTTCTTAGTCTTCTCTCTATTCACCGTTTGTTGTAATTTCTTCAGATTTTCCTTGGCGTTCTGTGAGTTTGGATCCAGCTTCACAGCTAACAAATAGTGCTCCTTGGCCTTGCGGTATTTCCCCCATCGGTGGTACAATACTCCCAGGTTACCATGGTAATTGGCCATTTGGGGTTTCAGCTGAATGGCCTTCAGGAAATTCAACTCCGCATCCTGTTGGAGAGATGCCAAGATTTAAACCAATTTTGTTAAAAAGGAAAATATAACTGTGACAAAAATTAACAAGACTATCCTTTTAAAGGTAATATCATACTTTGGTTTGTGTCAAAGAAATGCAGCTTCATGGGCAAAAATATCAAGAAACACACAGAAACAGCCATCAGAGAAATTCCTAGTCCCATACAGTGCCCATTTCCTAAGAAAACAGTGAAAAAATCCCATGGTATTTTAAATCTTTCCCCCATTGTTTTTGATCTTCCGAAGATCAAAATCGTTTTTTTTTTCTGGATAAATACAGCATTTCAGGCAGAAAAAGTTTAATCACCATCTTCATACCCTGTAAGTTATAGGTAAATCTGTGAATATATTTTTGTTTCGGTATGATAAGTGACTATTCACTTTCATGGAGCTGCTTATTAATTAGCATATCTGCTATTACAGGTCATTTCTGCAAAGCAAAACAGATGCAAGTTGCCATCTTTTTTGCTGAATTTAGCAAGAATATTTGTAAGGTATTTCCTACTAATAAGCAGGAGAAATCCTCTTCGATTTTTGTAATGACATAATTTTCTAGCAGATCTCTCACCTCATAACGACCTTCTTTCCCCAGGACATTTCCAAGCCCGAAATAGATGGATGGCTCATCTGGTACGTACTTCATTGCTTCCTTAGCAACCAAGATGGCTGTCTCATACTGACCTGAGAACAGCAATGAGTTTGTGTATAATGTGTTACATTAGTCGCAGCAATATAACATGGCAGTATAGAAATGAAAGCTCAACCTGCTTCATATTACCTATTCCCCGAATTTGTAAAATCAATTATTCAGTTTTATACAGATATTTGAAGTTTGAAGTTTCTAAATGTGAATGGGAACCAGTGGCATAACATTTGATTCTTGCTTAAACAAAAGTGGGCACCAGCCAAATACCGGTAAACCTTATTATAAGTGAACATCAACACAAGGGAGGAGGGGAGGGGACCAGTGAAACTTCATTGGAATCTTGTTATAACTAGGTCAATGACATCAGCCAATTTAAATTGTGGATAGGATATAACACATACAATACAAGGAGTGAAAGTGACTTTGGATTTGGGGATTTGCCGGTTGTAACAGACGTTTTTCTTGCAAAAGTGCTGCTTTTATGAAACAGTGTTCAGTGTAGATGACAATTTAGTGACATTATAATACACATCCACTATACATTAATCCAAAGTTTTTGAGCAGCGCCCTCTATTGATTAAAAAAAGAAAATGTGGGGGTGTCAGTATATTATTTTGCACACTGCAAAATCATCTTTTATTGAAATCTGGGAAGCTGGAAAGCTAACCATGAACAAAAGACAGGTGGCGAAATCCGGGACATGCTGTCCATGCCGAATATTCGTCTAACTCCATGTTCCTTTCAGGAATAAATCGTGCACCAGTTGTAGTGCATACCGGCAGACTGAAAACCACCACCGCAGTTTCTTTTTTACCGTAATCAAGAGAGGGCGCTACTCAAAAACGTGTGTGATCAGATTACAGTACACTCATTTGCCGTACTTGAAGAAGAACATACAGTAAGACAGTGCTGGAAAAAGCTTAGGCAGAAAAGACTTTAAACTTTACTACAAGATGCTTAGGAGGTGGGAAAAGTGGAAAATGCTGGCATGTTCAACACATAGAAGGAAATCTGAGTGAAGATGTGAGGTGCAGGATAATAGGCTATAATTACGTACAAGGCAGATTCTAGAGAAAATAAAAAACAACAGGAGTGAAAATGCTCATTTTGCTGAAAGGTGAAAATCAGTTTTGCAGCTTAAAAAAAAATTCATTTTACATAACTGTAAACAACTCCTGAGTCCTATGAAACCTGACAGAGCTTTAGAAAAGAAATAAAAAGCAATTAACAAAAAGAGAGAGAAAAGTAAACCGATATATCCACTTAAAATTAAATTCAAGTTTAAGAAATTGGCAGAGCGGCAAAACAGTAGGGAGCAAATATATATGAATCTACACTATTGAAAAAACGGTGACTATTCATGGAAAATACTGCTGAGAAAGAGGGCGGAAACTTAAGCCCCGCCCACTAGAGGGCGAAAACTTAAGCCCCGCCCACTAAAGGGTGGAAACTTAAGCCCCGCCCACTAGAGAGCAGAAACTTAAGCCCCGCCCACTAAGAGGCACCAGTTTTGCTATCTGCTCTGCAAAGACAATAGAAAAAGACAATAGAAGCTTTATTTTGCATTTTTGTTTGTTCTGTTTGAGTGGCAATGAAAGTTTGTTTTGGCGATTAGTTCTTACCAGCACGTTCATGATATGTGGCAATGTTGGCCCAGGCGCTAACGTGATCGGGCTGCTGCACGGTGGCCTCATACCACGCCTTCAAGGCGTCGTCATGGCGACCCGTATCAATATACTGCACATCAAGTACAAAGTGCTCTTATTTGCAAGTTGGGCAAGGAAAGTCAACTACATAGTCAACTATTATGTTATTGATATTAGACACACAGGTAGTTGCAAGAAGTTGGACACAAAAATGTTAAGAGCAAAACAAATAAATAAAATAAAGAAACACAATCAAACTCAATAATAACACTTTTGACCATTTCACCCCTTAAAATGTCAAAATCGATGTCAAAATCGATGATTTCAAGTCAATCTTAAGATCCATTTGAATTCAGTGTTACCATGGAAACATGTTAGTGATTAGTTTGATTATTCTCAAGGTCAGTTTATGAGATCTAGCATCTGCACTAATTGTACAAAATGTATTATCATCGCCATGGAAACCATGGACATTCATTTGAGGCATAAACAATTCGGAATAACCACAGCTTTTTCTGAGGTAGAATAGAATCTCTAGCATCAACTTAGAACTAATACATAACCTGTACACAGGAGTCATCCGGAGAATTTGCAGCAACTTCACTGTCAATTCAACAATTATTTCATGCAAACAAGCGTCTAATTTCTAAGATTTTTTTCTGCACCAATGCTATAATTGGTACACTAACGCAGCACTTCCATGCTAAATGGATGTCTTAACAGAAATATTGAAATATACAAATAAGGCTTGTCCTTCACCGACGCAGATGAGCACTGCATACTCTGTCCTTGTTGAGTGCACAGGAAAAGATCATGCGCTTGATCAGGTGGGATTCGAACCCAAAACCTTCTGAGTGTACATTTTTCCATATGCACTCAACAAGCACTGAGTGCGTAGTGCTCAACTACTTTGGCAGTGAAGGGCAAGCCTAATTTGCATATTTCTATCTCCCCGACGAAAAAAAATCATTAATATTCATGAGATATATCGAGATGAAGATGAATGAAATGGGAGTACGAAAGGTCATGAAGAGATTAAGAAGAAGAATGACGACAGGTGTATTGACCTTTGACCTGTACAAACCAATTAAAACCTAGAGAGTAGTAACGAGCCTACACCAAGCCTCACCAAGTGACTCTAAGTGCACCACAGCATTGCTCCAAGCCCGGGCGTGGTCCTTTTGGTAGGAGGTTGCATTCAGCCACGCCCCTAATGCCTCGTTATCTCGGTGAAGTTCCAAGTACTACAGAGGGCGGTAGATACGTGCGGCAAGAATGATGGGAAGAGAGTGAAAGCGGCCCGGAGGCAATTTCTCTGGTCATTTTGGAAACTTCAGTTCATGGGTGTAAATCACGAAAGGAAAAATGTCCCCAAAAACCCTTAAAAAAATTGAATTTTAATACATTCATGATGTATATGTGTGACTAGACTCCACAGAACAGGTGGTAAACTGCAAAAGTGCAAAATCATAATAAGGGCGCCCCTTTTTAATTCTGTGGTTCTCATTTCCGACCGACCCTTATTTTGGGCTCCGACCGAAGAAAAAAAAAACTTTCTTTTTTGCCGCCGACCCTGTCAGAATGGCATAATATAAAAAAAATTGAAAAAAAAAAAGAATTCCCAGAATTTTTGGAGACAAAAATTGTCTCCAAAAATTCTGGGAATTCTTTTTCTTTTTTTTTTGCCAATAAACCTCAAATTGTTATACTTTTTATCACTGAAATAATACAAAAATATTCAAACGCGATTACAGTGAATACATTGAACATCATTTTCTTTAGGTTTTTGTGTATTCAGCCAGATTTTTTTTTCTTCCAAACTTTTTTTTTTCCGACCGACCGACCCTCCATCTAAGGTGAACAAGAAATGAGAACCATAGAATTAAATGGGGGCGCCCTAATATTAGCCTATGAATGAGATGAAAGAGTGTGTTTCAGTTCAGTGATATACAACACTTTAGTTGTTATCTTCCTCTGTCTGTAGAAAGTTGACATATTAAATTTAGGAGATGCAAGTAATAAACTGCTGCAAACTGCTTATCAGCCAAAATAAAGAGCTGAAATTTATCAAATGCTTGGAGATTAGGAGGGCCCGATGATGAATTGTGATCGTACCAGGATCCTGCTAGGATTGAAACGCATCAGGCACCCCTAAATCCGAGCAAAAATTATGGGCCTTTACGAAATAAGGCTTGAGGTTAGGCTTGGGTTTTATTTTGCTACCGCCATTTTGTGTCCTAAATGAATTGAAGGGCTTGAGATACATGGCAAAGATGGAGCCTTTCTTCGGCTTCATCATGTGGCCGAATCCCTTCATTTCGTTTTGTGGGCTTCAAATGACGGTAGCAAAATAAGTACCAAGCCTAGCCTCAAGCCAAGTTTCGTAAAGGCCTTAGGAGAGTTTGAACGGATAAAGTGATGGATAACTGGACAGAATTATCTGCCAAATTGTCACTCATTTCGTGATGCCAAATCACACATTACACAAATATTCCATCACCCATATGTCTGAAGTTTCCAAAATCCCAGAGAATGGTCCAAAAAAGCAAACCAATAAGATGTAAAAAATGCATAAATGATTACACCAATACTACATAATAAAGGCCCATTCTACAAGCACCTTGGCTCTCTCTAAACCAACCCTTCACATTGGCTACCCGAGTAGTATGTCAATGAATAGAAAGCGTTGATTTCACCAAACTCATCGTAACTTATTATCAATCGTAAGACTTAATGATGCAATGCAGCCCTACTTAGGATACAATGGGTTTTCCTTTGTAAATCGAGTTACGATCGATCGTAGGGCTTCGTGAAATCGACCCCAGGTCATTTTGGGGAAAAATGTTCCCCAGAATGTTTGTCACGGTGAGTTTCTTTGACAGACAGACCTATGATTATTAAAGATCATCTGATAGATACATATTACTAGAATTCACTGTCAGTAAATGAATCATTCATGCATGCATGCAATAATGAGTGTTTTCCATCTATGTGTGTCATGCATTGCAATCTAATCTATTCAAATCAAACCAAATCAAATCAAATCAAATCAAATCAAATCAAACTGATCGATCCCGCATGCAGCATGCATTAAAACTAATCACATTTACCATGCATTGCCTAGCAGCTAGTCACAGCAGGACTAACAGATGCAACGAGATCAAAAATAAAGTGACAAATCTGGACGAAACGTATGGAGGGCCCAATTTCATGGAATCCGTTTTACAACTTATTTTTGGGCTTACGGGCACTGTTTTGCGTGAAATCTATTTCATGGAATCTGTAAGCTAGACTTTCGGAGCTTAATCGGTTAGCAAGGAATTTCTAGGCTGACCATGATTTTTTCTGCTTACGCACTGTCATATGTTTTCTGCAGAAAGTCCATGCTTACCCAATACCAAAAATAAAACTCTCCTGTGAAATACGCTAACTGTAAGCCAAAAAAGTCCTGCTACCGTAAACGAGGAATTGTTGATTACGGCAACGGGTTCCATGAAATTGAGCCCAAGTATCATTATAACAAATTCAATTCAATGTAACAAAAAGTTTTATTTGTAAATGAAAAGAGGAATTCGTGCTTGTGAAGATTCTTTGTTTATGTTCAAATCTGAGGAAACTAATTAGCAGTAAAAAAGTTGAATAATTTGTACAAATTTCTAAAGGCTCATCAAAGTTTAAGATGGCAAATTTTCCTTTGATTATTAGAACAGCGCTTTTAGATTCACTCATTTCTAACTTTTGTGAATGTAGTATTGTTTCCAAATAAATTTAAAAAAATTCCGATCAAGAACTTTTCTATATTCAGAAATTATTCATTACCAACAGAGGAAAAGTAAAATGAATTGTAAAGATGATAATAACTAATAATGTTGCTAAAAAATTAGAAATGAATGAGAAATCAAGAAATAATCACGTGCCGTTTATGAGACAGAAAATGATGAAGAAAATATTGATCGATAAAAATGAATCATGGTGCAGTGCGAAAAACAAGGATTAAAAGTGAAACAAAAAATATTGTAAAAAAACGAGAATCACAAGACTTGAATGAAATAGTGAAATGTCAAGTTAATTTCAGATATTCAAATGGATTAAAATTCCATGAATTGAAAAAAAAAAATGATTTCCCAATAACCAAATAAATGATAATGCCAAGGAATGAAAAAAATGAATGACAGAATTTTGGATTTGTTTAAAAAATCAAAGCCCTTATTTTAAGTCTCATTTTATCTCTATGTTTGCTGTTCTGTCTGTTTGTTTGTCTCATTTAATCGTTTTAAAGGTAGTATCATACATTGGTTTTTGTCAAAGAAATGAAGATTCATGAGCAAAAATATCAAGGAAGATACAGTGAGAGTCATCTGTGAAAATTTCAGTCCCATACGTTGCCCAATTTTTGAGAAAACAGTGAAAAATGCCCACAGTATTTCTTAAGTATTTTCACCATTATTTTCTATCTTTTAAAGATCAAAACTGTTTTGGTCATTGTTTTGACACTTTTCTGGATAAATACAGCATTTCAGGAAGAAAAATGGTATGTTTCTACCATCACCATCTTTATACCCTGTAAGTTATAGGTAAATCTGTGACGATTTCTGTTTCGGTATGCTACCAAAGTATGACAATACCTTTAAAGTTCTGACATAAAAAAACCTCAAAAACCTATTTATTAATGTCTATATTGCAATTGAGTTTGGTTTCTGTGTGATTCGTATATGTTCTTACCATGTTACCGAGGTTAAAGTAACAGTCAGCGTATCTATGGCGATGGTGAAGCGCCATTTTGTAACTCTGTTCGGCCTCCGTGTACTTCTTGGTCGCTGCTTGAACAATTCCGAGATTCATCCAGGCTGCCGCAAATTGAGGTCTGGAAGAGAAAAGAACCCGGCATTTAAAAATACTATCATACTTTGGTAGGAAACCAAAACAAAAATGTTCACAGATTTACATATAACTTACAGGGTATGAAGGTGGTGGTGGTAAAAAACATACCGTTCAATTTGTTCCGCCTGAAATGGTGTTTTTATCCAGAAATGAGTAAAACAATGACTGAAAACAGTTTTGATCTCCAAGATCAAAACCTCACAATTACAGTTACATCATATTTATCAAACAACCCTCGGACATAATGATGACCATTATAAAAGGAAGCGAGGACGAGAATTACTTGATCTGGACGGCTTTTTGGAGAAGTTCCTCGGCCTTCTTGAGGTGGCCTTCATCTTTAAGGAGGTTGGCAAGATTGTTCATCGCTTGGTCGTATGCAGGATTTAATCTGTTGAGTGAATGAAGGACAATACTTTAGGACAGCTGTAGAGGCTGGGTTTTTAATTGTGAAGTAACAAGGGAGTTCTGGGGCCTTTTCCAAACCTCGGCTCCAGCTCAGGCTCCGGCTAAGTTCGTCTCTGGCATCGGATTCATATGCTGAAAATATAGGTTGTGGTTTTTCATTGAAGCTGAAGCTCTGTTTCCAATTCAAACCAGAGAATCTACTTCTGAACCACAGCCAAAAGTCTATTTTTAGATACCCTTATTTTAGAATGGGTTAAGGAAATGGAGCTGGAGCCGGAGCCGGAGCTGGAGCCGGAGCCAGAGCCAGAGCCGGAGCCGGAGCCGGAGCCGGAGCCGGAGTGCTTTAGGTCGTACCTGAGTGCTTGTCTGTAGTAAGTAATAGCCTCCTCTATGTCATCCCTATCAGCTGCATTCTTCCCTATGTTGTAATGCACCTGCAGATAGAAACCAATTAATTAGTGTAACCAATCAGAAGACTGCTAAACATTTCACCTGAATACATCACAACCCATGATGCACTACCTTAGCCCTAACCCTCTGTACGTACCACATTAGGCAAGAGCTGTTCACCACACATTACCACAGTCTCCACAGGGGGACTCGATCATAAACCATGCATTACCACACAAACCCTAGCTCTCTGCACTTACCACACAAGACAAGAGCTGCTTACCACACATTACCACAGTCTCCACAGGGGGACTCGATCATAAACCATGCATTACCACACAAACCCTAGCTCTCTGCACTTACCACACAAGACAAGAGCTGCTTACCACACATTACCACAGTCTCTACAGGGAGACTAGATCATAAACCACACATTATCACACGAGCCACACTGTGGTGTATTGTGGTATTCAGGATACCACATTAGGAGCCGTCCATAAAGTACGTACATACGAAGGGGGAAGGGGGGGGGGGTTGTTACCGCGCTGATTCTACACTTATGGTTAGCAGGAATATTGAGGCCAGATGTGATGAAGCTGACGTTTGATAATTCACCTTAGCGTTGAGTGGACATACATCCAGCCCAGCCTTGTACAATCTCTCTTCAGTCAGCCAATCCATATTACGATGGATACATCTACCGACGTAACACGCCAATATAACCACAACCAGATATTGTACAACCTGAGAAGGAATTACACCAAGAAACCAATGCATATTATGGCTACGGCTTAAAGGTACACAGGTCTATGGTATCGGTTGAAGCCTCTTCCCATAGACTTGTGTGTCAATTCAACTTAGCCAAAGCTTAGTAATTTAACTTCACAGCCGTCTAGATCTCCTGGGCTGCTAAGCAGAGAGAGGTTAGAGCTGCTTAAAAGCATAAAAATACTAAGCATGAAAAGTCTTCCTTGATCAAACAGGACTACCAACCAAATATTCATGTGATGTTTTCTGCTTTCGACTTGTATCCGGCCATTGTTTGCTAACCATAACATTCACAAGGAGTTAATTGGCTGGCATACTGATTTCATTTACCAAGGTTTTTGGTGCCTAAGCAAATTTTGGTGCTTAATTTAAGCAGCTCTATGAAATTGGCCCTAGGCCCAATATTGAACCTTTCTATACTGACAAAAAGCACCCAGGATTGTCAAACAAATGAAATAAAAATCTCATCCACAAAGAGTTTTATATTCATACTTTTCTTGGTGCAGCCGTCCGTGACAGTCGCTCAACCGCTAGAGTCATGAGCATACAGAAGCCCAGACTGGGTAGGTATAAGATTCTCTCAGCGATCACAAAGCCGACCCTCAGGAAGAGGTTGGAGGCAGGAAGGAACGGGATGATGAGGAATGACAGGGACATCGTCAACATCCTAGTCAGAGAGGAACAAAAATAATCGACAACTATTGAAATATGTGTCAGCAGCAATACTAAAGATGCGGGTTCGGGATATGGCGGTGTGTGCGTGACTGCCAAACGAAGAAAGATAATTGACTATTAGGGACACCACCAACATAGGGCTGGGTAGCTCTAAAGAGCACCGGTATGGTATTCCGGAGGTCACTGGTTCGAATCCCGCTCCAGGGACAAAATTCAGTCAGTCATTCACAATAAGATGTGAATTTTACCTTCTGTGGTGACTCGGTGGATCCAGAATGCTCTTGACGACGAGATAACCCAACGATACCCACAATGCAATGGGAGCAAGAAGCCTGATGTCATTGGCTGATTGTATCAATGACACGCAGCCCATTGACCAATCAAAGCACAGCCATTGAGGAAACATCAGCAGCCATACATTAAGTGCATAAATGAAATTGTAGTTCGTTATCTGGGTACAGAAACAAAAATTGAAACAGAAAAAAAAAAAAATCAAAATCACGCAGGCATTATTTTCAAAAGGTCAACTACTCCCCCCTCCCGGTAAAAAGTATACAAATCCTATAGCCTTTGAGACAGATCCTGCTAGGATCGAAACGTCAGGCCTTCCTAACTCTGAGCAGCCTTTGAGAAAGATCCTGCTAGGATCGAAACGTCAGGCCCTCCTAACTCTGAGCAGCCTTTGAGAAAGATCCTGGTAGGATCGAAACATCAGGCATTCCTAACTCTGAGCAGCCTTTGAAAAAGATCCTGCTAGGATTGAAACGTCAGGCCCTCGTAACTCTGAGCAGCCTTTGAGAAAGATCCTGCTAGGATCAAAACGTCAGGCCCTCCTAACTCTGAACTTCATCGGAATTAAGAAACTAACCCGCGTTATGATTCCATCGGCAAATGACGCTGGATTGTCCGATGGCTGGAATGGAGGTGGACCACTGCCCATGATGAGGAGTCTACCGGTCAGCAAGATGACCGCACACAGGAACATGACACCAAGCCTGGTTGCTAGGCACGGCAGCCATCTTGGATTTGACAAAGCATCGCTCTTGGTGGCATTTCCATTTCGATGATGACGGAAGACTCCTGCGACGTTGATTTCACAGTTGATAATGACATCATAGACTACGCACACTCCCTATGTTGGAGAACAAATTTAATTGTTCAATTCCAAAAATTCACACACAAAAAAGAGACTGAGTACAATACTGCAATAAAATATAGGAGAGTGATAAAATGTTTAAGCTAGCGCTGCACATGCCAGCAAAAGCAGCCTAAAGGTATAACACATGATTGGTAAAGGTCACAGAACAGCACTAATACTTTGACTAATTTAGCATGTACATGAAATAATATGGTCTTTGTTTGACTAATTCCTGGATAAATACACTATTTCAGGTGGAAATATCTTATAAGTATATTTGTACCATATCTGTTCAGGTACGTTACCAATCCTGTACTATACCTTAAAGCATACCAAAAATGTGCCAAAAATGTTTAATAAAAGCTCACTTAAAATGACAATTCAAAGAGAATGACAATAAAATGAGGAAGGAGCTTCAACTTACAATGACGGTGATTCCTTGTTCTTTACACAGCATTGAAGCAGCACAGCATGCCAGACTGATTGACAATCTCCACAACGAATGATGACCATCTACAAACACACCCCCAAAAGACGTGAAATTGTAATCATAACTAAAAACCAATCCATATCAAGTTAAAAAGCTGTTAACAATGTATCAAAAACTACACCAATTTCAGTATCAGGTGCCTTTTTCAAAGCTTGGCTCCGGCTTCGGCTCAGGCTACGGCTCTGGCTCCATTTCGTGAATCCCTTCTAAAATTACGGGTATTAAAACAGAGGCTTTTGACCGCGGTTCGGGAGTAGATTCTCTGGTTTGAAAAAGAAAACAGAGATTCAACTTCAATGAAAAACCATAGCCTATATTTTAGGCATATGGATTACAGAGACGAAGCCGGAGCCTGAGCCGTAGCCGAGGTTTGAGAATGGCCCTAAATCTGTCCCAAACTCCAAAATGTGTCCATCACTTTGATTATATGGGTCTCTACCTACAGTATGACCCTTTTCCAAGCTCTGACTGCAAGTATTCAACTGAACTGAAAATAGCGCCCTCTACAAACAATGCATAGGGAGGATAACTCGGACGATTTACAAAAAGAGAAGAAAATTTGAAAAATATGTTTTCTCCGTACCTTTCTTTAAAGCAGATACATAAAAATAAAAAGACAAGAAGAAAAATAATGCACAAAGAAGATCAGCCCTTCCAACGATTCCAGCAACCTGTAAAATAAAAAAAGACATAGGCTGTTCAGACAATCGCTCTTATTCTCAAGTTCCACTTTTCTCTCTTCTTCTTCTCCTTAAAGGTAATATCATACTTTGGTGTTTGTCAAAGAAATGCACATTCATGGGCGAAAATATCAAGAAAGATACAGTAACAGTCTTCTGTGACAATTTCAGTCCCATACGGTGCCCACTTTTTGAGATAGCAGTGAAAAATGCTCACAGTGTTTTCAAGTCAATTCAAATGAGTTTTGATCTTCTTGAGATCAAAATTGTTTTTGGTCACTATATAGTTTTAGTCTTTTCTGGATTTATACAGCTTTTCAGGCAGATATATTTTAACGGTATGTTTCTGTGAATATTTCTGTTTCGGTAGGCCTATGCCACCAAAATATGATAGTACGTTTAAAGACGTACTTTTCAAACAAACAGACAAAGGCCATAATGAGTTATGTACGACGTAAATAAATATTCGAAAATGAATCATGCAAGAAAGAACGAAAACTGACAGGGAACTTACGCTCTCCGTGTGAATCGGATGACACGTGAAGAACAGCGCGCAGAGGAAACTGGCTCTGGGGGCGGGGAAGGTCTGGCTCCGCCCCTCAGAGTCCCGATGGTGATGAGGAGGACGATCGCTGAAGAGGATGAAGAAGACTCGAAGAGACAAGACACTGATGATGCTGTGCAGGATGACGTTAGTCAGATGGAAACTGAATGGGTGAAAGCCTCCGCTCATAAGGTAGTTCAACCTGTCAACGAAAAACAATTTTGTTTATAGTTTCCTTTGTGGTTATATTGATTAAAAAGCCGCATTTGAACAGAAATAGACAGTCTGTGAGATTGCTTTTATCCAGACTATTGTCCGACAAATCTTTCATCAAGATGCACTATAATTGCCAATTATTAATCTTTCAACGGACAAACAGCGCCCTCAACGAGGAATGCAAGGACCCAATTACATTAAATTCCTCTGATGTCTCACTCCGTTCATTTGTCAAAGACTCATTGCAGCTGATCCTTCCGTAACTGACTTGCCTTTCAAGAGAGAAATTGGAAATAGCGGGACTGTTTATGGCTAGATGACAAACTAACCTGAACGAGAGAATGGTGAGTGGCCGGTAAGATTTATGACTGTGATTCTTAGTGATCTCCTCTCCCCAGAAATCATCACGAAACAGCTCCGTTAATGGCGTCTCTGGTTTCACATCCTTGTTGCTGAGCACCGCTTCCGTATCATCGAATACAAAATCACCGTGGCAACTGTTTAAGTAGCAGACAAGTGACAAGATGGCTACGACGCAGGAGGCACGTCTCAGAGACAGAGTCAGGATTGGGATGTTGGCATCCCAGTCTTCAGAGCTTTGTAAGGATGACGTTTCTCTCCTCAGGATGTTGTTCTGAGCGTCTACTTTATCGTGACGATGCAGGCCATTCCTCCTCGATCGGACTCCGGCTCCTTGAAGGGGGCCGGGCTTCCATCGGTTGTGATTTGTGGGTCTGTGGTTGGTACCTTGGTGGGCCATGTGCTCTGCGATATTTGGTCCGATGTTTGACCACCCTGAATACAATCACCTAAACACCATGGAATTTGATTTGTTGTGCACTACCCCATTGCATGCAGTACCTCACGCTAACATCTATCTCTCAATGAAATCTGCAGAGAAAAAACAAAATTGAGTGACCAATACTGAATTGACAAGCGAATGAAGTATAGTGTACACTTATAGAAGCCACAAATATTTCAATACTGGCCAATTAAAAAACCACAACTTTAAAATGTGGTCAGAATAAAACCCTTACACCTATGTCAAAACAGAGTGTCTGTCAAATATATGTGGGTTTCGAAAATAACAAGAAGAAGCAAATACAGCTGCCACATATTGCACGTACATTACCCGTCATGTGTCCATATACGTACGTGTATTCCAGAAGTTATCGTTGATGTGCTTGTGGCTAGCCACACAAATATGGATATAGGTCTCTCGTCGTCAAAAAAACTAGGTCAGACAAAGATTGTAAATTGAATTGTAGACTCAATAATTGATGGATTCATAAGGAGACCTAGCAATGTGCTACGTGCCTATTGCTCTGATGACAAGGGCAGCCGACCCAGATAGACTGTCTGAGTGATATACTGTGTACACAATGATTCAGTATATTATGGCCCTGGTGCTGTGGGTACTACAGGCACTAGGCAGCCTTGGGTTTTAACAGAGCAGCACAAAGGGATGAATAGGAGTGTTCTCTTTGCTTAAGACTTGGTACAGCTTTCACAAACACCAAGACTGCACTGTCATAACAGGACAGATTACGGCAGACAGTTGGCTAGAGTGTTTTGAGGGGAACCGGATTTTGAGAAGACAAAAATCACAACTGCGACCTCTGACCTCCGTCAAAGAGGAATGGGATAAGCCTTGTTAATTCCACATTCAGACTCAGAAATAAAAGAGCTTTAATTGAAATTGCCAATGGTTGAATTGAATCTCTAAGCTTGATAGGATTTGTAGGTTTGGAAGACGAAAATAAAGAACAAGAAAAAGGTTTTTACTTTTAGTAACGCCCCTGCTCATTAATACACTGCAGCTAAAGGTATTGTATTCTAAGGTAAACATAGATTTCACAAAAAGCCTAACAGTAACAACTAATGTATATTTTTTGTGTCTCTGTATTATATTAGTTAAATTACATTTCACAAAACCTCCATTGAAACTGGAATAATACTCAGGCATGCAACTTGGTCTTAACAAAAAAAGAGGAAATTCCAATCTTTACCATACTTTGTCAAGTGTTTTCCACTTTTCAATGGCCAGCATAAGCTCAGCGAAATGAACAAAGAGGAAATCAGACATCCGAAAAAAAGTTGCATGCCTGAATACTTCATATTATTAATATTTCCTTTCCCTTTTGTTATAAATTTTCCCCCTTGTAACAACAATCCAAAACCTGACTTGGAATTGTGCAATGACGTTTGTCTGTTTGTGACTGGTTGAAATAATAAACACAGACGGTAGTAACAAAGGAGTGTCCCTGAACTTCAGACAAAAACCAAATAGTCACGAACACAATATACAACAAGATGGCATACACAAGCCAATAAAGAATTCATGAGAGGTAACGTAAATAAACAGTCTGAGTGGTACGACATGCATACGTGCATGGGGGAAGGGCACGACATGTAAACTGTTCAAATCTTTCCCAGTTTCGGTGAGAAATGCTCGAAACTTCCCAATCCTGGGCCATTTTCAGCAAGCTGACATAGGCTTAGCAGGAAATAATTTCACACTTTTTAATATTTTTATCAAATATCAACTGAGAAAGTTACTACTTACTAGGTGTATGAAAAATTGTATTTCAAATGAATGAAATTTAGGATGAACATTTGGGTAAGGGTTACTTTCAGGGTACTATACCTATAAAGGGAATAAAAACAACTTTTTGTAAAGAGACTTAAATACGTTTGTGGCGTCCTCTTCATGTATATTATTAGGAAGGTTATATTTACAGAAAGAGGGCGGGGCTTTGATTTCTGAGGGAAATTATGGGGTAAAAACGGTAACGAAGATGCGTCTTTTCACGGACGCACGGACGGCCACAGACATAGTCTAGTGTCTGCTCTCATTGTGTGGACTTTTTGATATGTTTGTTGCAGGTACCAGACTAAACTAGACTAGCGAAACCAGACAAAATCGCCGACGGGCTGTTTTCAAGTTTGCAAGAAGTGCGTAAGAAAATTGTAATTTTACTCTGCTCTGAAATGTTGTACAAAATTCTTCTATCTGGGGTTTTAATTTAAGGACTCGGGAACATTTGCTGAAAGTCAAAAATATCATTTTGGAACAGTAGAAACTATTAAGTTGGTTTTATTCCCTTATCGTACCCAGTAAGTAACCCTTACCATTATTTTTATGTAAGCACGTGGCAATAGCCACGGCCAATAAAACAAAGCGCTGTCTGTCATAACATTATTGGGCTAATGTAAGAATGAGTGAAATCATTCAAGAACTTACCGTATCATTTCGTGGAGTTTGGTTCCAACAAACATCGTTATCCTTCCCTTTACGATCGATCAATACACCGGGGACCTGCACAACGATCCAACCAGCTCCAAGATGGAATTTAAGGCGCCGAATCGTGGTGAAATTGCGAGAAATGTGGTGTTTTTCTCGGAGGGTAGTGACTAGTGAAATCGACACAATTTTGTTGTTGTTGTTGCATTGTATGGTATCCTGACTGTACCCTACATAGTACAATGGTACGAACCAGGGTGTCGGTGACCATACCAGCAGAGAATGGTAAAGGTGGGCGGAGCCATTCGGGCTGAGGTGGGAGTGATGGGTGGAAGTGAGAAGTGTGGGGAGGGGGAGGGGGAGGGGGACTACTTGGGGCCAAGTTGGGGGTAGGGGAGGCTTCTACGGTAGTACAGGCTTCATTTGAGAAAAGGGACGGGGAGGGGGAAGGAGTGGGGAGGGGGGATGCGCTTCCATTTTGACCATGAGACAAAATAATGACCTTATAAGGGACTCTCGGCCGTGGAATTCCATGGGAACGCATGGGCTCCCCATCCTTCAATATTAGCATCTCATAGGATCGCAATGGGTTCCCGTGGGAACATAATATGGGTGCCCAAAACCATGGGATAAAATCCCATATTATGGGATTTTATCCCATGGTTTTGGATGTTATCCCATGGTTTTGGGCACTCATGGGGAAACGTGGGATTGCAATACGGTTCCCATGGGAACACCACATGGGATTTGATCCCATGTTTTTTGGGGCGCACCCATGGGAACACATGGGCATCAATATATCATGGCATCCCATAGAATTGCAGTGGGTTCCCATGGAAACATCCATATGTTTTTTTGTTTTGTTTTTTGGTCCCATGGATATGTGGCACCCCATGATGGGGCCAGACACTAAATATTCATAAGGATCTTATCGGGATCCAAAATAATGGGCTCAATGGGAGTAAACGCATGACATTTTAAATAGATATTCCATGGATTCGGATTGGAATCAGTGATGGAATTCAACATGCATGGCCCAGTGGAACTCCGAAGCTGATCGCCATTTTGTGACTGGTTTGGGCTTTTTAGTGACTATATTGTATAGAATTCGGAAATGGGGACTGACAACAAGCATATCATAATATTCGACGTCAAATTCTTCCTGAAAGTTTGTCCAAAATTTGCTTTATTTTAATTATTTGGTTCTTGAACAATAATACCCAGCAATAAAAGGCATGTAAAGGCAATGTCACAATTCGCTGAAAACAACAATGATTACACGGACGGCCACAATTTAATTATCTTGCACGACGAGACGTCGGTATTTCAATAATTATCAATATCTAGATGAGAATTTCGTTTTGCAAATTTAGGCCCTCCTATCTCCAAGCATTTTTACAAATTTCAGGTCATCATTTTGGCTGGTGAGCTGGGGCCAATTTCACGGCGCTGCTTAGCAGAAAAATTTGCTAAGCATGACATTTCAGTCTAAAAATTTCCATTTGCTGTGTATCACTTGTGATTGTTCTTTGGCTGTTGTTCACTGACCATGAACATCAAATGAAATTTTCAACTGTGATTTGTTTTATTGGGCAAGACATTTTTGTGCTAAGCAAATTTTTGTGCTTAGCAGCGCCGTGAAATTGGCCCCAGTTTACAACAGTTTACTTACTTTAAAAATTAAAAGTACATGTATCTTCTTAGTTAAAAATATATAATGACGAAAAGTTTGTTTTAACCCGGCAGAAGCCAGACAATAATGATTACGCATGTGTTTAGTCCGTGTCAAACATATAATTTTTAATTTCACGAAACGTAAAATAAAGATATCCACAGCAGAGAAATAATCCATAACACAATCTCCGTATTGTCATAATTCGTTATGCGAGGCTAATTTGCAGCGAAAAAAATATATAAACGATAGCAAATAAGGTATACATTACAGGATTGGTTACAAACCAAAACAGAAAACGACCACAGATTTACCTATAACTTACACGATATAAAGATGAACGTGATAGAAACCTCCTGCTAAATTATTTAATTTGTTTAGAAAAGTGTGTAAAACAAATAATTTACGTCTCGGCGAGATCAAAAACATTCTTCACTGTTTTATAAGAAAAAAAAGGAGAAGAGTAACATTTTTCCCGCTATTTTTCTCGTGACTCAGATGTCCGATTGAGCGCAAATTTTCACAGGCTTATTATTTCATGTAAAAAGTCATGCTGGATTAGACAAAGTATGGGTGCTTTTATGTGACCTTTACCATTGCCATTTTCCGAAATGCCCTTTCGGGGAATTCAATTGACCTTAAAACATCTGGCATGAACACAGCTAAATAATTCATTTAATGAATTATTCTGATTCGTTGGATTCCTTGATGAACCAGATTTCATTCCTTCTTCCCATGAGTGTCATTGGACTATCGTAACCACAGAAATAACAGAAGTTGTCTTTATATTTGTGCTCTGTTCCCAAGGCACTGCGTAGCTTAGCAACCTCTGCAAGAGCAATCTCTTCTTTGGAAAATCCACCGTATTGTCTGAAAAATAATAAGACGAAAATTGAAAAAGAAATTGGAGTACAAGTTGGTTCGAGGTACATGAGTTACATCAATTAAGCATTGTATGTGAGTTACTGGAGACAGAGTGAGAGTTTTTTTGGGACTATGTTGGCCTATAATGAGTCATTTAAACTAGTGCATGGCTAAGGTGGGCCTGCGAACGAGTTGCTTTAACTTCAGTCTGAACTTAAGCTGCCTGAAATATAGCAGAGGGAAATTAAAAGACTATGACGGCCAAAAAATCAAACAATTCTTGTGTAACTGTGATTTTGAAAGGTACCCATAGCTGCCGTTACCGTAGCCGGCTGCCGAAACCTGTCAGTTTCTGATCACAAATTTAGCAAACTTCCTATACCGATAGAGGGCGCTTCACATACCTGACAAATACCCTCGTTGTGGGCGTGTTCCTGAATGAGATTGCCATGTCGTCATTGGGCGTTGGTAGTTTATCTCGGGCATCAGCGGGTACCATGAAGCCCATCTTGATGTCTTTCTTGAAATTCGTCCAGTCGCCATCTTCGGCAGGTTGATGAAACACCATGACAGGTGCAGTCATGGGTATGTTCACCCCTATTAAAACCAATAACCATAACTTTACAAACCTAGGCTCCGGCTCAGGCTCAGGCTCCAGCTCTGTCACCCATAATAATGCTGAGATTGCATCACGAAGCTGAAGCTCTGTTTTACTTTTCAAACCAGAGAACCTATACCTTCCGATCCGCAGCCAAAAGCCTCTATATTATTGATACCCATTATTATTTTTTAGAATGGATTTTAGAATGGAGCCGAGATTTGGAAAAGCTTGCCCAGGCAAGTAAAAGTTCTCTTCTGGTGTTTTAATTGGGCAATGGCATTAACTGTTTGCTGCCACCACGTGACCAAGACTGACCAGTTTTATGGAATCATAGGGGGTTTACGAAACGGAGGCTCAGGCTCAGGCTCCAGCTTTGACATCCACATGCTGAAATTATAGGCTTTTGTGAGTTTTCATTCAAGCTGAAGTTTTGTTTTCATTTTCAAACCAGAGAATCTACTTCCGAACCGCAGCCAAAAGCCTCTATTTTGATACGTTATTTCATAATGGAATCACATAATGGAGCCGGAGCCTGAGACGGACTGAGCCTGATTTTTTTGGAGCCTCCGTTTCGTAAACGCCCGGCCCGCCCATATAGTATGTAATACCTTCCTTGTTGGTACCAGAGATGTACTTCAACAGCTTCCTAAACGCATCACTTGTGGCATCTTTCAAAGTATCTGCGGTGGAATCAACGACGGCCCATGTACAAGGTTCATATTCCCGCTCTTCAAAGTCCTGCACAAGAATGTGTAACAATTTTAGGCGCGAGAATTCCAAGATACTTTAGAAAGTTTGATTGACGAATGGAGGACTGGGAACGGTTTTATGACCAGGGGTAAATGCCACGAGGCCATACGATCGATCGTAACTCGATTTACGAATCATCGTATCCTACATAGGACTGCAATATAGTCATGAATATCATCAAGTCCTACGATTGATAGTTAGTTACGATGAGTTTGGTGAAGTCGACACCAGGCGCCTGTTTGTATGGAGCCTGAAATAGAAACGTTCTGACATCTACTGTAAAGATTTACATGATAGCGAACAATAATCGTAACCCTATCTTGTCTTAAGTAAGTACATACACAATTTCCCCTAAGTTTTAACCATCTTGCTGAGGAATTATTTTCTGAAACTAAGCAGCTTGGTTCATGACATTAGGACCCAAAAGGTGATCTTGGAAAAGCCTACCTCTTTAGTTTCTATAACTTTGTACTTAGCCTCTTCGGTCTTCGTGAACATCCGTGTAGCGAACGTCCTAAACATCTTGTAATTGGATTCTAGTTTTTCCCTTGAAGTCTGTAAATCTATAAAAAAAGAAAAAAAAAGAGAATTAATGTTGCCGCTGAAACATAATAGATTTAGAACATGATGACAAAGGTTGTCGTTGTAAGGGCCATATCACACGAGTCAATTTACAGGCAACCAGTTCCAGGCAATCTCCAAGAAGAAATAGCATAACAGCAGTCATCTTTTTAGGCTTGATAATTTTATAGGGGATAGTGACAAAATTGGCTTTTAACCTAAATACTGAAACTTTTGCATGTGGTGTAGCTGGTTGCCTCCAATTTGCCTGTAAAAATTGCCTTGTGTGTCATGGTCTTAACGTCTGTTTTATTTTCCCTGCGCGTGGTTCCTTGTAATCATTTTACATGAAATTAATTTGCATAAACATAAACATATTTCATTATTTTGTAATTAATGAAGCGCCCTTCTAACAGTTTAGTATATAAACTAGATATGTGTATTATTATTATAGCCTTTGAGTAGGATCCTGCTAGGATCGAAACGCGTCAGGCCCTCCTAACTTTAAGCATTTGATATGATTTCAGGTCATTTTGGCTGATGAGCAGTTTCCAGCAGTTTATTACATGTATTAGTATATAGAGAGAAGTTATCGAGAGAGATTGCTGTCCATTGAGCCTGCGTCATGATACAATAATATTGGCCTCAAACTTAATCCACGTTACGGTACAGCAGAACTTATACCGTGGTGATTTGAATAATAGACAAAATTTAATTTGACTATAAAACTACATTTGCTCCATCTCAACCATAATTATCAATCAGTGAATCGTTTTCATGAAATGAATAACGAAATGAAATGAAGAAAATAGAGAAAGGAGACTGAAAATGAAACATTATTACCTGCAATAGAACTCCAAAAATTATGAAAATATGGAAGTCAGACAGATGCAACTGCGTACCTGCAAAGTGCATGCTATAATACACACTGTATGATGCTTATGCCGATTGCTCTTTATGTAAGCTACTGATCATGTGCATTGCCATTGATGGCCTTTAACCTACCTGTGTATACACCGACCTTACTGAATAATAGGCCCATGCATTTTTTTCCTGAAATCTCTGGATTTTTATCAGAGACTCTGAAATTGGGGCCACCAACTAAACCATCCCATACATAAATCATGTACTTTTCCTACATAACAATACCTATACCTTTCCAGTTCGCTGAGCGTTATTATACATCATTGATGTATTGCGTTGAGACTGGTATTCATTTCGCTCCGTACCCTTTGAAAAAAAAATTGAAAAGAACAAAACGAAAGAAAGAACCCAGTGTAGTCAAGTTCAAGTTTGCGCCGCCAGCTCGAACCATTTTTTACTTCTTGAGTAGGCCCAGGGGCGTAGCTACGGGGGGCCTGGGGGGCACGTGCCCCCCACAAATTCGGCGTGCCCCCACAGGTGCCCCCCCACAAAAAATCGTGGGTATAGAAAAAAAAAAAGCGTTATCTGTAGGGTATGAAGGAAATAAAAACAACTTAACAGCTTTTACTGTTCCAAAATGATATTTTTTACTTTCAGCAAATGTTCCCGAGTCCTTAAAACCCTACAGTGAAGAAATCTGTGCAACATTTCGGTGTAAAAATGCAATTTTCTTACGCGCTTACGGTTGCGAACTTCAAAACAGCCCATCTACCATTTTGTCTGGTTTGGCTAGTTAGTCTGGTCCCTAGATTGAATTTCGAGGTTTTCCGGGGGGGGGGGGGGGGGGGGCACGTGCCCCAGGCCCCCTAACCCCCCCCCCCCTTTGGCGACGCCACTGCCCTCAATTTGTTTCGTAAAATGCATTTTTGGGGAGTTGTGTAACTTTTCATCTATTGTGTGATTATGACAGGTTTTCACCGTGAGGCTTCGGCGGCTCAGTGCTTCAGCCGTTTGTATAGAGAAAAGAGAAATATTGGCTTACAATTTCGCCTTAGATGATGTAAGGCCACAACGGTTTTAAACTTGACGTGTTGCTTCATAAAAACTGGTAGCAAGTCGGTTAGTGAAAAAGGACATTAAATTGGGGTGTTTCTTTTTTTGTGTAGTGAAATTAGTAACAGATCATCGGCTGACAACCCAATAATTGAAAATAATTAGGTAGACAATAATATTGGCCTAAAACTCAATCCACAGTAATATTATCTACATTGACTCAATTATTATAATAATAGAGTCAAAAGTATGACTCAACTAAACTACAATGGCCCCGTCTCAACCAAATCAATCATCAATCGTTTTCATGAAATGAAAAGAATAAAGAAAAAAGACTGAAAATGAAATATTACCTGCAATAGAATTCCAAAGTATGACCGAATTTGCACAGATTCTATACCAATCTGCTATACACTGCATTAATGGACACTGGACTCAAACTGATTACAAATCACAAAATCTTTACGTGTGAAGTGTATACATGACTGTATACGTGTTTGGAATATATGGTATTTTTTATCACACAGACACAATAATCAGTGTAGGTTTTTGATAAGGAATCGACTTGCGTAATTAACGTCATTGGGGTGAAGTTCTAAAATGTTTTGTCCTTGTTTTATGCGCTGCGTGCATGGTATAAACATAATGTACACTAAAATTATGTTATCGGCCATGGTGGTATCACATAATTTTCATAAACGGCCTTCAGACAAAATGGCTCAGAGTGGGAGTCCAATAGATTAGATTAGATTAGATTAGATTTTATTCATTCGTCACGCCGCAGCATGAAATTTCATTTCTTGATTTGCACACAAGTCATAAAAACACACAAATTTACCAATATACAATTAATTACATGAATTACATTTAACATAGCCCTAAAAAACATGATAAAAGGACACCCACAGCAAAAAGGTAAAAAATATAACCTAAAATAAAATAATATAAAATAAAAATGATATGCGAGAATAAAATGCACAATTATCTCATAAAAAGTAATAGTCATTCACAAACATCCAAATCACAAGTATATATCCATAATCAAACTTATAATTTACATAATTCCTAAAATCACGATAAAGAAGAAACGTCCAAAGGCACAGTTATACAATTAATACGCAGGTAAAATAAATCATGATAAAAAACAGGAAAAACTGAAAAAAATACATCATCTCGTAAAAGTATTATTAAAACCTGATATTGCACTTGGCAAGAAAGAATAACGATGACGATTTGTACGTGACCTAAGCTGCCGTAATCTACCAGACTTGTTCATGACCAGGAATGTGTGAAGTGGATGGGTATTGTCAAGCAATATTTGCTCCAGTTTGACTCCCATAGCAGCCTCATAAACTGATTTCAGATCTTGGACATTAGCACCACATATTTTACTAGCAGATTTGGTGATTCTGTTGATTTTGTTAAGATTTCCAGCAGTCAAACCATTAACCCAAGCGATACAGCTAAAAACCAGAACAGATTTAATGACACTTTGATAAAACAACCTCATTACATCCCGACTAATTTTAAATAAGTTAAGTTTCCTGAGGAAATACATTCGCTGGTTTGCTTTAGAACAAAGTTTCTGAGTGTTAACATTCCAATTCAGACCGTTATCAATATAAACACCAAGGTACCTGTGGCTAGTAACAATTTCAACATCAGTGTCATTTATCTTAACAGGTTCAATCTCAGTACGATTATTCCGAAAATCAAACACAATTTCTTTAGTTTTTTGCACATTTAGAACCAAACAATTTTCAGTGCACCAATTCACAAACTTATCAATTTCTGCCCTGAAGCCGGTCTCATCCCCATGACTAATAAATCCAGTTATTGATGTGTCGTCAGCGTATTTTATCATAGAACACCCTGAACTGTTACATCTAAGATCACTGGTGTAGAGAGTAAATAGAATAGGAGACAACACACAACCCTGTGGGGCACCTGTGTTTGTATAGATAATGTCAGACACACAATTGTGATATAAAGTGAATCAATTGAAGACATAATACAAATAATGGAAAACTTAAATTTAATATTAAATTAAAATAAATTGGAAACCCAGCCTATTCGCATTAATTTGAAAGTGACATAGGCCCCCTAAAGATCGATCGTATGCAAAAGTAAATCAGTGGTGGATCGGTCGATAGTGCCCAAATCCATACTAGTCTACACTATACGTCCCTCGATAAGTTTTTGCCGGCCAACCTCCTTCATGATTGCGACTCAGTTTATTTATAACTTGATTTCATCGAAATGACACTTTTTGATTTTCAACCCCCTGATTCCCGAAAGCTAGATCCGCCCCTGAAAGGGCGCGAGTCGAACGCACTGAATTATTAATAATGTCAGTCAACAGAGGGCGCTGTTTATAGATCTGTCGGGGGGGGGGGGGGGTTGCGAAACCTGTCACAATAATCACATATACTGCCGGTAGGAAGGAAGTTAACCTTGACCAAATTTGCAGCCCGCAGGTTTGCAAAATGGCCTCTGTATGTCCGATTACGGACAAGGTGGACGTGGTCAATGAATCACACCTTCCGTTCAACCAGTTGTAGGATTCTTGTTCAGCCTTAGTTTAGTGGTCAGTTCCGATCCGTCGGACTGAGCTGAGTGAGTGGACATCCAATTTGCAAGTTCACAGCCCGTACAAGTTTACACAAGTGTACGTGTACAGTGACAGTCTGTATCCCGTTTCAAGTTCAGAAATAGATTTGAAGCTTCCGTTTTCCATATCTACTGAGTGAAATTATGAAGAGGTAAGATTTGCATGGAATTTGTAATAATAATGAGTTAAATGTAATTGGTTTAGGCCCTAGGCCTACATGTTTATTTTGGCGATTGTGGGTTGACGGGATCCCAAAACACATTGATTTTTTTGGCTCTGAACTAACTTCTACTCCTCAAAAATGATACTTTTGACTTTCAGCAAATGTTCCTGGGTCCTTAAAAGCCTAGATTGAAGACATTTGTTAAACATTTCAGGGTTAAAATTCAATTTTCTTACGCGCTTCTTGTAAACTTTAAAACAGGCCGTCTGATCGCGTGAGGCCATTTTGTCTGGTCTGGTTAGTCTAGTGCCCAGACCCAACATATCAAGAGTCCTCAAAATGTCAGAGTGGAAACCAGACTATTCTCGTGTGCGGCCGTGAAATGTTACAATCTTGGTTACCGTTTTTACCCCATAATTTCCCTCAAAAATCAAAGCCCTGCCCTCTTTCCAAAAAATTAACCTTGGTAATATAGAGGAGAAGACCAACAAAGTATATGTAGGTAAGTTACTTTTCAAAAAGAAGTTTCCTTTCCTTTATAGTTTTAGGACCCGTAAAGCTACAATCCCCTTTATTTTAATTGATCAATTGATTAAATAATTGCCTTCATATTTGGTTTAAATGCTGTGAACATTTAGAGCTTTCAGTTTCTTTAGCCGAGAATTTGTGAAATGTTTCTCATTCGTAGTTCCTCATTTTATTCCGACATTGTCTTAGTAAGTGACATTGAAAAGGTTATGACTTTGTACTTGTTTTATCAACAAAAGCAAAATGGACATAGTACATTGTCTTTCTATAAACAAGTCAATTGTTGTGAGTTCTTTTTTGTTGAAAATTCAATCTTTTTTCTTAAATTGTGTTTAACAGCAAAGAGGAAACAACAGAAGGCCCTGTGGAGGTGATGGGAATGAAGCTAGCTCCCTTACATATCCCTCTTCATCGACGTCTTGAGACGTTAGCCGTCTTACAATGGGAGCTCACCTTCCTCTTGCTTGGGGTTGTGGTCGTCTTCATGTCAGTATTCTTCCTCTTCACAAAATACTACCCCTTGGTGCTCCTTGCGTACCTGTGGGTGTACTACGATCGCGAGACGCCGCGTCGAGGAGGGCGTCGTTTTGAATGGATACGACACTGGAGGATCTGGGTTCATATGAGGAACTTCTTTCCCATCGGTCTCGTCAAGACGGAGGACTTGGATCCGAGCAAGAACTATCTGCTTGGATTCCACCCTCATGGTATCATGAGCATGGGAGCTTTCGTCAACTTTGGCACCGAGGCGAACGAGTTTGCCAAGAAGTTTCCGGGGATCAAGCCGTTTGTTTTGACCCTGACTGGATGGTTCAGGCTTCCGTTAGCGAGAGAGTACATCATGATGGGAGGTAATGGAACATTCCTTGATGAGTTAGAAATCATTATTAAACCAGGGGTCTATTTCTCTAAACACATCGTAGCTTACTATCAATCGTAGGACTTATGATACTTTGCAGCCCCACGTAGAAGTCATAGGATACGGTTATCCTCCGTAACTCGAGTTACAGTATTCTGGGGGTCGTTGGTTCAAATCCCGCTCCATATCTTTGTTCACTTTTCAATGACTTAGAATTTGATGATTAACATATTCGTGTTAAGAATTATGTAAATTTGCTTCATGTTTATTCAGGAGGATGCGAAGTCAGCAGGGAGAGTTTGGATTGGTTGCTAGGGCAATCTGGCCCCGGCAACGCAGCTGTCATTGTAGTGGGCGGGGCTACGGAGTCGCTGGAAGCACAGCCGCACAAGTACGTGGTGTATCTGAGCAAACGGAAGGGGTTCATAAAGAAAGCGCTGCAACATGGGTAGGTCGTCTGTTTGTTTGTTTGTTGGGGTGTTCGTTTGTTTGTTTGTTGGGGTGTTCGTTTATTTGTTTGTCTTGATTTGACTTCTTCTCTGATTCCTTTGCTCTCAAGTTGAAGAAAGAGATCTCACTGTATAACTGTTATTGATTGTGTCGTTGTTAACAGAGCTAGTCTGGTTCCGGTCTACTCCTTTGGCGAGACTGATGTCTACGTACAGGTCCCCAACCCTCACGGTTCCTTCTTGAGGAAGCTCCAAACCAAACTCACCAAGGCCATCGGATTCGCTCCCCCTGTGTTCCACGGCAGGGGTATCTTCAATTACTCTATGGGTCTGTTGCCGTACAGGAAACCCATAGATACAGTGGGTGAGTTGAACTGGTATATATAGACCTTCCGACGGCACGATATACTCTCTGCCATTACTGCAGTGTCCCCGCCTGCATTTTGTCCGGCAACAAAAGAATTTATGCTCTGCCACACTCTAAAATTGCAGGGTGTACATCCCATAGTTAGGGGACGTACACCCTGCAGTATCTATAGAGTGCGGCGGATGTAAATTATTTTGTTGCCGGACAAAAAACGGGCGGGGACACTGCAGTAATGGCGGGTGTTTCCTACTTCCATGGTCACACCGTTTGATTGGTGTAAAGGCCAAACATCCACCTGTTTGTTAGTGATGCACACAAGGGGGTGTGGTGTGGGGGAAGGATGGGAGGGGGTTGAGAGGGGCCTTGTTGTGGTGAGGTTTAGGGGTGGGGATAAACCCACACCCCATGTCATATGGTGAACTATCAACTTACGACACCTTCAGAGAAAGGAGGATTTTTGGGGGTTGGATGGTGGTTTGAGATTGACTAAGTAGATCTAGCTGTTGGAATTAGGAGCCCCTCCCTTACCCCCTTCCAAAAATGTAGAAAACTGAAACCTTCAAAAAAACAGTGTTTACAGCTTCCATTTATTATTGTGCCAATCCGTGCATCCGATAGAACGCACAGACTCCTATGTCTGGTTTTACTGCTCCTTGTTGTACTTTGTTCATTTTACCATCGTTAACTTATTAATCATTTATGGCGGTAAATAAACAAACAAACTTATTGTATCACTGTCTTATCACCTGAATAAACTCAAGTTCATTGTTCCATTTTGACGGTCGGTGTTTACTTTTAAACTCAGAATCAGATAACAAAATGTGGAATTTGATCTGGAACTAAAAATGATTTTTGACCGTCTGGTGAAAGGTTAGACTGTTTGTGAGCACTAGAGGGGGCTATTTAAAGCAAGGGTTTGAGGCTTAGGGTGTATGAGTGTAGTAGGCCATGTCCCAATTCTCTGGCTGCGGCCGCAAATAACACACAAGTCTATGGAAACGGCTGCAGTCACTGGCTAGTGGCTGCCATAAGGGCGTGCATAATTTGCAGCCGCAGCCAGAGAATTGGGACACTGCCTAAATCACAGCATTACTTGGTAGTGGCTCATCTGCATACCACAATTAACCACACACGGTTTTTCCTTAGGTAAGTGTGGTATCCTGATTACCACAATACACCACAGTGGTGTATTGTGCTCTTGTCTTATGTGGTAGGTGCAGAGGGTTAGGGTTAACATCCAGTCCTCCTGTGGACACTGTGGTAATTTGTGGTAAGCAGCTCTTATCTAGTATGGTAGGTGCAGAGGGTTAGGGTTTATGAAAGTTTACCTTTAGTCTTTGCTGTTTTAACATTTCAGTGGGCAAGCCAATTCCTGTGAAGAAGAATCCCAACCCAACCAGTGAGGAAATCGAGAAAGTCCATGAGGAGTACATCGCATCGTTGTTGGCGCTCTTCAACGAGCACAAGACGAAGTACGGAGTGTCCGAGAAGGAGGTGTTGCAAGTAATCTAGAGCCGAGGAATAAGTGGATAGAATTTAGAAAACTTAATACCAGAGAATTCTGATAAAAATCAGAATAATGCAAAGCTTAATGGAATTTTTTTTTTATGATTTAATCATGCTTTTAAAATGAAAATATATATATATTCCTCTTGAAAAGTTATTAAATTATGTTGACTAATATATCTTGGATCTTAAGTTATAGGTAAATCTGTGAAGATTTCTGTTTTGGTATGCTACCAAAGTCTGATTGTAGCGTTACCTAAGTTTCGGGATAAATGACTAGTACCTAAGTTGTTGATATTAACATTTTCATATTATTTTAGTGCACAATTGCAATGCAGTGTAGATGTGCATTGCCGGTCTTACTGATGTGGTGCATATATATCTCTAGAGGTTAGGGCCAATTTCATAGAGCTGCTTTAGCACAAAAATTGCTTAGTTAAGCATGAAAAGTCTTCCCTGATCAAACTGGATTACCAGCCATATTTTCATGTGAGGTTTACTGCTTTTGACTTGTATTCGGCCATTGTTTGCTAAGCATAACATTCACAAGGTGTTGTGGCTGTCATACTGATTTTATTAAGCAAGATTTTTGGTGCTTAAGCAAATTTTGGTGCTTAAGCAGGTCTATGAAATTGGCCCCTGTACTTTCAAAGTTTCTAATTTCGTATTACTGACTGAAATCATGGCAGACATCAATGCATATAAAGAATTCCATTTATTAGAAATGTTTGTATATTTTTATTCTCCGTGATTAGAATATTATTATGAGATAAAAACAATATTTTGTTTCATGTTTTTATTGTGTGCTGTGGAGTAGGCTTGGGCAATTCCATGGTGGAATCGATGAGAATCGATTCCAAATTTGGAATCGGAATCGTGATTCCACTTTGTTGAGGAATCGATTCTGTGAATTGATCGATTTTGAGTTTGGAGTTTCAATTCCAAAATGCGTTGAGCCATTCTTGGGTTGTTGGATCGTTGAACCAACTGAAACGATTCTGACATTCTTCAAAGAAATAAAGCGTGGCTGATTTTTACGCATCGAAGAACTTAACCACATGCGGCACTGTCTGTGTTTTGTCTGCAAAACGAAGTTTACCATTATTTCAATGTTATTTTTGCCAGGCGAAAATTGGAATCGATTCCGAGTGGAATCGCGATTCCAGCCTGGAATCGGAATCGATTCTGAAAATGCTGGAATCGGCCAAGCCTACTGTGGAGTCTTGTGGAATAGATTTGATTGATAAAAAAAGAATTATGAAGACAAATTGTAACTTTTGCTGCAGGGATAGGATAAAAGAGTTTAGTTTGAAAAAAGTGTTTTTGAAAATATTTTGTGTTAAACCTACTTATACCTAGCTGTTAGCCTGATGATAAAAATGCAGGATTAGTCATGTGGCCTCTTGTTTGGTATCTAAGCAGAACTTTAATCAAAGAGAAAATCATTGATTTTTATGATATTCCAAATGTTTGGATTCTTACCATGGCTTGGAGAATTGATATAGAATACTAATAAAATGATTTTATTTTGACTATACCAAGATGTGTAAATTTGATACCAATTAAACCCATGGAGAAATTTATGACATTCTAAAAGTTTGTTTCTTGCTTTGTGACGTGTCCTTAATTGTTTTAATTGTTAGGTTTGTCATCATATGGTGGGGGGGGGGGGGGGGGGGTCCACAGCTGGTGGTTTTATGAAATATAGTTAGTTTGTCTATATATGTTTTGTTTCGGGTAATTTCTATTAACAGTATTAGGGACTCCCACAAACCGACCACGCCCCCTCCTCCCAGGGACGTACGTGACTAGACGTGAATACCAGACGGCCTTGACTAGATCTGTATTTATTTAGTCTTATATTTTTTTTCCTAACGAGTGACCTTATTTGAACAATATTGAAGGGAATGACTTGCCTGCCCTGTTTAGAGACTAGGCACAATAGCAGTAGTCCAAAGCTATGACAGTGATCGTAGGGAAGTTAGAAAACATCAAAACTTAATTGTTTGACTCAAGAAAGTCTAATTACTTATGGGACTAGTCTGGTTCCATTCTTGCATGTACACCGTGCGCTGAAGGAGTCAAGGTACAAACCGACAATAACACTGGTACCGGCGGATAGCAAAAGTGCCAGCTGTATTATTTTTTAGGTAGGATTTTATAATTATGGCGATTTTAATGTTAGGGACCCCTTGTGTTTTTAATCATAATGACACAGCATGCTCAACGGAACGTATTCGAGACTCCGCTGGCAGAATAATGAGGGAATGATACATGTTTGTCGGTATTGCTGAGTGCTGACACCTTGCCGGGCTGTAGTGTACTAGGCCTACTACCAGACTACTAGCCTAGTAGTGTTAGTTTGTGTTTGCCTGTAAATTCAAATTGTATTAATCCATTCCTTGTTCATAAGAATCAAGTTAAATCGTCATGAATTATACTAATTGTAGATCCAGTAACTAACTGGGGCACTGAACTCCAACTTAATTTTGGAGGTCGACGATCGGTAGTACAACCTCATTATTTTGCCGGAACGATGTCGTGATCTTCTATTATGATTTGCTCGATCTTTGTTATTGTGTCATTTATACTAGCGGCATTACAAGTGTATGCGGGCATGGATGGGATTCGCACCCACCAATTTTAAGCAGATTGTTTGAATCCTACCTGAGCCAACATGTCAGTGAATATTTTTATCAATATCATGTATGGGGACAGGTTTTGAGCAAGCAATAATTTTCAATTCTGCTCCGACGTAGTTAATGACTATAAAAATCAAGCAGTTAAACACACCATTTAACACAGCTATGACTTATCATAAACATTATGATCTAGTGTACAGCATATTTGCAAAATCCCCAGATAAACCACCTAAAAACCTAGTGTCGGAACGCCCCTATATTATGCTACTGTTTGAAACTGTATAATAATCCATTCAATCTTTAACCTCACAGTTCCCAAACTTTTATAATTGAAAATTAAACCTCTTATGTGGTTAAGATTTTACACAGAGATAATGCCACATTGGCTGGTTGACATAAGAAATTAATGGCGTTCCATTGGGAAAATGCTACATGTGGTTACAGCATGGATGATACTTTGACAGTATTATCCTTACGTCAACAGAGGTAGAGGACTTTGGCATTCTAGTCAACCCACTAACCATTCTTCAAACAGTGCATTGAATTCAGGTAAACCTTGCCAGGCCCGGACAGTGCTGCTCAGTTTGAAGACAGTAAACTATTTTCTGGTTATAATAACTAAATCAGCACTAACTTGGATTTAGTTTGAAGTTTAACCATAGTTAAATAATCCATGAGTGGCTAAAGTCAAAGATCTAAAGATCCTTCTCCTAAACTTAAATCAAATTGATTTGTTTTCTTTCATTATTTACAGAATATATTTGAAACAAAATGGCCGTAGTAGAGTTAGCGCCACTACGTATCCCCTTCCATCGTCGGCTGGAGACGCTGGCCGTCATCCAATGGTGGTTCTCCTTCCTGTTTCTCGGAGCGGTATCAGTCCTCATCTTCTCCTACCTCTTCTTCTTCACGTCCTTCTACTGGGTGTCCATCCTTGCCGTTCTCTGGATCGTGTACGATCACAAGACGCCGTGTCGTGGCGGACGGCGGAGCGACTGGCTACGCAGGTGGAAGGTCTGGGTCCACATGAGGAACTTCTTCCCTATCAAGCTGATTAAGACGGCAGACTTGGATCCTAAGAGGAACTACCTGCTCGGGTTTCATCCCCACGGCATCATGGGCTTAGGGGCTTTTGTGAATTTTGGGACAGAGGCGACTGGCGTCGGCGAGAAGTTTCCAGGAATGACGCCACATCTTCTTACTCTGAGCGGCTGGTTTAATTTCCCGCTGACGAGAGATTATCTCATGATGTCAGGTAACAATGCCGCTATTTCGTTAAAATGTTTTCAACATTTCATCTCAGCATCATTATTTTCAATTTCAAGAAAGATTTGAGGCTGGGTGACAATTGGTATGTGGATCAGTTTGTGGAAACACCATATTCGTTCGAACTTTCGCACTTCTAATTTTGTCGCACTTCCGGTTAGGTCTCAACGTTTCGACTAGCCTGCTTTAGTCATCATCAGGAGATGTTCGTTGATGATTTTTTACTGAAGCTATTGTATTGGACGTAATCAGTAGAGGGCAGTCGTCTAGTCAAGTTGTGATTCATATTACGATGAATTTCTTTCCTCCAGGTCTATGTGACGTTAGTCGAGACAGCGTTGACTATTTGCTCGGCGGTGCCAGCACTGGAAAAATCGTCGTTATCATAGTTGGCGGAGCCACGGAGTCTCTAGAAGCTCATCCGCACAATCACGTCGTCTTCCTGACAAAACGGAAGGGATTCGTTAAAAAGGCAGTGCAACACGGGTCAGTGGTTTAAAAATCATTTATAGACATGATAGAGCGCAGAAACTTGGTCTACCGGTATATATTCTATTATCATTATCCCTGGTCATTGGGCTATTAACATTCTTGAAACCATCTCAACTCCCTGGAGAGTATACAGCCCTGGTTGTATATAAGCGCACAAGGGAAATTAGCACAAAGCCATCTCTATCCTCGCAGGTACCAATTTACACCTGGGTGAAAGCGTCTTGTGACAAAGCGTCTTGCCCAAGGACGCAAGCACCACTAATCCCATGGCTGGATTCGAACCCACAATTTGTTGATTGACCAAAAGATCTGGAGTACGACTCGCCAGACCACTAGGCAACCAGACCACTGTTTTCAGGAATATGCCACGCTTGTGGTGGGGTGGGGGAGGGGGAATTACTCGAAGAGTTACTCCCCCCCTCCTCCACGATTAATTCATTATGTTGCACTTTGTCCTCTGCCCTATCCTCAGGAAGGTGTGAGAGTATGTACTCTGGAGAAATCTTAGAGTTTCTAAGAGAATCTTAGAGTCTGACATTCCAGCTGAAGAATTAGATTCACTCGTGACTCAACATGCTCAATGAGTCAAGTCATTCTACACTAACTATGATTTGATAGTGAGTCAGGTTGGTGTAGCGGTTCTTTCCTCGCCTTTCACCTCTGTGGACCGGGTTCAAGTCCAAGTCTGGCTCGGTCCACAAGTGGATTGGGTTTTCAGTCCCTACCTGATTCTGTGGGTTTTTACCCAGAATATTACTCTGGGGTGTTTTCCTCCCACCTCTAAAACTGTATCTTCTTCTCATCATCTTTCCATAAAAGGTTTCATCAGGCTTTCAAGCTACAGTGCCTAGGGCACTTTTGAGGAATCCTTGGTGTCATTACCATAAATAAATAATAATAATAATAATAGTATGTGAATCTGTCCTTGTTTTGTGCCCTCAGGGCTTATCTGGTTCCTGTTTATTCCTTCGGAGAGACGGACATCTTTGATCAGGTCTCCAATCCACAAGGGTCATCCCTGAGGAAGCTGCAGACGTTTCTTACAAGGATGGTCGGCTTTGCTCCTCCGTTATTCCACGGGAGGGGTATCTTCAACTACAGCGTTGGGCTGTTGCCATACCGGAGACCCATACACACAGTTGGTAAGTAGTTGTTAGCTATAACTATCTCATCCCATGGGAAAATCATGGACATAACCTATTAAAGCCTTCGATAAAGATCATGCTAGGATTGAAATGCGTCAGGCCCTCCTAACTCCAAAAATTTGATAAACTTGGAGGATGCTATGGAAATTGCCCTTCACCGACGTGGATGAGCACTGTATACTCAGTGCTTGTGAGTGCAAGTGAAAAAAAATCACGTGCTGGCTCAGGTGGGATTCGAACCCACGACCTCCTGCTTGGAGGATGCTGGTCATAAGTGCTAAGGGTGCACTGTAGTGGAACTTATAACCAGCATCCTCGGAGTCAGGCAAACAGTCACCCTCCTGATGATGAACAGAGCACACTGTTTGGAACGTCGAGATAATACCACTGGGTCTTCTCAGAACCACACACTCTCACAGAAGAGATTACATGGTGTCATCGCAAACCTACCTTATTTAATACTTCCACCATACATAGCTTTAAGTCTTTAATGTTTAAGTACAAATTTATTGGTTGTTAATGGCTGGATAAGTGGACAACTGGACATGTTTTGCACTGTCATACATTAATGTCATCTCTAATTTCTCCATTTTCTCTCTTCAGTTGGGAAACCAATTCCAGTTGAGAAATCAGCCAACCCCACACAGGAAGAAGTCGACAAAGTTCACAAGACCTACATGGACTCACTCGCAGAGCTCTTTGAAGAACATAAAGCCAAATATGGTGTGGAAGATCATGAAAAACTCATAATTATATGAAAAACAGTTTACTACTCCAAATAATCATGAAAAAAGCAGTATTGAAATAAATATTTTTTTTTATAATCATCAAACAACCACAAGGGAAACTGACTGAATTTAAAGTCATTGAAAAATTAACAAAGAAAAATTGACTGGAGCGGGAATTTTTTTTTTCACGGAAAACTAATCTGAATTCTCAAGCAACTGAAATTTACAACATGAAAGTAGATTAACATTTATTTTGGCTGTGCAAAATTAATTTTGACAAGATGGCTCTGAATTTGAATCTATGTCGGAGGAAAATTGTTCTTTCAAAACATTCAAAAGTATTTTATAAAAGCAAATTATGTATATAATATATTCACGATAATTTTCAATATACCATAAAAATTAATTTGAATTTCACTGGGTTTTTACTTTTTGTGTGTGTGTGAAGCAATTTCTTCCTGTAGAAATTAAATTTTTCATTGAGTAGTTTGCTTTTAGATACCAAGTAATTTTCATAAATTGCATCATGACTTTGTGATGGTAGGCACAATTTGCATAACTTATATCACTAATTGAAATCAATTATAGAAACATTTATTTGCTGTCCATGATAGTAATTATACAATTCAAGAATAATAGGAGATTATAAAACACTGCTACAGAAGACAGAACTTACAAACTATAAGGAATTTTTCAGCAGACAAATAATGGATCATGTTATCATAATCAAATTCACAGTCGCCTTGCAGTATGGCATCTAACCTAGTAAGCAGGAGGTTGTGGGTTTGAATCCCACCTAAGCCAGCACATGATTTTTTTCATGTGTGCTCAAAAGGCACTGAGTATGCAGTGCTCATCTACGTCGGTGAAGGGCAAGTCTAATTTGCATATTTCTATCTCCCCAACGAAAAAATTCACAAATTGTTGTAGATTTAGCCTTAATTATTATGTTTACGGGTAATCCAGGTATGATGCATTGCTGTTATGAATATTCATTAAGTGATGAATATTCATACCAGCAATGCATATGTACATACAGAAAAGCGTGCTTGCAAATAACTTCATTTTAAATAAATAGATTGATTTATTGCCTATAGTATGTGCTAGAGCGAAAATTGGACTTAATTACTTAGAAATCATTCCAAAGAAAATATCAGTTGTTTGACATCTTGTCAGAATCAGGACTTAATCTACGCCACACAAACTAGGCATGGTGCTTTGTATTCTTAGTTGCTAGTACATCAAACATATTCATCTAACCTATATAAGTAAAATGTTTAAAACATTCCATTGGATGGACCTATTAATTAGTATTAATTATTTTTAGCTACTTGTTATTTGTTCGTCGGTCATCAAGTGTCTAAATCCATAATCGATGAAATTAAATTAGCAAAACCCTATAAATTATGCTGGAGAATTTAGCATAGCACTATGTAATAATGTTATCATTGTAAAGTTCACAAATTCATTATCAAATTAGTAGTATTTATTGAAATAGAAATTTGAAAAGATGTATTTAATACTGGTCAATGAAATGTGTGAAACACCTCAAATCTATCAATTATTGGACAAAATAAACAGTATAACACCACCAAATGAATATGCTTCTATTGTACGGCCATTGGTAATAACCAGCTGTTGTGTTTAATTGACATTATTTTTAATTAATTGCATTATTGGTAACAATGCGATATATAATGTTATGATGGGTGCTATACACTGGGGGAAAGACTTGGCTTAAAGATACAGCACAGGATTGGTAACATACCCAAACAGAAATTTACGGTTTATTTTTCAGGATAATTATGAATATGATGCTGGTGGTACAGACATACCGTTACAATATTTCCAACTGAAATGGTGTATTTATCAAGAAATTAGTCAAACAAAGACCGAAAACCGTTTTGATCTCGGCGTAAGATCAAAACCATTCTTAATGTTTTATAAGAAAAAAATAGTCGGGTTTTTGCTATTTTCTCGTGACTCAGATGTCCGATTGAGCCCAGATTTTCACAGTTTTATTATGGCATGTACATGTTGGAAGTGGCAGTGCTGTTTTGTGACTTTTACAAATCATGCATTATACCTTTACTAAGTATGATTCAACTGGGTCTAAAAGACCATATCACATGGGGCAAATTTAACAAGCGCAGCCCTATGCAACCAGCTTCACTGGATGTAAAGTGAAAACGTGGGAGGCAGTGTCTAATTTCTGTTACCAAGAAAACTACAAGCAAATTGAAAAGGTGAAAGTTTTTGTCTTGAAGACCGCCTCAAACCATTGAGTTGCATTTATAGAGTTACTGAGTTTGTATCATACTTTGGTAGTATACCAAAACAGAAACTTTACCTATAACTTTCAGGGTATAGAGATGGTGATGGTAGAAACATACCGCTAAAATGGGTCTGCCTGAAATGCTGTGCAGTGTGTTATCCAGAAAAGAGTAAAACAAATTGACCAGAAACAATTTTGATCTTCTAAAGATGAAAAATAACGATGAAAAGATGGGCGTTTTTCACTGTTTTCTCAACTTAACTATATACCCTAGTGCGCATCATGGCACTGGAAATTTCACAGATAACTGTTTTACTAGTATCTTCCTTGCCTATGAATCTGCATTTCTTTGACAAAACTGAACCAAAAATATGATATTACCTTTAATTGGTTACCGCTTTTTATCCATTGTTTATCATAGTTCGATTCTTCAAAAGCATTTTATCGGATTAATACCCAACAAAATCTGATCCTAAAATCCCTCCTTGCATTGCGAAACCTCAAACAAAAAAATATGATATCCTGACTTGAAATAGACATCAGGGCCATCAGTGATAGGCCCTATGGAATTGTTTCATTTATTCTGATGAAGTTAATCCTTTTCTCAAACAATATTCACCTGCTATATCAGATAAAACAGGTTCATCTTCAGATTATGTTTAGTCAGATGTAGCATGCTCCATCCAGTGTCCCATTCATTTTGAGAATGTGGAAACTCACATCACTATTGCATTTAAGACTTTTTACGAAGCTGATTTGTGTTATACATGAGGAGGAAACATGACGAGGTAGGTCAATAAATCATTAATTGAATCATTAATTGTGCCTTTACGAAACCAGGTGAAACCAGGCTTGTGGCTGAGATTATTTGATTATTATTACCGTCATTTGAGGCCCACAAAACAAAATGAACAGATTGAGCCACATGACGAAGCCGAAGAAAGGCTCCAGCTTTGCCATGTATTTCAAGCCCTTCGTTTCATTTAGGACACTGACAAAATGGCGGTCGCAAAATACACCATGGGCAAAACCTATAGTCTCAAGCCTCATTTCGTAAGGCCCATAGTTTAAATTATGAAACAAAATTGAATTATTATATTCATCGACATTTGTTTCTGTCTTATTAAACACCGTTGGATTCATGTTCAGGTTTGTACACTCAAATCACGTGTGGGGTGCTGTGGCCTATAGTGGTCAATGATATCTACAGATTGTGGGTTCGAATCCAGCCATGGGCTAGAGGTGCTTGCGTCCTTGGGAAAGACGCTTTGTCACATTTTGCTCCTCGATCTTCACCAGGGTGTAAATGGGTACCCGTGAGGGTAGAGATGGCTTTGTGTACTTAATTAGCCCTTTGCGCGTATATACAACCAGTGGTCAATTACACAAAGATTTGCGATTCATCTTTTAGATGAGATGAGATGTTTCCATAGCAGCTAGTATTGTGGCATCACATTTTGCTTAGCAATAAGATTGATACGTATGTTGCGATCTGTCTTAAATTAGCCTTTCGTGAAATCGAGCGCAGGGCTGTATACTCCCCATGGGAGCTGAGATTGTTTCAGGAATGTTATACTGAAGCCCGATGACCAGGGATAATAATAATTGTAAGCGCTGTGATTAAGTTACTAAAAAGAACGTTTCAAATGCTGGTTATCATTATTATTATATGGTAGCAAGTGGAAACTATTAACTTATTACTAATGCACTACATGAGTGTGGAACCATTACATAGACTAAATCAAGGTGAAGACAGTAGGCATTGTTCTTCAGGATGAAATAATAGGAAGGCCCCTGCGTCCTGGAATTAAAGATAAGGTTCAAGAATGACATCACGGCGTAGTCTTCGAATGGATTGTCATCACCTAAGATTGACATTCTTCGTATGCATTTGATTTCTCCAGTGACAGCGTTCCCCAGATGAAATGGCTGCAGTTGGCGCCTCTCCACGTACCCCTTGAGAGGCGTCTACAAACTTTGGGCGTGGTCTACTATTGGGCGTCCTTCATCTTCATGGGCGTGGTCCCTGTCTTACTGGGCTTGTATCTCATCTTCACCGACTATTTCTGGATAACACTCCTCGGAGTCATGTGGTCCTACCTGGATCGAGACACACCCCACAAGGGAGGGCGGCAGCTACCCTGGCTGAGGGTCAGGTCCATGCCTCAATGGAACTACATCCGGGACTTCTTCCCCATCAGCCTCGTCAAGACGGCCAACCTCGACCCCAGGCACAACTACCTCTTTGCCGTGCATCCACACGGCATCATGAGCATCGGTGCGGTTATCAACTTTGGGAGTGAGGCGACGGGATTTAGCGAGAAGTTTCCTGGTATCAGGGCGTCTCTGCTGACCTTGAGTGGATGGTTTAAGGTCCCGCTGGCACGAGATTACCTCATGATGGGAGGTGAGTAGACTGTGCATGTTAGTTATGTTACCTACCGCTAGAGGGCAGTATAACGATAACGCTGAGATTTAAAAATAGGAGGGCCTGAATTTTCGATCCTGGGGCCTATCTCAACTTGAGCTCATCTCCCGCTCCGGCTCCATTTCATGATTCCATTCTAAAAATTAAGGGTTTCAAAATAGAGTTTTGGCTGCGGTTTGGAAGTAGATTCTCTGGTTTGAACAAGAAAACAGAGCTTCAGCTTCAATGAAAAACCCACAACCTATCTTCAGCATATGGATGACAGAGACGAAGCCGGAGCCTCAGCCGGAGCCTCAGCCGGAGCCGAGCTTTGAGAAAGGCCCCTTGTATGATCATTTCTCAAAGGCTAAAGATTGATAATAGGTTAACTTCGCAATCTTATTAACGGCGTCCATACATCTCACTAACTAGTTAAACAAGAAAGAAATAGCATCTTATAAGAATGATGCATTTAATGAGATTGTATAGCCTAATTATGTCTTTTTTTGTCATTGATGACTTTTCATCTTGAGGTTTGTGTGCTGTGAGTAAGGAGAGCGTTGATTGGTTGCTAGGGCATTCTGGCCCAGGACGGTCGGCAGTCATCGTGGTGGGCGGGGCTTCGGAATCACTGGAGTCCAACCCAAATAATCACGTGCTCTATCTGCAGAAGAGGAAAGGATTTGTCAAGAGAGCAATGCAAAACGGGTAAGTAGTACTGCTGTTGTTTTTATTGCTGCTGTTGCTCTGTTGTTGCTGCTGTTGCTGTTGGTGCTGACTGTTGCTGTTACTCTGTTGTTGTTGCTGATGCTGCTGTTATTGTTGTTGGTGCTGTTGCTGTTGTTGTTGCTGCTGCTGCTGTAGATGTTACTGTTGCTGCTGTTGCTGTTGCTGTTGTTGATGTTGTAGTCTGATTAAAGTACAGTCAGTACCCTTTTCCAACGCGGGGTGCCGTACAAGAAAGGCCCAAGATGGATCCTATACTTGCACCTGATGCTGATGCTATACTGCTGACCATTGTTGCTGCATAGTAACACATTGGACACTCATTGTCATGTTGTTTTGTTTCTTTGCAGCGCCCATCTCGTTCCTTGTTACTCCTTTGGTGAAGCAGACATCTACAAGCAGGTAGCCAATCCTGAGGGGTCCATCTTGAGATCATTACAGACCCGTGTTTCTAAGATAGTTGGCTTCGCTCCACCTCTGTTCCATGGGCGAGGGATATTCAACTATTCCTTCGGTCTTCTGCCTTTCAGAACTCCAATTGCGACCGTGGGTAAGTGAACAAGATCAAAATCCCCTATAAGACAATCGCCAGCTCGATTCCCCTTGAGTTCATGGCAATGATGGTTCATTTCAATTCACACCATTCACACTCAACATTGGTTTTGACTTTGACGCATGGTAGGGTATAGGTTCAACTATTAGGCCTATAAAAAACGTTCTTGGTTTGGCAGCACCAGTAAACCAACGCGCGCATGCCTCAATGTTCATTGTGAGACATGGATGACTTTGGCGGGCCTGGGGAGGCGACTCAATGTCTTCGGTACTGGGTCTCTGAGGAGGATCCTTGGGTACCGCTGGTGGCGGACCATGTGTCTAAAGAGAGGTTACTCAGGGAGAGTCAGATGCGACTGAACAGTCATGTGGCTTGCGGTGATTCCCTGCCAGGCGGATTCTCAATATTTCAGAGAACCTACTGGTATATAGGACTCGCCTGGTAGGGCGTACGCATGAAACGTGGTTGCGTCAGATGGATCGTTATTTTGCTGAGATGGGGATGGGTCGTGTGGCTGCCTGGGGGATGGCTATCAGAAGACCGAATGAGTACCGCTCGAAGGTAGATGCGGCAATGCGCTGCCGCGGCGCATTGCTACCACTGAATGGCACTGATATTGATGATCAACATGTAACAATGATTTAGTTGCTGTCGTTTCAAAGGACGACGCTGTAGGCATTATAAGACCCTCATCGGCACTAGAAATTGATCTAATAGTCTTGTATTTTTCTTGTCCCTAAACTTGGCAGTGGGGGCGCCGTTTCCTGTACAGAAAGTCGACAATCCAACCAACGAGCAAGTTGATATCGTACACAGAGAGTACATGAAGGCCTTGGTGGCGCTATTCAACGAGCACAAGACCAAATACGGTGTGTCGCCCGACGTAAATCTGAATTTTGTCTGAGAGAGAATTCAGATTCAAACTATAGGCCTCAAGTATTTTAATAGTATCGCTTTGACTAAAACTATACCAAAGACGGTACCGCATTTTCATTGGCTGTCAGAATGGACACGCGCGTGCTGGTTGTACGCGCGCGTTCAAGCAGTCTGGTCCCGTTCCATTCCTGTGATTTGACATTGTATACAAAACAGCGGATTCTGGGATCACGACAGCTCGTCAGTATCATACCAAAACAGAAATGTTCACAGATTTACGTATAACTTACAGGGTATGAAGATGGTGATGGTAGAAACATACCGTTAAAATGTTTCCCCCTGAAATTGTGTATTTATCCAGAAATTAGTAAAACAACGACCGAAAATCTTTTAAAAGATCAAAAATAAAAGAAAAAAGACTTAAGAAATACTGTAGCAGTTTTCTCAAAAAGTGGGCACCGTATGGGACTGAAGTTTTCACCGATGAATGCTACTGTATCTTCCGTGATATTTTTTGCTCATGAATCTGTATTTCTTTGATGAAAACCAAAGTATGATACTACCTTTAATAACAGTGAATATTGTATATATTTTGTTTATTCGGAATTTATCGACTTTACATTTTGAAATTTGAATGATTTAAACATATTAACGAACATAATGATTTTACTTAACCTTGGATGTTGTATTATATACATGTAAATGTAACCTATTAATAAAAACCAATTAAAAGCCAATTTTGAGTTTTGATTGTCAAAGCAATAATGTTGTTAGTTTTATTGTTATATTGTACGTGGCGTTTTTAATGATGAATTGTCTTTCCTGCGTCGATGCTGAAGACAGGAAACAGACTTTTTCAGCCAGTCTTTGTACTTTTCTTTGAAAATAAATTTTTCCAGTGTATTTTTACATGTAAATACAAGCTATGTTCGACGTTGAGACTTAAGATTACACACAGCCAGTATAATATCTTGATAGCGTTTTGATAATTTTGTCGTCTGCTAACATTATCACATTCATTATCTGTTTTTCTGCATCTCGTCTCAAGTTGAGAATGATACTATTTTTAACATGAATGTATTTAACCTGTCTGGCCTTGTGCACGTGATGTCTGGAGATAATAATTATGCAATCTTCATACCAGTATGTTTTAATTTAATGTAAGTTATACCACATAGATAAAATGGCTTTAAAAGAAATATGGTTATCAGGAAAAGCCCTGTTCAGGGTCAACTTGAAGAACTGACATCATAAAAGTGTGTCGACATTATACGATTCGTTTCAAGTTATTTACAAGCGTCTCTAGTCTGTCTTCTTCTGTTGTTAAACTCCATACATCCTGTTCGTGGATTGATTAGCGCAGTACAAGGGTCTTTATACAAATTCACCTTGCGAGAGAAAATACTAGAACTGGTATATAGATGGCCCGCGGGCAAGCATCCAGGCAATGACCAGGGGCAGCAAGGTATAATTACCAGGGGCACCAAGGCAATGATCAGGGGCAGCAAGGCAATGATCAGGGGCACCAAGGCAATCACGGCCAGGGGCACCAAAGCAATGACCAGGGGTACCAAGGCAATGACCAGGGGCACCAAGGCAATAGCCAGGGGCACCAAAGCAATGACCAGGGGCACCAAGGCAATGACCAGGGGCACCAAGGTATAATGGCCAGGGCACCAAGACAATGGCCCGTGCCACCAAGGCAATGACCAGGCACCAATTAAGGCAATGATCAGGGGCACCAAGGCAATGACCAGGGACATCAAGGCAATGACCAGGGGCAACAAAGCAATGACCAGGGGCACCGTCAAGGCAATGACAATGACCAGGGGCACCAAGACAATGACCAGGGGCATCAAGGCAATGACCAGGGGCATCAAGGCAATGACCAGGGGCACCGTCAAGGCAATGACAATGACCAGGGGCACCAAGACAATGACCAGGGGCATCAAGGCAATGACCAGGGGCAGCAAGGCAATGACCAGGGGCAGCATGAGTATACTAGATGACCAGGGGCACCAAGGCAATGACCAGGGGCAACAAAGCAATGACCAGGGGCACCGTCAAGGCAATGACAATGACCAGGGGCACCAAGACAATGACCAGGGGCATCAAGGCAATGACCAGGGGCAGCAAGGCAATGACCAGGGGCAGCATGAGTATACTAGATGACCAGGGGCACCAAGGCAATGACCAGAGGCACCAAGGCAATGACCAGGGACACCAAGACCATGAATATGGCACTACTGCAGATACCAGGGGCACCAAGGCAATGACCAGGGGCACCAAGGCAATGACCAGGGGCACCAAGGCATAATGGCCAGGGGGCAGCAAAGCATGCAAGGACAAGGGGCAGCCGGGCAATATTATGCTGTATGTATTCTCGCTCATTAATTAATCCACGAATCCAGGTATCACTGAATATTAAGGAAGATTCTCCTCAAAGTTTGTTCACGTTTAACCCTTGACTCAAATTTGATTTGTTTTATACCCTCAGTCCCTCACTAGTAGTATAAACTTAACTTGAGCCTATGATCCATGGTTTCTTTTTCTTACAAGTAAAATAAAAACATGATAATTTATCAAAATGTCAAAACAGTTCCCTTGCGCCTAGCTCTATGAATTATTTGACAGTCCAATTCTGTTTGCACTTTGACACACAGTAACCGCATTTCTATTTGTTGTTGCAACAGTCACAGGAAATGTATATTGTTCAGGCCAAAGTTTCACAATGTGGTCAAGTATCAATACACAAAACAGCCGTCTGGTACATTGTAATCCATTTTTCGTTTGTATACAAATTAGCTAGTTGGTGCAGGTTCGTGTATAAATACCCACGCACAGTACGTTAGATGCAGTCCCTGGGACTTCAATATTTTTGTTTCCCAGTGACTGAACAATGGAAAACAGCCGTCGGGTATTATTCCTGCAGACAAAAATATAATGTCGAAATGTGGTCAACAAGTTTGCGCAATCTTTGACTTGGTTTTTTATCTCGCTTTGTTATTGTTGCCGTACAGCTAGCTGTGCAGTAAACCTGATGCATTTTGATTTAGATGATTTTTGGCGCTCGAAGTGACAGGTTCTCTCCGAAAGTTTCTCAGCCTGCGTGTCTCATGCTCAGACTGAGACCGGCGTTCGGTGAACTGTTTACTGGTAATTGAATTATATTCGTCACGTAGGTCACGTAGACTTCACGCGCGCTATTAAAAAATTCTTTATTTTGTGCTGGCTATCGAAGAAGGTCGTATGCTGACTATATCGAAGGATTGACTGCATTCTAGAAGCATACAACTGTGGTAAGTACACGAATATAATGAATGCTGGTATAAATTATTATAATGTTTGGAAATATTATTATATTATGTCTAGTTTGACCTCAGAATAAGGAACGGGGTCATGTGTGAACATGAAAATGGTTCGGGTCTTGGAAGTAATTCGATTCTTATCAGGATTGATGAATAAATTAAAACAGAAAAACAAAACAAAGAACAACTTAATACTGAAGTTTACAACAAAGTACATTCATATGAACGTACGTAGGCCTAGTCTCAAATTTGTGAAAACTGACAGTTCATGCATCTGGCGATGTGGTGGTTTTTTTCATGCCTGAGTTGATCAGATTTCATATATCACGAATGGCAGAATTCTTGCATGAATTTCACCACTTTGCTGCAAAATAAATTACGACAATATCATTATGATGGTGCAAGAGTAGGCTTAGTTAATACATGGTTTGGGAACGAATTAAAGTGCAATGACAATTCATTGGCACAACAAGGAACGCTTCCCCTTTCAGAATGAGTCAATCCATAAATAAAATCACGGACTGGTTCCTTATATCATAATTATGTGCAACTTCATAATAAATTGCGTGGCTGTGGTGGTGTAAGGACAAATCATCTTGCATAGGCCAACGTAAGTCTCATTTTCGGATTTCTGTTTGAGGGAAATGTGTCTTCTTTACGCGTGGTTTGTAACTGCAGTGTATCAATTTTTACTTTGTTCGCAATGAACTGTTTCACAACGTACTTTTTGAATAGAAGCTAGACGACGGTGCGTGCGTAATGTGAGAATGGTTTATGGTCAGAAGACACATGGTGCGGAGGGTGAGGTTTCCAATATGACTTCCAAAATTAATTAAAATGGCTACCCCTTTTGTTGCTAGGCAGGAGCGAAACTGTATCCTGACATTTCCGTTTCGCTTTAACTTCGCTATCTGTGTCTGATTATATGAACATAGAAAATGCCGATTAAATATTGACAAGAGAATTAACTGTAATACAATTGTTTTACTTCTAATTCTGTTTTGCTTTCCAAATCTACTTTCGTATAAATTTAAGAAAAAACTCTTCCGTTACAACTTTTCTTCAGATTTAGCGCGCTTAACCGTGTTGCAATGTCAGTGTATGGTGAAGTTCGCGTGTTAAGCCAATGATAAGATATTATAATCGGTTTGATCAGTGCACCATTAGGGTAAATATAACAGTATCATATTTATTTATTTTGTAGGGATTTCGTTGTTTGTGACCAGGGGCCATTTTCTCTTATCGTGCGTTATCGTACAGGTTGCCTTGTTAAATTGAGGTCGAAAAATTTTGATTTCAAGACAAAAAAAAAGTTTGGACATTGTGTTTGAAAGCCAATTTTATCACGGTTTTCTGCAAAATCATCATTTTCCGTGAGACCGTAAATATTTTATGTCGAATATGACTATAGTATAGCTGTTACATCGTAAGCGATGTAGAAATTTAAACTTGTGTTGGCTGAAACATGTCTGAATTAACAAACGGATTGTTCGTTTTTCCCTTCAGGAAAAAGTTGAAAAAGTTCCACATCTCGTGAGAATTGGCAATCTCCGTCACCATGGATACAGCTCTGATGGTCGAATACTCTAAGGAGTTGAAGAAGCTACGGTCACGTGTGGACTCAGCATCCACTACCTTCCAAGTCAACTTCTTGGAGTCATGGACCCGTCTCCTAGAAGCCCTCTCCTGCCTCCATTACATCACCACTTTCATCTTTGTCGGTCACGTCAGCTTGGCCATCCTCATCTACCTTTTCTTCACCGATTACTACTGGGTGTCAGTGCTGTACTTCACTTGGTTGGCGTACGACTGGAACACCTCGTGCAGCGGGGCCCGGAGACTGGCGTGGGTCCGCAGCTGGCAGATCTGGAAGCGAGGGAGGGATTACTTCCCCGTTAATCTCGTCAAGACGGCCGAGCTGGACCCGTCGAAGAACTACCTCCTCGGTTACCATCCTCACGGGGTCCTGGTGTTTGGTGGGTTTTTCAACTTTTCCACTGATGCTACGGGGATCAGCACAGTGTTCCCCGGGATGAAGATGTTTTTGATGACGCTACATCAAATGTTTAAGATGCCGATCTTCAGGGATTATTTCATGTTGTCAGGTACGGAATGAGAAAAACCCCTTGAAATAATCTTGTGCCGTTCTCTTTTCGTCACATAAGATCATTATATCATATCTTATATCTTATTTCGTGTCCTAATACACCGAATTAATTTCACTGTTGCACACATGATTGTGCCGGCTAATTTCAGCGCCAACTCAACAGGCCCTCCAAGAACGCAGCGCATGTGAGGAGGCCTGAATGATTCTGAAGAGTGTGTACAATGCTGTTATCGTCACCATACTGTTGAGAAGAACCAAATACAAGTCATGCAGAGTTGGACGTTTCGAAATCTTGATAACTCATAGGCCTATGTCAATTCTTTCAATGTGATCTCTTTGCTGAGTTGCATTCGTATGAAGTGTGAATTTACCGGTGCAACCATCTTGTCAACTTCCTTGTATACCCGTTGGAAAAGATAACACTAATTCTCAAAAGAAAACGGGTACCAGACTACTTGGAACCCAAGCCTCGGTTTGATCATCCATGCACTGTTTCGAATGTAGGATGGATGCACCGTGAATAAGGTCTCATTATACCATATAGCTGAATCGTTGCTTGGGCTGAATTTGAAACATTTCTTTCTCTTCTTGAATATCCAGGGGCAGTGAGCGTGCGGAAGGACAGCATTGAGTGGGTTCTGAGCCAGAACGGAGTCGGGAATGTCGGCGTGGTCGTCGCTGGGGGCGCCCCAGAGGCTCTAGACGCACATCCGGGTATGCACAGGCTCAGCATTCACGCCAGGAAAGGCTTCATCAAGTTGGCTCTTGTTCACGGGTAAATATAACTTTCCATGAATGTTGCATCCACGTTACCATCGAGCTGCATAATCATCGATTGGTTCAGAACGTCAATGGAGTAACATTTTAAACTAACCCATTTCCTGTGGGCGGGGACACGCCCCTTTCTCCAAGATTCACCAATACCGCCCTCCAGCGGATAATTACATTATTACTTGAAATTTTTCGCGCAAAACACATTTTTATGCTGAATACATTTGAATTATTCTTTCGTCCTTCTTCACAGGGCTGATTTGGTTCCGTCTTACACTTTTGGTGAAAACAACGCCTATGACCAAATAGACAACGCTCCGGGGACGAGGTTGCGAAGATTCCAGAATGTGATGACACGGATATGTGGTTTCAGTCCGCCTCTGTTTTATGGGCGTGGCTTTACCATCCTTCCGTACAGGACGCCCATAACAACCGTCGGTAAGATGACTTTCCACCGTCAAAACTGCGTAAAATTTCTCCTCAGCAATTATTTTGTTTCGAAAGCAGTTAATAAAACACCAATTGTTTGTTTTACCAACGTTGGCACGGCTGTTTATTTAAGTGGCTGTTCAATTATAATAGTTATCATTAAAATAACTTGCATCAATATTTGACATTTTGCTTGCTTTTTCTTCTTTTCTTTTTTTTAAAATAAAGTTGGACGACCAATCACAGTTGAGAAAATTGCAAACCCGACACGTGGCCAGGTTGAGAGCATGCACGCCCTCTACGTCAAAGAGCTGACAGAGTTGTTTGAGACACACAAGAGCAAGCATGGCATCTTGCCGGAGCAGCATTTAGAGATCGTCTGAAGGGGCACTGATGATGACTAGGGAATGGAAAATCGATGAAAATAACAGACTATGAAAAGACGTCTCTTTAAAAAAATACATGTTCGGCGGTAAAGTAAGAGAAGAAATTCATGGTACAAATATTCTCGCCGAAAAAAAAGAATGACAAAGGTGTTGTTGGCCAAATGGTCAAAAGATGACGGCTTTTTAGGTCTACTATGTTCACCTTGCTCTTCTGTCAGTAATGAATGAAACTAACTGCCCATGAAGGCCTAACCAAACTTGAGTGTTCGATTTGGACAATCGCTGTGGCTCGCCATGATCGATGTTGATTATACCGAATTGAGCCGGCCGAGCCGAGTGAGCCGACTCCTCCCGAGCCGAGCCGAGTGCTCGAGCTCAGCCGGCGGAGTATGGAGGAAGATATAGGTACTCCTTGGTCGGATGAACTTTCCTGGACCATTGAGGAATCAGGGATACTGTAAATACGATGTATTCTCGCATTAATTGCTGCTTGCCAGGTGCCGATCACCTTCCACTTGACTCAAAATAGCCATGAAAGTCGTAGCCCTCTGGTTCTGTGGTTCTAACAACTCCCTTGGAGTTGGGAGGGTCTGACGCGTTTCGATCGGCAGGATCTTTAGGCTATCGAAGGCTAAATTGCAAGAAGACAGGAACATGCAAGTAAAGATATGATACACATAAATAGATGAGAGGATCACTGAACAAAAGTTGGAGGTTCAGGGGTCGATTTCACGAAGCCCTGCGATCGATCGCAGCTCCAATAACGAAGGGTAATTACCCATCGTATGGAGCCTATCCTACGTAGGGAGACTGATGGTAAGTTACGATGAAAGTTTGGTGAAATCGACCCTGTTTTAACAACTCGATCCTTTGAGATTGTCAATCGAATCTTAGCCGTCCTTTCAATTCTGAATTGAGGACCGGTTACGGGTTATTTGCTGATGATGACCCGGGTCGAGTCAAGTCAATGGAAACTCTCGACTTTGATCTGGTTTAAGGCTTAACTGAGTCGATGCATGGATCCTTCCTCCATGTTCGATGCAACACATGGCTGGAGGAAATTAATCTGGCTGCCGTGGGACCTTTGAAATGAATTTACGAAAACCGAAAACAGAACTATCAGAAAAGTAGCCGGCACTTTGCCGCAAATGATAACTGATAAAAACGGGAAAAGCCAAAATGTATAAAATGCTTGGAGTTAGGAGAGCCTGACGCGTTTATTACTGGTATTGAGCCAAATTGTAGGTTAAATATCGGGCTGGGCTACCAGGTTAAGGAGAGACAAGTACATTGGCATTGATGGAAAATTAAGTTACAGTATACATGTGTGTATAAGTTTGAACCGTTTGTATTATATTTCACGACCAATGCAGTAAATTGTTTAAAACTCGTATTGACCCTGATATCCTCTAGAATATTGACCAAAAGAGAAAAGAACTTTGACCGTTTTCGTATATATATCGCAAAACTTATCAATTGTCTTCATGTTTTGTTCAATCCGAAGCATCAGGATTGTTTTGACACACTAAGGGCCAATGAGCAAGGGTTAATGTAGTATCGGTTCGTAATCTTTAACTGTATTTATTTAAACCTATTTAGGGATAGTTTCGTAGATAATGGCGCATGTATATAAACTTGATTTAGTATTTTTGCCGATCGGGGTCAATTCTCCTCGCACGCAAAATAAAACTTAAAAATAAAACCAATTTCATAGAGCTGCTTAGCACAAAAAAATCGCTAAGCATGACATTTCTGCCTTAATAAAAACAGGATTAACAACCAAACTTTCATGTGTTGTGCATCACTTGCAATTGTTCTTTGGCTGTTGTTCGCTGACCATGAATATCAAATCAAATTTTTAATGGTGGTTGGTTTTATTGAGCAAGCCATTTTTGTGCTAAGCATTTTTTTGTGCTAAGCATCTCTATGAAATTGGCCCCAGATGGGAAATGCGTATCAGACGCGCATTGTGTGCGGACGCTGCCATTAGCTATAAGCTAAGAATTATAATGCGTGTAAAGTTCCATTGGCTATAACGTTGAGCATCCTAATACAGATGTACATGTATATATACAAACTTTTTACTTTGTTAACTTGATGTTGCCTTTTCCATTTGACTTTTGTGCGGC